>CM040425.1:137503064-137828064 GCA_022702705.1 Papilionanthe hookeriana x Papilionanthe teres | reverse complement strand
TCTAAACCAAAACACTTTTCTCATCTCTTGATTTATGACTTCTAAAACTAAACCTCTGCAACAACAAGGAGCTTGGAGCACAGTGGGCAGCACGGCCATCTTCGTCAGCAAAACAACTCTACATCAGCTAAACATTCATAGAATTAAACAACAAAGCCATAGGACTTCGAGGTAGTTTTCCTAGTGCAACATAAATCCTCAACCTTTTGTTAGGCATTTGCATTGCAAATTAAGCCCTAACCGGTTTTAGGATTCCGAGGTAGTCGTCCGATACAACATAAACCCTCACATCTTCCAGGCTATTTGTATGATTTTATCATTCAAATATAAGTCCAAATTAATTAAAATTGGCAAGATTGAAATATCAGATAATATTAGGATTTTCTTAAACTCGAAGCCAAACAATAGGATAGTTTGGGAAGTTGCCAAGATTCTTCTTGGATCCTCAACTTCTCCTATTTCTCTTCCTTTTGGACTCCTAAAATAAATTGTTCCAAATTTGATCCATTCCCTATTGAAATTCCAAAATTCAATCCTTTGAAAACTTAAACTTTGAAATTCTTGAGAGAGAAGCAGAACTACTGATTATTATCGAGAGTTTTCTTAGGTGATTCCCGTCACTTAAGATGTAATTAACTATAGGGCCTTGTTCTTATAGGGAATTTTAAGAACCCAGGTAATATAAACCCTGTTTAATTCTTTCATATTAAGCAGGGGAACTTGTCGGCTTATAAAATTGGTTCGCAGACCAAACAGATGTCACAAACCTTTCTAGTTTATCTAATCGAGCCCCATTATCAAGCAGTGTGTCTATTCTTCGAGTTAGATACACGGTTTGTGGTGCGGTGCTCGTTTATGTAAACTATTCGGGATGTGAGATCAGTTTGATTTCATATCTTAAAATTTTCAAATTTGAAATTATTTTCAAAATCAAATACTACTTTTCAAATTATTTATTTAAATTAAATTAAAAATTCGCAGACAATTTACGTTAGGCGACCCCTTTTAAAATACAACACACTAACCAAAAAATATGCCGACAGCCTCTATCCAGAAATAGGATAAATAATTCCAGCATCCGAGAATTTTAAAATTTCTTTATTAACTACTTCTTTTATTATAGGATTCGAGTCTCCTTTACGAGATGAACTCTCGGTTTATGTTCTTCATCTATTAAAATTATCGTGCATACAAATCAAATGAATAACTCCTTTAATATACGCCAAAGTCCATCCAAAAGCTTTCTTGTATCTTTTTTAGTTTTCCAACAACTTCTGTTCTTAGTATTCGTTTAGCTCCGAAGATACAATAACAAGCAAAGTAGTTAATTCTCATAAAAACATAAACTTTAAATGATTAGGGAGAATTTTCATTTCATGTTCAGGGAGGTTTTTATGATTAATGGAATTAAGCTTTTATCTCCACCTTTCATAGTGTCTAATATTTTGAATCTCTCCTGAACATACTTCAAATCTTCATTCTTCTCACTATCTGAATTTTCTTCATCTTAACTTTCTTCTTCAATCATATTTTTATATTCTTCTTCTTGTTCAAATATATTTTCAAAATGATTGTTTCTCAAGTAATCGCAGGACCTCCATTCTAATACATTCATTATCTTTTTCCATTGAGGGATACTTCATAAATTTTGAAATATTAAAGGTCACCTCTTGATCATTAACTCTCATAATTAATTCTTCTTTTTGAACATCAATTACCGCTCTTCCAGTAGCAAGGAATGGTCTTCCTAAAATGATTGTAATTTCTTTATCTTCCTCCATATCAAGTACGATAAAATCCACAAAGAAAGATAATTTTATCCTCTTTCACTAACACATCTTCCACCACTCCTTTAGGATATATAATGGAACGATCGGCCCACTGAAGAGTCACAGATGTAGGAGAAATTTCTCCTATTCCCAACATTTTGATAGTTGACAAAGGCATAAGATTAATACTCGCTCGCATATCACATAAAGCTTTTCCGAAAAGTTTTTCACCTATAGCACACGGAATAGTGAAACTACCAGGATCTTTAAGTTTTTCCGAAAGCTTCTTCTGAATGATTGCACTACACTCTCCGCTAAGTACAACAGTTTTATGATCTGTAAACTTTCTTTTCTTTATCAGAATATCCTTCATAAACTTAGCATAGTCAGACATCTGTTCTAATGCTTCAATAAAAGGAATGTTAATCATTAATTTCTTAAGGATCTCGAAAAATTTTCCAAATCTGTTATCCCCTGTTTTGTTTATTTAATCTTTGAGGAAAAGGAGGTGGTGGATTTTCAATAGTTATCTTCATTGGTTCAAGAGGATAATCCAAGTCTGGATAAATCTTGTTTGAACCTTTTTCAATTTCCACCTTCTCCTTTTCTATTTCAACTTCTTTTTGCACTCTAAATTCCAATTCTTTTCTACTCCTTAATTTAATAGCCTTAAGTTGTTCCTTGTTTTGATCTTTTGGATTTATCTCTACATTACTAGGAAGTGTTTCCGAAGGTTTATTATTTAGTGTAGTGAAAATATGTCCTAATTGATTTCCAATATTCTTCATAGCAACACCTTGAGCATGTAATTGATTTCCCATATTCATAATCATTTCTTTAGTAGACAACTTATTATCCTTAAATTGTGGGTTACTATTAAATTCAGGGGGATAAGATGGTCTAAAATTAGAATTTCCTTGATTGTTCGAATTTCCAATTAGATTCATAGAATTGTTAGCCTAATGCGGGTTAACATTAGCATGATTATTATTACAATTGATGTTTGAGTGATTCTTCTAACCGGGATAATAATAATTTGAATAAGGATTGTTAGGTCTATTAATAGCATTTATGGTCTCATAAGGTGTTTGAGATTCTATTATACGTCCAAATGAATTTTCCTCTAACACTCTGGAGGTGGTTGAGAATAATTCATTCCATATTGATCTTTTTTTCTTTAAAGGGCTACAATTCGAGAAACTATCATAGTCATCATATCTGAATCATGAAAACTAGCTACTCTTTTAGGATTTACCCGTTAAGAGGGCCATTAAAAATTATTAGTAGCCATTTCTTCAATTAATGCGTATGCTTCATCAAAAGGTTTTTACATTAATGATCCAATGAATGTATGCATCTATAATAGATCTCAATGATCCCACTAATCCATTATAAAATGTTTGAATCATTAACCAATCCGGTAAAGCATGATGTGGGCACTTCTAAGAAAATCTTTAAATCTCTCTCGAAGCTTCATATATTGACTCTCCTTAGCTGAAAAAAAGATGTAATATCATTTCTTAGTTTAGCAGTCTTTAATGGAGGGAAATATTTTGATAAAAACTTTTGAGATAATTCTCCCCAAGTTCTAATAGATCTAGGTGCTAATGAATTTAACCACTCCTTAGCTTTATCCTTTAATGAAAAAGGAAAAAGTCTAAGTCGACAACGTCATTAGACACTCCATCATATTTAAAAGTAGCACACGGTTTTAAAAAACTAGCGAGTTGTAAATTTGGATCCTCATTGGGTGTTCCGACAAATTGATTGTTTTGTACCATTTGGATAATAACAGGTTTAAGTTCAAATGAATTAGCAGCAACATTAGGATTTTAAATAGTTATATGAATTTCATCTGTTGTTGGGTCAGCATAATCTCTTAAAGGTCTTGGTAAATTTTCAATATCATTGCTATGATTATCTTGAATAATCACCATTTCGCATGAATTCTTGATTTTTTTTTGTTGTTTTCTAATTTTTCTACCAGGTACGCTCTAGCTTTCAGGCTCGTAAGGCGATTGACATGTAGATCCGCTACTACGCATATACAAACACTGAAATACTTTTATAAAAAAAAATTCAATTACGCACTACAAAATAAACATACTTCGTTATTTAACTTTTGCTTTCTTAACTCCGTTACTTATTTAACTTTTTTAATTTCTTAACTTCGTTAATTATCTCCTCTGCAACGACGCCAAAAACTTGATGCTCGACTTTATATTTTGCAAGAATTTATGAACTTAGATTTATAGATTTATAATAATTTTGTTAAGTCCAAGCATAAAATGCAAGTATACGTATCGTATCAAGTAATACGGGGCTCTAATGGAGTCTCAGATATCGATCCCACGGGGAAATAATGAAGTTTTATGAAAACGTTACACAATGTGTAATAAGCACTAAAGTTAAGGTTTACTACTTACTACTACTATGCAGGAAATAGTAAGAACAACGAAACGATAACAATTAACTAACTACGATTACTTCTAATAAGCTTTAAGAACATGATTAACTAACGAACACGCTAAACTAAGTATTTGAAAGGTTTTTGATATATGAGAAAAGTATCTTTCCTCTTGCAATGAGAATATGATGTGTGGATTGATATATAATAATTATCGATATTATTGTGTCGAATAGGAGCATAGATGATTCTTTACCCTTAAACGAGTACCTCTCTTCTAAGTAAGAAAAGAACATTGAAATATTCTAAGTTTAGTCACTAACTCTAAGGCTAGAGTTTGGGAGGATACCGGCTCTCACATTGGAGCTCCCACTCACCCCTTCACCCAAAGGCTAACCTTTGATATTAGTTACTAATCTTAGAACCAATTTGGGGATCTCGGTATGTCACCTCGAAATCTCCGCATTGAAGTCCATCAAAACATATTTCCACTGTTATTTACACTCAATTCCATGAACTACACAATTCATCCATATAAATTGAATGGATCTTTCATCCTTGTTGTAGGACATTAAATCCTTTCAAACTTAATGTTCAATAACACATTTTAACATTTCAATTGGCGAAATGGAAAGTAAATTAAGTTCTAAATGAAAAACTATCACAATTTCTTCATTACATTAAAGCACATCAAATCCACATCAATCCATCATCACATCTCTATGCAAGAAGAAAGATAAGGGAGACTACTCATAATTCATGGAGAAGATACAATAAAACATGGATTTTATATATTAAAGAAAAGTCATACAAACCACAAAAAAAATACAACTTATATCTTTCTCTTCCCCAATGTAATTCCCTTGAAGTTCATTTGAATTCTCTTCTCTTTTCTTTATAACACTTGATTCTCTCTTTAGAATGGAAAGGAAGAAGCAATCTCTCACTTTACATGTTCTCCTCCCCTCTTTAGAGAAGAATCCCTCTCGAATCTTTACTCTATAGTCTCTAGTCCTAAACACTAACACTTAACACTCACTAAAATCTACTTTAGAAGACAAAAGACGCACTCTTAGACACACCACTCTTCGTCCAAAAGCGAGTCACTTATAAGATAGGGACGAAATCCCAAGGGTTTCCAAAGGCATCCCTTCAAAAAGTCGCCAAAACTCTTCGAATTGAACTCGAAACTACTTTGGGCGCCGGCAGCGCTCTATCGTGCCATTTAATTGTTGTGCTCTCTACATTTGGGCGCGGCGGCACTGTAACACTTTTTCACCATTTTGCTCCTTTTTGCTTCTTTTTACTCTGGATTCATTCCTTTTTGCTTCCTTTCACTCCAATCATCTAAAATCATCATGCACTGCGAGCAAATCATGAAAAATACCTTTCTTTAAAGTGAAATATCACCAAAAATGGGTAAAATTAGATAGCAAAAATCATATATATTTTCAGTGCATCACACCGCAAAACCCTGAACCCACTTGGAGCTCAAATTCAGACAGATTAGTACAAGGGATAATAACTCCTTCTATACGCTAACTTTGAGTCTCGTATATCCTCTAATATGTTTAATATATAAAAATAGTATAAAATATTGTTGGAGGCTAAATTAATTCAAAGATTAACTGCAATCATTTAAAAATCATTCTAGTCACTTATATTTATGTTCAGGGATCTAATGTCAACCTATTCGTGGTTCAGCGGTTGCTAAGCTTAGCAACTCATCCAAGCTCCTGTGAGTGTTAAAATATAATAAAAAAAAATAAAAAATTATTTTCCAGTTAGGTATAATGTGCAAAATAAATCATACCATCCTCCTCCTCGTTTCATTTGTGGGATTGCCCCTCGAAGTGTGTTTGGAGGCACCCATACCCTTACAATCGGAATCCCGATTTTACTTCACCTACTCACTCTTTTTTACATATTTAGAATTGTCCTAAACTTTATGCAAGACAACGAACACATCCTCCTAGAGAAACATAAGGCATTTTCCTATCTTTCATATGTCAACGAACAAATCACAAAAATGTACTTCCCATCCTCCATGCAGACTCAAAAATCCACATGATATACATTCCTTGTTGGGGGAATTGATCTACTTTAAAAGTAACAGTTTTTATGGATACATTACTCTCAAATTTTTAAGGATATTTAGCTTTAATAAAAGGTAAATTTATATTTTTTGGTTGCAACTATAAGAAGATGAGTTTACGTATAAAAAGAAGCAAAATGAAGCAAAATTAGGGCTTTATGAAGAAAAATGAAGAAACTCAGTTTGGAGACTAGGCGCCATAGACGGTTAGAGTAGTTAATTTTTGAATTTTTACTGTTCCAAAGTATTCTGGAAGGCCCCAGATGATATAACACATTTTAAATGAATTATACAGTGAATCTAGACACATTTTAATGAAGAGATGTGTCCCTTAAAGCCAAAAAGGCTGGTAATGGAAGCATTTGACTGGCTCCTATGCGCAAGACTTGGCACCTAGGCGCCACAGTTACTTTCTAGATGATTCATTGAATATGGTCGAATTTTGAAGAGATTTTTAAAGCAACCATTGGTCATATATGAAGCACTATAAATAGGAAGTAATTCTATAGTGGAGGAGAGTCGTTTTAGAGTCATTCTTAATTAAGACTTTATTTCTTTCACTTAAAGTTCAAGTTTCTAAGAGTTTAGTTAGTGCTTATGCTTCCACGAAGTTTAAAGTTTACGTAATGAGTGTGAAAGAGTCAGAGAAGTTAGAGAACTTTAAAGGATTGTTTTGGTAAACATTCCAGATAATTATTTGTAACTTAACTCTTAACTTGTGTGCTTTGATTTTAATGTTTATAAATATGTTTTGTTGTGTTAATTCAATGCTTTCTGAGTAGTTTTCTTCTCTTTCTCCTAACAAATATTATGTAATTAAATCAATAGGATTAGATTTTTGTTTAAAAGCTTTTCCTTTTTCTTACATAAAATTATGATGATATTTTACCTAAACTTTTTTTACTTTACAACTTGGACAAATGTATTGTTAAAATATGTGGAGAAACCTTATAGACTTGTCAATGGGCTAAGATTTATTAGCTTGTAAGTATCACATTTCACTTTAGAAGATCTGTTGTTATCATCTGAAGGGAAATGCAAACAGAATAGGGAGATAAGATTTGATGAACGTACAATTGAATGTTTTTAGACGTGACAAAGCTAAATTCTATCAATTTGGTTTAAAGTGAGGAGAATGGGTAATTGGTAGACCCTATACTGGAGAGGCACGGATGGTATTCTAGAATTAAGAGCACAGAATCTACTCGAAACTACTAATAACACATCCTGCACCCACCTTTAGACTAGCCAATGTTCTTTATGCACGGACTAAAGGGTAATGAATATTTTTGCTCCTATTTTTTACAATATAACATTTATAAGTTTTAAATAAAATGAATTCCTCTACTTATTACATAAATATTTGTAAGGAGATATCATCTTAAATTAAGTATTTTATTCGTGTGCTTTACTTGCATAATTCTGAAAGTTTAGTAAGTTTTAATTTTTCTCTTATTTTGTTATTAAGGATTATTACTTCTTTTTATTTATAACTTAATTAAGGTTTTCTTTTAATTCACACTACCGTGGGATTGATATATACGGTTTTAAAAAGAAAATCTTATATTACTTGAAATGATACATATGCTTGCATAGTACCCCTATTGTGTTTATTATTATCTAAAAATTATTTAAATCTTGCACACTAGCCACTTATTTTAGGGTCATGTTTACCTATCTTTTATAAGTGTAAATTATCTGCGTAATTGCGGTTGGGATCAAGTTTTTGACGCCGTTCCTGGGGAAATTAATTTTAAATTAAGAGAAAGGTTTTTAAAAAAATATTAAAATATAAAAAGAAGAAGAGAAAAAGAAAAAAAGAACTAAAGAAAAAAATAAATAAATAAATAAATAAATATATATATATATATATATATATTCGGGGAAGGAGCTACTTTTGGCTCCTTACATGTTGATTCAAAAGAGTGAAGTTACAAGAATTTCTCAATGGGAATAACCCAACCCAATACAACTCCACACTAAAAGAAAAAGTAACAAAACACACACACACACACACACATATATATATATATATATATATATATATATATATATATATATATATATATATATATTTGGTTAAAAGGAGCAACCAAAGGCTCCTTACATGTTAAAGCATAATAAGATTACAATAAGAGAACAAATGCTAAAAAGGGATAAGCTGAGATGATCCCACACACAAGAGGATCCCCTTATCCAAATAAAAACTTAGACAAAAAAGGCTAAAAGACAGAAAATACACCCTCCATTACAAGTATACCAAAACAAAAAATTCTGTGTAGAACAGGAAGGGAAGGAAAACTAGCTTCTAACAAAAGGAATGCCCAAATTGTCTCCATGAATCAAAAGCTTGAGAGGGGGGTAGTGATGACATCAACCTTTATAGCCTCATTGCAGCAGCCCTGTGTGGCTAGCCAATGAGCAGGAGTATTACCTTCCACAGGGATGAAAGCAAAATTCACCACCATGTTTTCCATATGGCTAAGCATACTATTCATCCATCTCTTAATATTCCAAGGAGCAGTTTCAGACCTAACAAGATAGTTGATGCAGCTAATAGAATCGGATTCCACCAGAAGTCTGGTAATTTTACACATCTTAGCAATCTTTTTAGCCCAAAAGATGGCTATCATCTCAGATTCCGATGCATCTTCAGCACATGTAGGGGAATAGAAGTACGGCAAGCATCGCCCACTACAATCTCTATAGATCCCACCAATGCTAGCATCAGAATTAATAAAATTGCCATCGGTATTGACTTTGACCCACATGTGAGGGGGTTCCGAGCCGACAACAGCAATCTTCCTAGCAGCCTTCAGCCCCACCCTGCAAATATCTCTGAATTGGTGGAATTTTATAAACTTCAGAATGTAATTGATGCATTGAACAGCAACCTGAAGAGGGGAGGATGCCCTTCCTTCAAATTTGGCTTTATTCCTACTCATCCAGAGGAACCAAGCAACCAAACAAGGTATTTCCAACCGTTTTTCCTTCACGCAATCCACCCAGGCGGTGTCCGGACAATCCCAACTCAGATTTTGAGTATCAATGGTAAGCTCGCTAATAAGATTTTTCCAGAACATCTTGAGAAAAAGGACACTTAAAGAAAAGATGGTTAACAAATTCCTCCTCCCGAGAGCACAAATGGTACCGGAAGGTCCTTTTAATCCCTTAAGTTTGAGAATGTCATCAGTGGGTATGGCAAGGTGTCTCAATCTCCAACAGAAAAAGGAGATGGAAGGAGTAAGCAATTTACCCCAGAATTCAGCGCCCCACTTAATGTGATCCCAGGTGTAAAATTTGTGATAAATGTAGGAAGAGAGCTTTTGGGACCTTTTGTTCTTAGTGATCAATTGGTCCTTTTGGTTAGGTATTACCTTGGTAAGAGTGACCTGCTGCACCTCTCGAGTGTCAACAAATTATTCGAGAGCCTACGATTCCAAGTGTTATCAATCCGAAATCCTTCACATAAGATTTGGACTGGTCGGGTGTTGGGATAGCGAGAAGCTTGGTTCCATCACAGACCCACTGATCCAACCAGAAATTAATTTGCCCCTCCCCTAACTCCCAAATGAATAGATGTTCAGCTTTCTCCTTAACTTTCAGCATGGAAATCCAAAGCCTGGAGTCCCCCATCTTAGGCTTAACAGTAGTTGGGTGCTCCAATCTGCAGTATTTTCCATGAAGAAATTTGGCCCACAGAGTATCTTTTGCTACGAACCCGATCCATAACTTACACATGTTGGTGAAGTCCAGTGATCAAAACTTCTAAAGCCAAGGCCCCTGCACGAGTGGGTTTGCACGGTTGTTACCAAGGGAACCGATGAAGCTTGCTCGTGTTGTCCAGCCCGAAGGAATCTGTTAAAAAGCTTGCTGATTTGCATATTGGTACTCTTCTTCATAGAGAACATCTGAAGAGCATAGGAAGGGAGAGCAGTAAGGATGCTCTTCAGCAAGGTTATTCTTCCTCCATTAGAGAGGAAAGAGTTAGACCAGTTAGAGATTTGAGTTTTGATCTTTTCGATAATTTCCCGAAATTGGGTCTGTTTTGATCTGCCTTTGAAATGTGCCACACTAATGCTCTATTTCAAAGAAGTAGAGCCTTAGGCACACCTTTAAAAGTGGACCCTTACACATTTGATATAGGAATTCTTAATGGTGCTAGAGTTTTAATAGAGAGAGATGTCTCTCTGCCTGAACTAGATAACCTGTGGATTACCACCTCTGATAGTGGAGAAGGATTTTGGCAAGAAGTGTTTTTAGAAAATAAACCTATGTTCTATCAACATTGCAGAATGTTTGGTCACTCCATGGAGAAATGCTACAGACTGAAACCTCCATCCAAAAAGCTAACTAAAACCAAACCTGTGGAGAAACAGGCCAACACTTTTGTTCAGGGAACCTCTATGGGTGATGCAATTGGTTCTAGGGATGTTGCTCCTGTCAATACTGTTATTGACAATCATAAACCACCAGAGGATGAAACTCCACTTTCACTCCCTGAACTTTCAGAAACTGAGATTCAAGATGTGTTAAACAATGAAGAGAATTTGGAGCAGGAACTTATACCTTTCCCAATTCTACTGGAAAAAGTTCACAACAAAATGGAACAGGTTTGGCAAGAACAGAAATCTCGAAAAAAGAAAAAGGTACTATCTGAACTGCAGAAATTAGCCCACATCCCTCAAGCAATGGAAGGTGACAACAGTTCTTATGGCTCCCCCCAGGCAGCTGAAGGGGTAGAACAAGATCTAGATCTAGATCCATTCCTGCCCACTCTCCACCCCACCTCGAAACCACCGGATGTTTAATTTTTTGTGATGGAACATTAGGGGAGTGGCCCATCCCCTATCCTTTAAAAGGCTATTACATCCGTACAAAAACACCAACTTTGGTGTATAGTACTTTTGGAACCCATGGTGTACAAGAATCAATCTAAAATGTTTACCAGGTT
Organism: Papilionanthe hookeriana x Papilionanthe teres; assembly: GCA_022702705.1. NCBI lineage: Eukaryota > Viridiplantae > Streptophyta > Magnoliopsida > Asparagales > Orchidaceae > Papilionanthe > Papilionanthe hookeriana x Papilionanthe teres. The sequence goes on along the minus strand of CM040425.1, from coordinate 137,816,839 downwards.
TGCTGGCTGCTCTTTCTTTACTAACTCTTCTAATAAAATCTGGATTATCTGCAGGAAGGAAATCCAATGGAAAGTGATAGTTGATCATTCTCAATTGGTGCACCTCCACTGCACTGTGAATGGCATTAATTTTGCCAACACTTTTGTCTATGCTGGCTGTACCAAAACTGATAGAAGAGAACTTTGGCAGGAGATACATCGAATCAGCTCTATGGAAGCTCTTAGCTGGATTGTAGGTGGTGACTTCAATAACATTACTTCTGCTGTTTAAAAAATTGGTGGAAGACCCCCAAATCTCACCAAAATCACTGAGTTTAATGATAATATTATAAGGGCTGAGCTATTTGATCGCGGGCTTCCAGGGGAACCCGTTCACATGGAGGAGAGGCAAAATTTAGGAGAGATTGGACATATTTCTGGCTAATAATACTTGGCATCAAACTTTCCTTTACACCACTATTACTTACCTAAACTTTGCAGGCTCTGATCACAGACCATTACTTATCACCATTACCACCCCACCCAACCTAACCACCTCTCCCCCTTTCAGATTTTTGAACTTTTGGTCTTCCCATCATCATTTCCAATATGTTATTGCTGAACAGTTGATTGGTTGCCCACATCCTAATCCTTTCATCAGACTACAGAACCTTCAACTGAAACTGGCTGCTATTCTTTCACACTGGAGCTGGGAGTCTATTGGAGACATTTTCCATAGTGTTTCCAAGGCTAAGAAGGAAGTCAACTTTTTTGAAGCTGCTACACTTTCAGATGAAACTATGTCTGGCAAGTTTTTGGCTGCTCAGGAGAAATTGCTTACCCTTATTAATTGGCAAGACCAACTTCTGAGACAAAAAGCTGTCATCTCCAAATTCAAGGATGGTGATAGGAATACCAAATTCTTCGATGCTTGGATCAAATACAAAAGGAAATCTAATGCAATCCACTCCATTAGAATGGACAAGAGAATCTTACTTAATAATGAGGCTCCTATTGCTAATGATGCTGTCACTTACTTCCATAAGCTACTCACCTACCGACCTTCGTTGTAGACCCCCTATTGTTGGTAGCCTGTTCAACAAGGATTACCACTACATTAAATCTCTTGAATTAGCCGACACTCCTTCGCAAGAGGAAATTTGGATGGTAATTAATTCGATTGATGACTCAAAGACTGCTTGGGCTCGATGGGTATAGTGCCGATTTCTATAAAAAGACTCGGACTACTTGCAAAGCCGATGTAACAGTCGCTATCCAAAGTTTCTTCCAAGGAAATAACACCCCCAATATTTTCATGCTTCTACTATTGTGCTTGTCCCCAAAAATAATGCTCCCAAGGGTTGGAATCATTACAGACCAATTAGCCTTACCACTGTAATCACTAAAATCATCAGTAAAATCATTGTGGGTAGGTTACAACCTCACCTTGATAAAATCATCAGCCCCAATCAATCAGCTTTTGTTAAAGGAAGATCCATAGCCGATAATGCCCTCCTTGCTCAAGAGCTATTGCTTGATTTGGACAGACCTAGTAGGGGTGGTAACCTCATCTACAAACTTGACATTCAAAAAGCCTATGATACTATTGATTGGAATTTCATCCTTTAAGTTCTACAAGCTAGAGGTTTTACATCTTCCTTCTGCTTCCTTATTAAGAGATGGCTGAAACAAAATAATCACTCAATTCTCATCAATGGACAATGTCGGGGAGATTTCGGAGCCACCGAGAGGACTTAAACAAGGGGATCCACTCTCCCCACAATTTTCATTATAGTGATGAATTATCTTTCCGAGCTATTGGAAACTCAAGTCTCATTCTACCCCTATGCAAGATATCACCACGGGTCGATTTGATCATTTCTCACCTTATTTATGCCTGATGATATCATGCTTTTTCTAGGGCCTCTAAATCGATCTGTTAAAAGGGTTATCAGTCTGTCTCGACCAATTTCAAGAAGTTTCCGGTCTCCAATTTAATCAAACCAAGTGTGAATTACTCTTCCCAACCATACCCTACCTAATATCACCCGGTGGATTACTAATTTCACTGGTTAATCCAAAGCCAAACTCCCCATGAAATACTTAGGGGTGCTCCTTACTAAAGGCAGATCCAAATAGGTCCATTTTGAAGAAATCATTGGGAAGCTAAATGCTCATCTTTCCAGCTAGACCAATTCCTTCCTTTCCTCTGGTAGCAGAATCACTCTTCTAAATAGCATGTTAATTTCTTTCCCTTCCTATATCCTTCAAAAGGCATGTATGAAGAAAAGTACCAGAATTCAAATTGAAAGAATTTTTAACAGATTTCTTTGGGCTGGTCAAAGGAAGCAACTTCCATTGGGCTAACTGGCAGAAGTCAGCCATGCCAAAGGAATTTGGAGGAGTGGGTTTCAAAGGTTTAAAGAATTTACAATAAGTCAATTTCTATAATCTTTGGATCCATTTCAAGGAAAAAAAATCTCTCTGGGCTCATTTTATGAATGGTAAATATTGCAGAGATATCCATCCTACCTCCTTTCAACTTAAACCTGGTATATCAAGAATCTGGAAGCACATGCTCCTTAATAAAGATACTGCTGAATCTCTACACTATTGGGAACAGGGTAGAGGTGATATCATGTTTTGGCAGGACCATTGGTGTCATGGGGATGAACTGGTTCCTTTACCAAATATTGAAAAATAGCAATTCCTAGTGGCCAACTGCAGGGAAGGTATGGATTCATCAATCCCAAAACTGCAACAACTTCTTTTGGATTCCTCTGTCACTCAGGTGTCTAGCATCCCTTTTGATAGATCCCAGCCTGATAAGATCAATTGGATTCATGGTAAGAGATATAGCCTTACCAAGCACATTTATCTTAGCATCAACACTCGGACTCATGCTAGTCTGGGAAAGAAAATCTGGAACAAATATCTTACCACATCCATGTCTTTCTTGATTTGGAGAATCATTCTTGGTCTCATTCTAACTGATGACATCCTTAAATTGAAAGGTCTGAGAGGACCTTCTAAATGCTATTTATGTGGTACCCAATCTGAAACTGTGAAACACCTCTTTTTTTAGTGCTCCTTCTCTCAGGAAGTTTGGTCTGGTCTTCTCAGATTAATCAACATAAATCAATTACTGTTAGATTGGCAGGATTTATCAGTATGTTGGCAGTCCTGGCAACAAGCTAAAGTTGGTGTTATTCCTTTTATTGTGGCTTGGTTCATTTGGATGCACAGGAATGGGGTGAAGTATGAAGATAAGATCAAAAAGGCTGCAAATGTGGTTGCTCATTGCCACTCTTTCATCTCTAAGCTAATATCCTTAAAACAATTCCCCAACATTATTAAAAACCCCTCCACTCCGGACAGACCTAATCATGCCAGAATTATTCTAATCTACTGGAAAGCACCTACTCTCCCTTATATCAAAGTTAATACTGATGGAGCCTTCACTGAACACAATGCTGGCATTGGTGGGATCTTCAGAAACTACAAAGGGAAATGCATCCTCTTCTTTTAAGCTCCAATTACTCGCTCGCCGACCCATCGGAGTCCGAGATTAGCTGCTGTCTATTGGGCTCTCTACCTTGCTAAGCTCAATCTGTGGGCTAACATCATAGTGGAGGGGGACTCCACTACTATAATACAATACTTACTGTCTGACCTTTCCCCCCCTTTGAATCATTCTATTTGGGTAAATAAAATCAAGGCACTTACCTTACGGCTTCTTCGCACGGCTTGCCTTCATTTTCAGCGAAGGTAATGCATCAACAATTTGGATTGCCATAAGAGCGACTTCAACTCTAAAGGTGCATGTCTCCTCTACACACCTCCCCAGTTCCAATTCCTTCTTGCTGCAGACTCATATCAGGCACCCCATTTCAGAATAGTGGAGTACTGATCTTCCATGTGCTGCTTCTCACTAAAATTGATCTACTGCATTTTTTGGATTTTTTTCCTTGCTAATTTATTTACTTTATTCTTTTCATTACTTTTTGTTGTATTTTGGGTTTTGGGGGATAGGCTTTACCTACACTTACTTGCTTTACTTTTCTTTTGGAGTGAAATTATTTTGTAATGAGAGTATTAATTCCTGTATCCTCTCTTTATTGAATTAACATGTAGGGAGCCAAGTTGCTCCTTCCTCTCGAAATATATATATATATATATATATTATATATATATATATATATATATATTGCATGTTATTTTATTTTAAGTAAATCTTTTTATTTTTGTATGTGTAGTTTAGGATCTGAAGGGATAGTATCTTATGATTCTGAATTCAAACGAACTATAAGAAAAATTAGAAAAGAGAAACAACTTCATAATATTCAAGAAATGGGGAATGATCTAACTAAAAATTACCTATTTTTAGTGTAGATTTCATGCTCACTTTATGCAAATTTTTAATGATATGCATATTTTTGTCCTAAAGTATAAAAATATATGATTTTAGAGTAATGAGGCAAAAACAATGCAATTTGGAGCCAAAATGAGTAAAGAAGAAAATTTTGACGTAGTACATATCAATATCTTTTTTTATGTTTAATATCTTTTATATTTCTCACATGTTTTTGAATGAAATTATACATTTGAGAAAGATTATTTTTATGTCTATCATGTAGGTGAAGATGTTAGGAACACAACACAACTGAAATGGGATGAAACAGAGTTGAAATGGAGCCAAACGGAGCAAAACAGTGGAGCTGCGCACAGGGTGGCACCTAGGCGCCAAACCCGGTTCCTAGGCACTAGTGACGATGAGAAAAGGCGCCTAAGCGCCAGAATCAAGGTCAAGGTGCCAGAACCCGTTTGGGCATGAAGTCTGGTGCCTAGGCGCCAGAACTTGGCACCTAGGCGCCAAAATTGTTTCTAGAATATTCGTTGTATTTGGACCAAATTTTGAAGTGGTGTCTGAAGTAACCCTTGGTCATTTTCGAAGCTCTATAAATAGGGACAAATTCTACAGCAAGGGTGTATCTCTCTCTCTCTTTCTTCTTCCTTACTCATTTTAGAATCATTTTAGAGTCATGAAGATGTAGATTTCTACATCTTATGGAGAGATTGATGAGGATTTTGAGATATTTATGTAAGGGATGTACGAGAGGCGCATGGATTGATGGGAGACTTTGGTGGAGAGATCTTCTCCTTTCCTTCAGAGGGAAAAAGCTAAGTATTGTGTTCTTCATTCTCTTGTAATTGTTGTAAACACATTCTTGTGGATTTTCTTTGTTTTAAATCGAGTTTTCTGTCATGATTTATCCATGCTTTGTAAGCGATTTTCTTTACTTTTTCATTTAATATGAAGTAGTGGCATGTGTTGGAAAATTATTTTTATGATAGAATTATCTATTAGATGCGTCTAGGTGATAGATAGTTGCATAAATATAATAAAACACTAATGAAATAAGTTCCTTGTTGGCACTTAATTTATTACATAATTCTATCAATTATTTTACTTCTTATGCCATTATTTTCATTTACTTTTGTTTTGTAATGAAATAGATGCATGTTTAGGAATTAAGATTTGCTTAGATATTCTCTTTTTAAATTATGGTGATGATATTCATACCAGATCTTCATTTACTTTACAAATTGATCACTTGTATTGTTAAAATCGTTGAAGAATTCTGAGAACCAACCGAGAGATGAGTTCTTAACTAGTAGATATCGCATGAATCCTTGGGTAATCGAAGGTCTTGAGCAGGTTATTCAAGGTGAAGTGCAAATAAATAGGGAGATATTATTTATTGGTCGTATAATTAATTAATTTTTAGAGTGACAGACTAAATTCTAATAATTTGGTTTATAGAAAGGGAACGAGTCACTAGTAGGGCCGACCATAGCCACCCTTGGACATCTAGAAGTGTGAGCCTAGATTAACCCATTCTACTAATAATACATCTTGAACCGATCTATAGATTAGTCAATGTTCTTTATACTTATTGAGCAAAGGAATGAATAGGATTGCTTCTATTTGGCACTACTACATAAAATTTTAAGCATCTCTTTCCTACACATTATCTACGTAATTGCAAGAGAAAGGTAGTTTTTAATATCTCGAAATTTTCCAAACCAATTTATACATAATTTTTCTTTTTATTTAAGAACTTTATTTAGGAATAGTTATTAGAAAACCCATTTTAATGGACATTCCAAATTTAGGCCTTATAGAAATAGGACCGGAATTAGCCTAAAGAATTTCTTACCTCACTTCTCCGTAGGATCGACATCTGGAAACCCTATATTACTTGAAATGATACGTATACTTATCGTAATACCCCTAGTTTGTAAAATATTTTAAAAAATTTTACAATATTTTAATTTTATACACTAGTCGCTATTTAAAAATTGGGTCAAGTTTATTGTCATCTTTTGGAAGCTAAAATTACTTGTTATTGCGGGTCGGGTCACCGAACATACCTCGAAATAATCTCGAAATTACAATTGAAGATAATGAGCATCAAAATTTACAAAAAACTTTAAGGGAGTATGCTAACCCTACAATAGATGAAATTCATTTAAGTATAAAAAATAATCAATTTAGGGGATAACAAAATGAGTATCCAAATTTACATCTTGCAAGTTTTTTAAAACTTTGTGCTACTTTCAAATATGATGGTGTATCTGATGATGTTATTAGACTTAGATTTTTTCCATTTTCTTTAAGAGAAAAGGCTAAGATGTGGTTAAATTTTTTAGCTACAGAATCTATGAAAACTTGGGGGAAAATGGCAGAAACGTGGCTAAATATTTTCTTCATTCTAAAATTGCTAAACATACAAAGGATATAACTTTGTTTGCTCAATATGAGGGAGAAGAAATTTATGAAGCTTGTGAACAATTTAAAGAACTCCTTAGGAAGTGTCTACACCATGTATTACCAGATTGGTTAATCATTCAAACATTTTATAATGGATTAGTAGGTTCCCATAGTTCTATAATTGATGCTGCTACTGAAGGTTCTTTAATGGAAAAATCATTTGATGAAGTTTATGCTTTATTTAAAGAAATGAAAACTAATAACTTTCAATGGCCTTTTGAAAGAGTAAATCCTAAAAAAGAGGGTAATATTCATGATAATGATGTTTTTTTTCCTATTTTAGCTTCTTAAGTAGCTGCAATATCTAAGAGATTGGATAACTATGCTACGAATCTGTCCCAAATACCTCAAAAGAATAATGAAAATTTAGGAAATATGAATGATTCTCAATCCTTAGAAACATTACAAGCCATAGCTAACAAAACTAATAACGCTTATTCAAATTACTATAATCACAGTTTGAAGAGTCATCCAAACTTTAACTGGAATAATGGAAATCCTCAATGGGGAAATAATCAAATAAATCCAACTGGAAATTGTAATAATCAAGGAAATTCAAACTATCGACATCCTTATCCTCCTGGTTTTAATAAGCAAATTAAGGAGAAGAAGCTGTCTATAGAAGAATTAATTTCACAAATGGGTAATAAGTTACAAAGTTAAAATGCAGCGATAAGAAATGTTGAGATTCAAATGAGACAAATTGCTAATACAATTAGTAATAAACCTCAAGGAAAACTCCGTAGTAATGTGGAAATAAATCATAAAGATAACGTGCAGGAACAAATTAAAGGCTGTTTAAGCGAGAAGTGGAAAGAAATTAAAGGAAGGAACTCGAATTGAAGTTGAAAATGAGAATGAGTTAGAAGAAATAGAGAAATCTAATGAAACCATTCCTAAAAAAGATGAGAAATCTATTTCTCCAACTTGAAAGAATGTAAAAAAAATACCACTAATCCCCGATAGATATAAATGCAACGGTTGCCAAAAAACTTGACTCCGCTGGATATAAGTGTGTTGATGATTTAAGATATGAAAATTATGATTTTATAATATGGGATACTACACAAGTATATATATTGTTTATCAAGTAATATAGAACTTTCTGATTAAGCCCCGAGATATCGAACACACATGGAAAATGTGAAATCTTTAAAGGAATCAGAGAAATTATCTTTTTATTTTCTTTAATTGTTTTCAAAAAAGTATATCTTGATTTTGAAAAGTTTTAAAGGTTGATATGTCTTTTGAAATTTTCTTAATAAAAATGCAAAGCAAGAAATTAAAATTACAATAATTAATAACACTGGATGTAAAATAATATTAACTAAAATATCTTTTTCTTTCCTTTCATGAAGTATTAATAATTCTTAAAGTGTTGTTGTGGAAGTATTTAAATTTTGTTGTGACAGATAGAAGCAAATGTGTTCTTTAACCTTACTTGGTTCTATAAAGAACACAAGTTAATTTGAAATTTATATTATTTTGAACATGGTTAGGCAGGGAAGATACCAATCTCTCACTCTAGAGTTCCCTCGATTCCCACCACTCGGGGGCTAACTTCTCATAACAAAACTCAAAACTTCAAACCATATTAGGGGATTTTAGCACTGTCACTCTAAAATCCTCTAATTTTACTCCCTTCTATAAAAATATCTTCTAATATTACATTCACTTATATGGACTACGAGTTCTCACCCATATAATTGCATGTGATTCCTACTAACTTTAATGAGATAATACCGCATTGGATCTTACATAATCTTAAGAAATTTTACAACTTAACAGGCCAAACTAAGAAGTAAACAAAGTTCTCAGAATCAATCTTCACAACTTCTTCCAACTTTTAATCATTGATACTTTCCACAACAATTCTCATTAAATTAATTACTTCTCCATTTTAAGAAAGAAAAAGATAAAGTAAACTACTCGAATGCATTGGAAAAATATAAAAATACATTGATTTAAAATTGAAAACGATATGAAAAATAAGAAACGAAATCAAGTATTGATTAGCAAAATAAAAGTAAACACTTATCTGAAAATCCATTCCACAAGACTAAGGAAGTTCCTCTGAAACATTGACTCTTCGCTAAACTACTCCTCATCGCAAGTCTCCAAACTCCAATGACTCAGAATACAGACATCAGACTTCAATAAAAACTAAACTAAAAGAATGAAAAGAAGTGGGAGAAGAACTCTTAACTTCGACCCTTTTCTCCTTTCTACTCTCTACTCCTACTCTAAATAAAAACTTAAAATGCAGTGGAAGAATCTCCTAAATTCCTCTCTTTGAAATACATTGAAAAGCCTCTTCAATTCTTCACTTCTTCACTTCTAAGACTCTCTTTAAATAGTGAACCAAAAGGTGCCTTGGTGTCTCTTCAAAATGTGTCCAGATTCGATGTATCTACCAAGGAACGCACCCCTTCATTCAAATTTTCTACTCAAAGGAAGTTATGGATGCTACCACCAAGAGTTGCATTCATTCCCTTTTGAATTTGGTGCCAAATCTAATTAAAGTTTGATTTATAACTATGGCGGCTAAGCGCCGGCCCAGCGGCGCTTAGCCGCCAGTGCCAAATTTTTTATTTTTCATTTTTTTGCTCCAAATTTGATCCAATTTTGCTCCTTTCATCATGACCATCTATTTTCATCATACCTGCAAGAAAAACACAAAGTACCTTCCATTAAAGTGCAATATAATTAAAAATAGGTATAAAAATGTGCATAAAAGTACTATATAGTTTAGGTGTATCAACCACCTCCTTTTCCTCAAAGACATAGATAACAAAAGCTTGATAAAAAATTTTCAAGATTCTTTGAAATATTTAAAAAGCTTACTATCAATATCCCATTCGCTGATGCTTTAGAACAAATGCTTAGTTATGCTAAAACCATGAAAGATATTTTGAATATAAAAGGAAATTTGAAGCTTATAAAACTATTGCACTGAGTGAATAGTGTACTGTAATAATTTAGAAGAAGCTTCCCCACAAGCTTAAAGACCCTGGAAGTTTCACTATACCATGTGCTATTGGAGAAAAAATTTATAGTAATGCCTTAACCGATTTAGGAGCTAGTATTAATCTCATGCCTTTATTCATTTTTTGAAGGTTAGATTTAGGAGACATTTCTCTTGCTACTGTAACCCTGCAACTGGTTGTTTGATCTATCACTTATCCTAAAGGTGTTATTGATGATGTATTAGTTAAAGTGAATAAATTTATCTTCCCTGTAGACTTTATTGTGCTTGATATGGAAAAAGATAAAGAGATTCCTATTATTTTAGGAAGAACATTTTTTGCTACTGGGCGAGCTATGATTCATGTGCAAAAAGGGCAGTTAACCATGAGAGTTAATGATTAGGAAGTAACATTTAATGTTTCTAAATATATGAGGTATCTTGTTAACGAAAAGTGTTATAGGATGGACATTTTTTATTATATAATAGGAAAGCATTATTAAGAAAATTGTGAAGTTATTTCTGAAGAAAAGTTGAAGACTTAAAGGATCATGAAGAAATACATGATACATATGAAAGTGATTCTGAAGATTTTAATTATATTCACGAAATTTGGGAAATTTTAAATACTACTTAAAAATAAAGAATCTATAATAACTACTATTGAAAAGGCTCCTGAACTTGAGTTAAAGGTATTACCTACTCATTTAAAGTATGCTTTCATAGGGAATTCATCAACTTTACATGTAATAATATCCTCTGAATTAACTAAAGATCAGGAAAAAAAGTTTTTAGAAACTAAAAAAAATTATAAAAGTGCGTCTGGTTGGAAAATAATAGATATAGAAGGAATAAGCCATTCAATTTGTAGTAAAGAATGGAAGAAGATTATAAACTAAGTGTTGAACCTCAAGGAAAATTACATCCAATAATGAAAGAAGTAGTAAAGAAAGAAATATTAAAATGGTTAGATGTTGGAATTGTTTATCCTATATCTGATAGTTCTTGGTGTTAGTCCAATTTCATCGTGTTCCAAAGAAAGAGGGAGTAAGCGTTGATGTTAACGACAATAAAGAATTAATTCAAACAAGACAAGTCACTGAACGGTGAATATCTATCGATTATAGATAATTGAATACTACTACTAAAAAAAATCATTTCCTTAAATGCTGCTGCTAGGAAGGATCATTCCCCTTTACCTTTCTTTGATCAAATGTTGGATAGATTAGTTGGACATTCATATTTTTGTTTTCTGGATGGATATTTTGGTTACAATCAAAATTTGATAACTCTTGAAGATCAAGAAAAGACTACATTTACTAGTCCTTATGAAACTTTTGCTTTTAGAAGAATGTCTTTCAGATTATGTAATGCACTTGCAACTTTCCAAAAATGTATGACTATTTTCTGTAATTTAATTAAGAAAGGAAATAAAATTTTTATGGATGATTTTTCTATGTTTAGAACCTCTTTTTATTCTTGTTTAGATCATTTAACTAAAGTATTAAAACGTTATGAAGAAACAAATTTGGTTCTAAACTAGGAAAAATGTCAATTTATGGTTACAGAAAGAATTATTTTGGGGCATAAAATTTTTAAAAATGGTTTGCAAGTTGACCAAGAAAAATTCAAATTATTGTTGGATTATCACCTCTTACTTTAGTTACGAGTTGTGAGAAGTTTTCTCGGACATGCTCGGACTTTATAGGAGATATATTAAGGTTTTCTCTAAAATTGCAAAACCATTATGCCATCTTTTGAAAAAGAAGACATTAAATTTGATTTTAATGAAAATTATTTAAAACTTTTGAGATATTAAAAGAAAAATTAATTATAGCACTCGTTATTGTTTTACCTAATTGGGAAAAATCCTTTAAATTGATGTGTGATGCTAGTGAATATGTTATTGGAGCTGTTTTAGGTAAAAAATATGATACAACTTTTAAAGTTATATACTATGTCAGTAGAACCCTTAATGAAGCTCAAATTAATTATACTACCACTGAAAAAGAGCTATTAGTGATAGCATATGCTTTTAATAAATTTAGACTGTATTTACTTGGAGCATAATGTATAGTCCATACTGATCATTCTTCTATTAAGTACTTAATGTCAAAAAAGGATGCTAAACTGAGATTAATTAGATGGGTTCTTCTCTTACAAGAATTCAATTTTCAAATAGTAGATAGAAAATATACTGATAATCAAATTGATGACCATTTGCCTAGAATTAAAAATGATAAAAATTTTGAAGAAGACAAATGATTATTTTCTTGATGAAAAACTTTATGCTATTATGGGTGGCAAGTTCCATGGTATGCTGATATGGTTAACTATTTAGCTAGTAATATTTTACCATATATATTAACTAGTCATCAGAAATAGAAATTCATACATGATTCAAGCTTTTATTTCTGGGATGATCCCTATTTTTTAAAATAATGTAAAGATTCTGTTTTTTGAAGATGTGTACCTAATAGTAAAATTAATGAAATTATTCACCAATGCCATAACTAAGAATTTGGAGGAAATTTTGGTATTGATAAAGCTGCATTTAAAATTTTACATTTTGGATTCTATTAGCCTACATTATTTAAAGATATTAACAAATATGTTAAAGCCTCGTGATCGATGACGAGAGAGTATGTAATATTTCTAGAAGAGATGAAATGCCTCTGAATTTCAACTTAGAAGTTGAAATTTTTTATGTATGGGGTTTGGATTTTATGGGACCATCTGTACCATCTTCTAAAAAAATGTATTTATTATTAGCTGTTAGTTATGTTTCTAAATTAATTGAATCTGTAGCTTTACCTCATTCTGATTCTATAGGTGTTTCAAATTTTTTAATCAAAAAGATTTTTACTAGATTTGGAATACCAAGAATTATTATTATGGATGGGGGAAGTAACTTTAAAAATTTTATGATTCAAAAATTACTTAGCAAATATAGAATTAAGCATAAAATTGCTACAGCTTATCACCCTCAAACTAGTCGAATGGCAAAAGTCTCAAATCGAGAAATTAATAAATTTTTAGAGAAAATGGTAAATCCTAAAATAACTGATTGGGTCGATAAACTTGATTCGACATTATGGGCTTATAGGAATACTTAAAAAACTTATATAGGAATGTCACCATATAGGCTCATATGTGAAAACCCTGTCATCTACCTATTGAATTATAATATAAAGCATATTGGGCAATATAAGAATTTAATTATAACCTAAAAGATGCTTAATAAAAGAGATTGTTACAATTAAACGAGCTTGATGAAATCAGGAATAAGTTTTATAAGAATGCTAGAATTTATAAAGAAAAAATGAAGAATTTACATGATAAAAAGATTTTAAAGAAAAATTTTGAGCCTGGACAAGAAGGTTTATTATACAATACCCAATTGAAATTAATTCCTGGAAAATTAAAGTCCAATTTGATGGGGCTTATATTGTGGAAAAAGTTTATCCTTATGGAGCAGTAGATATAAGTGATCCAAAGACTGATAATTTATTTAAAGTAAATAGGTAAAGATTGAAACCTTCTATTGGGAAAACATGCGTACTATAATAAACAAATCGAACTAATTAAGTCTGATTAAAACTTATGAATATGTCGGGATAACGATGTTAAGTCAAGCGCTTTATGGGAGGCAACCCATATTTCTATTGATTTTATATGATTTAAGTTGATTGTTTTAGGATGTGATCATCCATTTGATTTATACCAATTATTTAACCTCTTACGAAGATTTAAATATGCTTGGAACCTTCAAAAATTTAATGTAAGGCGAAAGAGTATTTTTTTTTATACTGGCGCCTTAGCGCCACAGTTACGGGACATGCTAAAAACCATCAAATTACATTTTTGACCAATTCTTTTTTATAAAATGGCCTATCTTCGTCCCCAATGAGTATCCCCTCCAATAATTGACCAGAAAAGCCGAATTCTAGAGAGAGAATAAGAATTGTTAGATTCCATGGAAAATAGAAATCATAGTTTGGAGAGAAATGATAAGTTTGTACACAAGGATTCACAAAGTTATTTCAATTGATATTTATTGATGAGTTTGGAGAGGATGATCAACTGTTTTAAGAAGATTGAAGAGGAGTTGCTACTTCTAAGCAATAGGATGCATGAGATGTTCCATCAACACGATCATACGGAATGGCAAATGAAGTGTCAATCTGATCATATGGCTGATTTTGAAGATTATCAAGTAATAATGTATGCCAAGAACAATTGAATTGATGAGAAAACGACAATGGAATTTCCTCGTGTCCCCTTCTTTGACTCCTTTGTTCGCAGCAATCTACCTTGTGATGGGGAGAATGAAGGTTCTGATCATAATTAGAGAAGTATTGAAATAATAAAAGATGTTATCTAATGGTGTGATTATATGTGTTGATTATTTGAAGTTTGATCTATATGATGATTGTGTACATGTGAATCTTGTTTGTAAGTTAAATATTATGTCAATGTGTGTGTTTATGCTTTCTTTATTTTTTGAACTCAATATTGAATATCTAGAATGAAATTAAAGTGATTTGTGTAAATCTTATGCTAGAATGTTGAAATTTGATCTAGCATTGGAATTACTTTTCGTTGATAAAATTAGAGGAATTGATTTAGTTTGCTAAGTAATGTTGGACTTACATGTGTTAGACTTGCTTAGAATATTTCAAAAAAGAAATTATGGAATATTGAAAAATTTTGTAAGTCTGGCGCCTAGGCGCCGGTTCATCTGAACCAGCTGAACTCACGATTTAAACTACTCGACGCCGTTTCAAACGCCTATGCTCCTTCTTCTTCCTCTATTTTGTGAAAACCAGTCCTAACATTCCTTCTAGAGCTCGATTTGTGAAGTTTCAAGACTTGAAAACACTGGATCTCGTCATCTTGCGATTAGATCTTCCCTTTTGCTTAGTTATTTTGCAAATCTACCATGGATTTCACAAAATTTGGAAAAGAGCTGAAAAATTCATTAATTTTTGATTTCTTATGAAAAATCCATGGATTTATGATGGATTTAGCTTGAGAAAGCTTGGAAGAGATCTACAATCTTAATTTTAGAATTTAATTAGAATTTCTCTTAATTTTTTAGATGGCTCCTAAAAGTAAGGGAGGAAAGGAGAGAGGTGATTTTGATTGATCTAAATTCAATAATATTAATGCACAGATGCGTTATAATGAGTTTGCCTCCATCAGAAAGTTTATTGCAGAGAGAATTTTTTATCAACCCAGTGGAGCGATCAAGAATGTTACTATAGAGTGAAATTAGGAGAAGTTATGCTATTTTACTGCTGTTGTTATTATCCCTGTTGTTCATGAATTCTATGCGAATGTTACTATGGCAGTTGATAATGAAGTACTTTTTGGAGCTAAGGAAGTTGAGTTCACTCCAGAGAGGATTAAAATGTTATACGGTCTACCTCTTGTCACTAAGTGTTTCTATTCAAAATACACTCCATCTGAGGCTGAGCTTGATAGCATTATACATTACTTTACTGATGGATATGGAGCGTGGAAGGTCAGAAATGCTAAGAAGGTAAAATTTCTTCTACCTCACTCAATGCTACTTCCAAAGCTTGGCATTATTTCATTTCTGCTCATTTCCTTCCCTCGAACCATTTAAGTGAGGTTACAAAAGAACGACCTGTTTTGAATTATTGTATTCAAGAGATGAAGCCTATTAACGTTGGGTCAATTATTTATGATGCTATTAGTTCTTCTGCAGAAGCTAGTAGTATATCTGTGATAGGTTTTTCATCTCTTATTTTCTCCTTGTGTAAGAAATCTAGTGTGAAACATGATCATTCTAAAGAGCAGTTGAAGCCTTTAAAACCTACTGGGAAGGTTAATATTGATGTTTATGGGCGATCTAGAGGTATATTTCCTAGTTCCCTATCTACTTCAATGTCTTTTACTTCTAGACCATCTACATCCACTCCTACTGAGCCTCCACCTGGACTCTGGGATATTTTATGTGATCTTTGGAACATCAAAGTGATATGTTTATGATGCAGTGTCGAATGGAGGATTTGGACAAGAAATTTCATCGTATGGCAGATTATGTTTTTAGGAAAAGTAATTTTGTTGTTGAATATGATGAAACGTTGGTAAAGTTTCTAAAGGGAGATCAGTCTGTAAATTTCCCTACTTGCCCTAGATTTTCATCTTATACATATCCAAAAGCTATGGATACAGATATTCAATTTAATGATGATGATGAGGAGGAGGAGGAGATTGAGGCTGATGACTAGACTTCTTGCTATAATGTAGTACTAATCCTTATATGTTGTTGTTTTTATTTCCTGTATTTGTTATTTTCTATGTTTAGAGAATGATAACCGTGTAGGGATGTTTGAGAATTTATGTTATTTATCACTGTGACTATTTAGTCTTATGTCTATTTAGTATCTTTTTAGTGCTAGAAAAGAGTGTCAGTTTTTAAATGCAATTCAGATTGTTACTTTGATGTATTACTTTCTATACTCCTGCTTAAAATACCTTTAATGTTTTTTCCTTCTTTAAGCTTATTAGAAACTTTATATTACAATATGATTTGAAAATTAAGTTTGGGAGGGTGGGGGGGGGGGGAGAATAAAAACCAATTTTCAAAATATTAAATTTTATTTATTCTCAAATGTGCTAAAAATAAATTTGATTTAAACAATAATTATATGAATGAATTTACATTAGGTGAATAAAATTTTGAATATAGAATTGAGTAATAAAATTTAGTTAAAATTTTTAGTAATGATGAAAATTTTAAAGTTATAAATTTATTAGTGAAGAAATGATAAATATTTTGTGATTATCTTTAGTAAGAAAATTTGAATTTTTGGAAAAAATACAAGGATTAGATTTTTATTTTTAATACTTAATTTTCTTTTACTGAAAATAATTTTCAAAACTTTTATTTTATTTCTGAGTTAAAGATATATATCTACCTTATGCTTTAGAAAAGTGAAGGGTGGAATTCAAAATCATTAAAGACCCATCCAGATATAGTAATCATTGCCTTATTTAAAAAAAATAATAAGATAAGAGAGAAAGTTTAAACATAAGTATGTGAAAAAGGAAGGAGAAGCTTTGGATCTAAGGGCCTAATCAAAAATTGTTTCCACACCTGATCTTTCTAAAGATATAAGACTTGAAAAAATCATAAAGCTTATAAATATAATATAGTTAGAAATATTATTTTTAGTAAGTATTTTTAAGTAAAGAAAATAAAAATGCCTAAACCCTATAATTTAAAAAATCTTGTTCTTTTTCAGAAAAAGATAAGATCTCATATTTCTCATTCACCTTTACTTTAAAAATTTCTAAATATTTAAATTGGTCTCAATAACAAGAATTATTTCAAAATTAGACTACTACATTTCTAGAATAAAATTTTGAAATATTCTAAAGAAACTCATTCACTTATTTTGTTTATTTTTAAGATCAGTGTCACTTGAGGACAAGTAACGTTTAAGTTTGGGGGAATTGATCTACCTTAAAATTAACCATTTTTATGGATAAATTACTCTTATATTTTTAAAGATATTAAGCTTTGATGAAAGATATTTTAATTTTTTTAGTTACATGTATAAGAAGATGAGTTTATGTACCAAAAGAAGCAAAATGGAGCGAAATTGGGGCTTTATGAAGACAAATGAAGAAACTCAGTCTGGCGCCTAGGTGTCAGAGACGGTTCGAGTAGTTAATTTTTGAATTTTGGTGTTTCCAAAGTATTCTAGAAGACCAAAAATGATATAGCACATTTTAAATGAATTATACAATGAATCTAGACACATATTAATGAAGAGATGTGTCCCTTGAAGCAAAAAAGGCTGGTATTGGAATCATTTGAACTGGCTCCTAGGTGCCACAGTTACAATCTAGAAGATTCATTGAATATGACCAAATTTTGAAGAGATGTCTGAAGCAACTCAAGGTCATTTTTGAAGCTCTATAAATAGGAAGTAATTCTACAGTGGAGGAGAGTCATTTTAGAGTCATTCTTAATTATTACTTAGCTTCTTTCACTTAAAGTTCAAGTTTGTAAGAGTTTAGTGAGTGCTTGTGGTTCTCTGAAGTTTAATGTTTCTATAAAGAGTATGAAAGAGTTAGATAAGTCAGATAACTTTAGAGAAATGCTTTCGTGAATGTTCTTGATAATTATTTGTAACTTAAGTCTTATGTTTTGTGCTTTGGTTTTAATGTTTATAAATATGTTTTTTTGTGTTAATTCAGTGCTTTCTAAGTAGTATTCTTCTCTTTCTCCATAGAAATATAATGTAATTAAATCAAGAGGTTTGGATTTTTGTTTAAAACTTTTTCTTTTTCCTACCAAAAATTGTGATGATATTTTAAGTAAACTTCTATTACTTTACAACTTGGCTAATTATATTGTTAAAATAATTAGAGAAACCTTATAGATTTGACTGTGGGCTAAGATTTCTTAACTTGTAAGTATCACATTTCACTTTAGAAGATATGTTGTGGTCATCTGAAGGGAAATGCAAATAGATAGGGATAAAAGATTTGATGGTTGTAGAATTGAATCTTTTTTAGAGTGACAGGTTAAATTCTATCAATTTGGTTTAAAGTGAGAAAAATAGGTCAGTGGTAGGTCCTATAGTGAGGCACAGCGGGTAATCTATAAGTGAGAGCCTAGAATCTAATCAACACCACTAATAACACATCCTGCACCAACCTTTAGACTAACCAATGTTCTTTATGCATGGACCAAAGGGTAAAAAATATTTATGATCCTATTTTTCATAATATAACATTTATAAGTTCTAAAAAATTTGAATTCCTCTAATATTACATAAATATTGGTAAGGAGAAAGTATCTTAAATTAAGTATTTTATTTGTGTGCTTAGATATTTACTTGCATAACTCTGAAAGTTTAATAAGTCTTAATTTTTCTCTTGTTTAGTTATCAAGAATTAGAAAATTTTTTTATTTACGATATAATTAAAGTTTTCTTTTAATTCACACTAATTTCCCCTTGGGATCGATATTTGGGGTAATAAAAAGAAATTTTTATATTACTTGAAACGATACATATACTTGCGTAGTACCCCTTGTGGGTTTATTATTATGTAAAAATTATTTAAATTTTGTACACTAGCTGCTTATTTTAGGGTTAAGTATACTTATCTTTTATAAGTTTAAATTATTTACGTAATTGCGGTTCGGGTCAGGCATCAAGATAAAAACTTTTGCATAATGAATATTAGTACTTTATAGTAATACAATTTTATAAATTTAGATTAATGTCAAAGTATATCTGAAACTCTCTGTACCATGTATTCCAAAAAATCAACTGGGTTCACTTTCTATGATAAATATAGATTGTCATACTTGCTATATCTAATATCCTTGATGGAATTAACAACCTACATAGAGGGATAAAATCTGAAATGAAGATTTTTCTAGTTTTATAAACAAAGAATTACAATGAAATTATATTTTATTATAGTTTTAAAAACTTACGTATGGCTAACAGTCTCCACTTGAGTGTGTTTCTCATCCTACCTGATGCACCTCAATCAGTAGTAGCATAAGCTCCTACCATGTAAGTAGGAGGAGCATCTACATGCAATGTAGGCGATCGTGATAGTATGTTAAGAGAATATGGGGTGTTTGATAGGGTGTGTGGTGGGGTTGACGGCGTCGAGGTTAAGGTTTGTAGGGAGGTAGTGGAGGTAATGCAAGTCGTGGTAAATGTTTTTAGTTTGTTTTTTAACTAGGAGTCTCTAGCTTGTCTATTTATATACATATCATCACGATTTATTCTTTCCAAACAAATTTCTCTTTTGGATTATAAAAAAAGATGTGGAGAAGAAAAGAATTAGAATGACGAGTATATATGATAAAAAAGACAGACAAATTAAAAAGAAAAATGAAGATCTTATGTAAGGTAATCTTCGTATGATAGGTCAAGGCTATACATCCAAAATAGAATCGGATTGAAATACGTCGAGATAAAAAGAATCCTGCATAAGTGACCTATAAACAAAGAACATAAAAAAAAGTTATCTAGGGTCAAGAGTAACTCCCAAATGGACATATCCTATTTGTTAACAAGGGGTCCTACTTACATTCAAGTGAAAACTAGTAAAAATGGGTGTCACAAAATATTATAATTCATTAGTAATATATTGATTCTATCAAAGCTCACACCAAGATAAATGGGCCGAGAATGAGCCTCTCACAACCCACGTAGGTGGCAGTTTATTGGCAAACGAGTCCTATAAAAATAATCTGGTCATCCAAATAGGGTCCACACAATGCTTCAAGGCCTAACAAGGCCATAAAAGTAGAAGGTGGATTATTGTATCCTAAATGGGTGGCAACTTGCTAGAAGTCAGAGCTTATAAGATGACATCAATGAGATGTCAAAGGGATAGAAAGGCTACAAAGAAGGTAACAAAAGGTGAGGACATGAATTCCAAATTAGGTAGAGTTAGCCGTGTAAGAATTTCATAGATCTGTAATCTCAAGCTATTACGGAACTAAATCTACCTAATTATGGAGGTGATCGAACCATCCCAAATAAAAGACCCTTATAAGAAAACCATGTGCTACGTCGTCCAAGGAAACCTCGATAACCCTATGGTCGAAAGGATGACTCGCCAAAGACTTTTGACCCTCTGTTGGTAGATGTGATAGAATAAAGACTATACTCACCAAGTAAATGGCTTGGAGGCCACTAGATATGATAGAAAAGATAGGTATGGTTACAATATTGAAATGCTTTCACAAAGGACTGATACACCGTCTGGGGCAGGGAAGCCCATAAGTCCCTAAATATGCTGGAAAACAATACTAGCATAAATCTTGTGCTTGGCCAACCAAGATGAAGAATCAAGGGGCTTCTCCCGAGGATATTTAAATATGATTTAATTATATAGAGTAGTCGTAATGTAGATGTCTTATTAATATGACTTGAATTATGATCAAGCTATGTAAAGCCATTTTAAATCGACCCGATGGTCATGCAGGAAAGTAAAAATATTTTTTGAAAGGTTTTAATATATTTACCATAATATTTAATTTATCTCAATATTTAATTATTAGGGTTATTATAGAATAATTATATTTTAGGGACTTTAAAGAGCCTGAATTATATATTTACGAAGTATCTCAAGCAAAATAACAATTAAAGAAAGTTAAAATGAAGACACAAATCAAAAAGTAGACAGACTAATGTGAATAAAAATAATTCTATGCAAGAGTAATAATCTAGAACTAAGGTACGAAACACAAGCCAACTGTACATGATCCCCATCACGTGGCTCTGTGCGTCAAGTGCCTCAAACCAGTTCATATACCTCGTTTCTGATGCAAAATCTATCCTAAGATTCTAAAAGGTACATAGAAAAAATTTAGAAAGAGTCAACCTGCAAAACAAAGGGGTCAACATGGGTTGTTGACATGCAACACATAAGGAACCATGAGTTACTGGAGGAGAACATAGAAGTACTTGCAGAAAATATTTTAGTATAATCCATTAAGTATCTCCCTAGTGGACTTGACTCCCTACCAAAAGTTTATCATAAAATTCTAGTGCACTTGTCTCAAACATTGTAAACACGCAAAAGCAACACAGAAATGACCTGCTATGCACAAACCATCAATGATACTGAGCACATAAGAAATAATTAACTAAAACCTACCCTATTCTGGCCAACTTCTAGAAACAAGATGTCCTAAAACAACATCTAAGTGGATGAAAAATTTTGTTTAAGGCCGGTGTATACTGTTCACAAGGTCACTGATACACCTAAATTATATAGTATATTTATAGAACTTTTTGTACCTATTTTTTATGATATTTTGTTTTAATGAAAGATATTGTGTATTTTTCTTATAGGTATGATTAAATGGATGAATGCGATGAAATGAGTGAAAAAAATGAAATTTGGAACAAAATGAAAAAAAGGTACACAATTGATCTATGGTGGCTAAGTGCCCAAACCTGATGCTTATGCGTCAGAGCCTCGCGGCTATACCTACAGACCTGGAGCTTATAGACTAGGAGCCTTGCGGCTAAGAACTGAGACAGATGCTTACGCGTGACAGTTTTCATTAGAGGATTTAAATAAATTTTGACGCCATTTTGACGGGGTGTTTAAGGCATCCTTTGGTACAAACATGGCTAACTTCCCTATTGGAGCCAATATTAATTTAATTTACTCTTGAATGAATACATCTCATGAAGGATAATGAATCTAGATATAATTTGAAGAGACACAAAAGAATTTATTGAAAAATTATAAAAAAAATGCTTGGAATCAGAAATTGGTTATTATTGGAGGTTCTGTGGTTTATCTTTATTGTGTAGGAGATTTCTTTTAGTAACGCACTAATACACCAAAAATATATAGTATTTTTATACCAATTTTTAATGATATTGCACTTTAATGGAATGTATTCTGTATATATTCTTACAAGTATGATTAAATGAATGATTGTGTTGAAAGGAGTGAAAAAGGACCATATTTGGAGCAAAAATGAAGAAATGTGCAAAATTGATCTGTAGCGGCTAAGCGCTTGGACCCGCGCTTATGCGTCAGAGCATCACAGCTTTGCGCCCAGACTTGGAGCTTACATGCTAGAAGCCTCGCAGCTAAGCACTGAGACCTCGCGCTTACACGCGACAGTTAGTAAAGAGGAGTTATTTAATTTTTTGCGCCATTTCGAAGAGGTGTTTGAGGCATATCTTGGTAAAATTGTGGGTAACTTCCTGTTGGCGGCAAAATCAATTCAAATAACTCTTAAATGGATGCATCTCTTGGAGGCTTCATTGAATCTGGATACAATTTGAAGAGATACGAAAGCACCTGTTGGAAAATTATAAAAAGAGGACTTATAAAAAAGAAAAGTTGTTGTTTTTTGAGAGAGTGGCTTTCCTTTATTGTGTAAGTGAGTTATTTTAGTACTACACTACTCCACTTCACCATTTATACTTACTTTACTATAGTTTGTATTAGGATTTGAAGTGTGATTTGGAATCCTTAGAATTGGGCACCAACCTCTAAAAATTATTGTAAGGAAAAACAAAGTTTTCAAAAGAACTTCAAGAGTTTAGTGGAGAGGATTTACAGACAAGTCTTTATCTTTGTTATTACATTTGATTTTTAATTAAGACTTCATGTATTTTCACTATGATTTCTACTTTTAAACAAATTTGTGATTGTATTTTCTCCAAGAATTCTGAGTAGTTTTCTTTATCTTTTTCCTTAAAATGATGAAGTAATAAAGTTATGGAAGAATGTTTTGTGAAGTATAGGAATTTAATGTTGGAAGAAGTTGTGATGATTCAAAATCTTGTACTTCATTTACTTCTTGATTTGGCCAATTAAGATGTTATTATATGTTTTGAGAACATGTAAGAACTAGTATGGTATTGTCTCAAGCAACAATTGGAAAGAATCACATAAAATTATATAGGTGAGAATGTAATCCAAGATTGAGTGCAATTAAATAGGGAGATATATTTTGATGGGTGTAGAATTAAAGGACTTTAGAGTGATAGGCTAAAGCCCCCCAATTTGATTTATTATTTTATGTTTTGATACTAGATGTTACCCCCTGGTGGAGGGTGAAGAGGAAACACTAGAGTGAGAGCTAGTATCTTTCCTGCCTAGCCTGTCTTCAAGATTTATAAAGCAATAAGTTAACCTATGTTCTTTATAGAACCTCTAGTAAGGTTAAAGAATATAATTTCTCCTATTTGGCACAACACACTTTCGATACTTCCATAACAAAATTCCATGACCTGTTACAGATTCATAATAAGGAAAAAGATATTTTATTTGCATTTGCTTTCATCTTACAAAAATTTAGTTAAAATAGTTATTTAATTCATTTTAAATTATAAAAATTAACAAAAAGAATTGAATTTTCTTTCTTAGAATATTATCTTTAGTTTGGGTAAGATCTTTCATAAAAAGTAAAAAGATATTTTTCTATTTTCTTTTTCTAACACTTTCCCCGTGGGTTCTATATTTTGGGGCTTAATCAGAAAGTCCTATATTTTTTGATAACAATATGTATACTTGCATAGTATCCAATTTTATAATATCAATAAAGAGAAGTATCAATTTATATATAAAATGTAAGAATAAATATTCAGGAATCATGTTTTTGGCGCTGTGTTAGATACAAAAATAAAATAAATTTAAAACAATATTTTAAAGAAAATTTTAAGAAAAATTAATTTTACTTTTTATAGTCCTTTTTAAACTTGTTAGATTTCATTTAGGAAGTTATTGTTTTGTTCTGTGATTTTATTTTATTATGTTTTATAATAGTGTATCCGTAGTTCAGGTTCTGAAGGATTTCTGCCTTCTAATTCTAAATTAGAAAAAACTTTAAGAAAAATTAGAAAAATTAAAACTACAGAAAAAGATAGAAATATTCAAGAAATTGAAAATCAAAATAATCAAAATGCTAAAATCAATCAAGAATTTTATGGTAGTATTCAAAATCCTGATGTAGCGGCTAATTCATTTGAACTTAAACCTGCTATTATCCAAATGATATCTAATAATTAGTTTGGGGAGCACCAACTGAGGATCCAAATTTACAACTTGCTAATTTTTTAGAATTGTGTGCTACATTTAAATATGACGGTGTTTCGGATGATGCTATTAAACTTAGAATTTTTCTTTTCTCATTAAGGGATGAATCTAATATATGGTTAAACTTGTTAGCACCTGGATCTATCAGAACTTGGGGTGATTTATCGCAGAAATTTTTTTGATAAATATTTTCCACCATCAAAGACTGCAACGCTTTGAAATGATATTAAATTTTTAAAGATATCCTAAGAAAGTGTACACAACATTCGATATCAGATTGATTAATAATTCAAACCTTTTATAATGGATTAGTTGGATCTTTTAGATCTATTGTCTATGTTGCTGCTGGTGGTTCATTGATGTTTAAACAGTTTAATAAAGCTTATGCTTTAATTTAAGAAATAGATACAAATAATTTTTAATGGCCTTTTGAGAGGGTAAATCCTAAGAAGGTTGCCAATATTCATGAATCTGAAACTTTTGCAATGTTAGCAAATCAAGTTGCTGCAATTTCAAGGAAGATAGTCCAATTTGGAATGAATTTTTTTCATCCAATTTCAATGATTGAAGATAATTCATTGGGAAAATTAGTAGATTCTCAAACATCATTAGAAACTTTGAATGTCATAAACAATCCTAATAATCCATATTCCAGTTATTATAACCCAAGTTGGAAAAATCATCCAAAATTAAATTGGAATAACAATAATCAGAGTGGTAGTAATCAACAATGGGGGAACAATCAAGTAAACTCATTGGGGAATTAGAACAACCAAGGGAATAATAATTATAGAACTACTTATCCTCCATGTTTTAATAGTATTTTGCAATTTAAGGAGAAGAAGTTGTCTATAGAAGAAGTGGTAGATCCTTCCGAGTAATAAAAAGATAAATCCAAAAGACAAAAATAAAGATTAAGTAAAAGCTGTTCAACTGAGAAGTGGAAGAGAGTTGGAAGCTATAGTTGAGAAGGAGATTGATGCAGATAAAGAAGAGATTGAAGAACCAAAAGAGGATGCTCAGAAAGGTTTAGAAAGACCTATTTCTCCACCGAAAATTGATTTAGAAAAGACACCACCACTATTTCCTCAGAGACATTGATAACAAAAGTTGGATAAGCAATTTTCAAATTTCTTAGAATTTTTTAAGACACATACAATTAATATTCCATTTGCCGAAGCCTTAGAACAAATGGCCAGCTATGTGAAGTTTATGAAGGATATTCTCAACATAAAAAAGAAGTTTAAAGATAATGAGACAGTTGCACTTATTGAAGAATGCAGTGTGATAATTCAGAAGAAGCTTTCTAAAAAATTTTAATGATCCTGGTAGCTTCATAACTTCAAGTGTAATCGGAGAGACATATTTTGTGGGAAAGTTTTATGTGATTTAAGTGCAAGCATTAACCTTATGACGTTATCTATATTTAAAAGACTGGGATTAGGAGAAGTAACGCCTAATACTGTAACACTGTTGTTAGCAGATTGTTCGATAACATATCCTAATGGAGTTATAGAAGATGTTTTAGTAAAAGTATAGATAATTCAGAAGAAGCTTTCTAATAATTTTAATGATCCTGGTAGCTTCATAACTTCAAGTGTAATTGGAGAGACAGATTTTATGGGAAAGTTTTATGTGATTTAAGTGCAAGCATTAACTTTATGACGTTATCTATATTTAAAAGACTGAGATTAGCAGAAGTAACCCCTAATACTGTAACACTGTAGTGAGCAGATTGTTAGATAACATATCCTAATGGAGTTATAGAAGATGTTTTAGTAAAAGTAGATCAATCTATCTTTCCTGTTGATTTCATTATGCTACATATGGTGGAAGATAAAGAGATACCTATTATTTTGGAGAGACCTTTTCTAGCTACAGGAAGAGCGATGATAGATGTGAAAAAAGGGGAACTAACTTTGCGCTTTAATGATCAAAGTGTTACAATTAATATTTCAAAATCAATGAAATATCATGCAAAAGTTAAAGATGATGAATGTTTTTGGGTGAATATAATGAGATATCTGAGTGAATGCCATTTTGAAGCAACATATGAAGTGAAATCTGAAAGTGAAAAGTTGGAACATGAGCAAGAAGAGGAAGCACAATATTCTGAGGATTTTAATGAGGAAGATTTTAATTATATTCAAGAAAGTTTTGAAGTTTTTGACATGACAAAGAAAGATGAATCTTTTTATCCATCAAGTGAAAAACATTCCTGAACCTGAATTGAAGTTACTTCCTGAACATGTAAAACATTCCATTTATGTGATTCGTCAACTTTGCCTGTTATAATATCTTCGAAATTAACTACTAAAGAAGAAGAGAGTTTGCTTGAAGCTTTAAAAAAATATAATAAAGCCTTTGGATGGACCATAAGTGGTATTAAAGGAACAAGTCCTTAAATTTGTATGCACAGAATCCTTATGGAAGAATACTACAAACCTAAAGCTGATCCTTGAAGGAGATTAAATATTATTATGAAGGAAGCTATTAAGAAAGAAATTTTAAAGTGGTTAGATGCTAGAATTATCTACCTTATTTCAAATAGTGCATAGGTTAGTTATATTCACTATGTTCCTAAGAAAGGAGAAGTTACTGTAATTGTTAATAAAAAGAATGAATAAATACCAACAAGACAAGTTACAGGATGGTTAATATGCATTGATTGTAGAAAATTAAATCTTGTCACGAGGAAAGATTATTTTACACTTCCCTTTCTTGATTAAATGTTGGATAGAATAGATGGGCATAAATACTTTTGTTTTCTGGATTAATATACTGGTTATCACTAAATACAAATTGCTCATGAAGATCAAGAGAAAACAACATTTACCAGTTCTTATGGTACTTTTTCTTGTAGAAGAATGCCCTTTGGTTTTTGTAATACCCCCGCTACATTTCAAAGATGTTTGATGGCAATTTTTTGTGATTCAATTGAAAAAAGGAATTGAAGTGTTTATAGATGATTTTTCACTATTTGGAATTTCATTTGAATCATGCTTATAAAAATTATCTAAAGTTCTTAAACGCTATGAAGAAACAAAGTTAGTCCTTAATTAGGAAGAATGCCAATTTATGGTAGTAGGAGGAATTGTTTTGGGACATCAAATTTCAGAGAAAGGTATGAAAGTAGACCCTACAAAATCAAAGGATCACTAATTTACCTTGCCCAACAAATCTAAGGTAGATTTGGAGTTTTTTAGGACATGTTGCATTTTACAGGAGTTATATTAAAGAATTTTCAAAAATAGCTAAGTCTCAATGCCAGTTATTGGAAAAAGATGCAATTTTTAATTTTAATAATGAATGTCTAAAAGATTTTTAGCTGTTAAAGGAGAAATTAATCACTGCACCAGTTATTGTTTCACAAAATTGGGGAAAACCTTTTAATTAATGTGTGATGCAAGTGATTATGCTATTGGAGTTCGTTTAGGATAAAAACATGATAAAATTTTTAAAGTAATCTACTAGGATATTAGAACTCTTAATGAAGCTTAAATTAATTATACAACAACTAAAAAAGAGTTGTTAGTTATTGTATTTGCTTTTGATAAATTCAGATCATATTTAATTGAAACTAAATGTGTGGCGCATGCAGACCATTCTACTATTAAATACTTAATAAAAATAAAGGATGCAAAACTAAGGCTCATAAGATGGATTCTTCTTTTACAAGAATTTGACTTCGAGATAGTAGGTAGGAAGGGTGCTGATAATCAAATTGCTGATCATTTGTCTAAGCTTGAAAATGAAAAATCTCTTTTTTCTAATGAAAAAAATTAATGAACATTTCTCTGATAAAAAATTTTTTAATATTAATGAGTGGCATGTTCCATGGTATGCCAACATTGTAAACTTTATTGTTAGTGACATTATACTCTATGATTTGACATACAAACAGAGGAAGAAGTTTTTATCTGAAGCTAAGATTTATTTTTTTGATGACCTATTTTTATATAAACAAGGAAAGGGTCTAATTATTTGAAGTTGTGTTCCATTTGAATAAACTTATGAAATTATTCAAGAATGTTATGATTCTAGTTTTGGGGGACATTATGGTGTTAATAAAATTGCATATAAAATTCTGCAATCTGGATTTCGTTGGCCTACTATTTGTAAGGATGTTAATGTTTATATTAGAAATTGTGATCAATGTCAACGTGCATGCAATATTATTAGAAGAAATGAGATGCCCCTCAATTATATGTTGGAAGTTAAAATATTTGATGTTTGTGGATTAGATTTCATGTGACCATTTATACCATCTTTTGAAAATTTATACATATTGTTAGCAGTTGACTATGTATCTAAATGGATAGAAGTTGTTGCTTTACCTCGATGTGATGCTCGAAGTGATGCAAAATTTTTAAGAAAGAACATAATTTGTATATTTAGAATGCCAATAGTAATCATAACTGATGGGGGAAGTCATTTTAGAAATGTAATTATGGAGAAACTAGTAAAGAAAATCATACAATGATAAAATTGCTGCTGCATATCATCATCAGGCAAGTGGTTTAGTTGAATTATCCAATCATAAAATTAAAAGAATTTTATAAAAATCTATTAATCCGAACAAAAAGGATTGGTCAATTAAACTGGATTTTACTTTGTGGGCCTATAAGATTGCATATAAAACTCTTATAAGAATGCCCTCATATAGACTAATCTTTGGGAAAGCTTGTAATTTACCTGTTGAACTTGAGCATAAAGCATATTGGGCTATTAAAGAGTTTAATTAAAATTTAAAGGATGTTAGTGAGAAAAGATTATTGCAATTAAATGAGCTTGAAGAAATTAGGAATGAATAATGTGAAAGTGCTAAGTTATATAAAGAAAAGATGAAGATGTGGCATGATCATAGGATTATGACTTAAAATATTGAGTTAGGACAACAATTAATGCTACATAATACCAGATTAAGATTATTTGTTGGAAAACTCAAGTCTAGGTGGATGGGTACATTTATTGTAATAAAAGTTTATCCCTACGGACCTGTGTATATTATATTCTGAAACCATATTTTTCAGGGAATCAGCTTAAACTTGATGAAAAATATGACGTTGGGTCACCCAGAATAAGTACCAGGTATGTTAGGCTGATGACGTAAAACCAAGCGCTTTGTGGGAGGCAGCCTATAGTTATCAGTGTGCTTTGTTTTGAGTTAGTTTGGTATTCTTTATTGTTTGGTTTCAAGTAAAAATTATGTAGTAGTATTTTAATTATACTATGTTAGTGGAGATTAATGAGACCTTAGTTGATAACTTGGATGAGTTAAATCGATTATTCAGATGTTTAACAGACTTGTGCTAAAATGAACACTGGCGGTTAAGTGCCAGTAGTTGGCACTTAAGCGCTGGAGTTATGAAAACATGAAAAACGAGGTTCTAGAAGCCCTAATCGTGGGAAAGTTGTATGGAACGTGATTTGATGGTTTTTGAATGTAAGAGGATGTTTTAGAGCATCTAAAGTCTATAAATAGGAACTGGATGAAGAGGTATTCACCCCATTCCAAATATTCATCTTAAAAGCCTTAAAGAAGAGTTTAAGTTACAAAAATGTCTTCTTGGGAGAGTGAAATAAAAAAGAAAGAGGATGCATATAAGAAGAAATGCATTTGTTAAAGTGCAAAAGAGTTATACAACATATTTCTAGCCATTAGTATCCAAGGAATAATAGATAAGATTCCAAAGATTGAGGCTGATGTGGAGTCAATCGAAGAAAAGGTAAATGAAACTAAGACACAATTAACACATATTGAATGGAAATTAAAGATGCAGTTTAGTCATACTAATAATGTTAAAGAGGTAGAAAAAGTGATGTTTTTGAAGAATAAGTGGATAGAAGAAGACTCCGTAAGAGTTTTCAACTATCACCCATTTTATCAAATTATACACCAAATGATTCAGAAGGAACTAATGGAGGTACTGAATATGTTCCACCTAATGGAGAATGGAATTAAGTTCTTATGTCATATTAAGTTATTAGTTAGTCTTGTTTAGTTTTTAGTGTTTTGTGTTTTATGTATTGTTTGTGTTAAAAGTTTGTATTGTTTTAAATGTTTGTTTTGTGTTTTGTTTAATGTGTTAAAGTGTGTGTAAATATGTGATCTTATTCCAGAATCTTGGATTGAAGATTTGTAGTTTGTACTTATTTGTTCTTTAGTAATGCAGTGTATGTTTGTGTGAAACTTGTGTTGAATTTTTCTTTTGTATTAACGCATGATTCTAGAGATAAGAAGAGTACCAGGAGAAGATATACTTATATAACCATTTGGGTTGATGATCTACTATAAAATTAACCATTTTTGTGGGTAATTTATTCTTATTTTTTAAGGATATTATGCTTGAATGAAAGTTATTTTTATATTTTTAGTTGCAAGAATAAGAAAAAGATTTTAAGAATGAAAAGAAGCTAAGAAAATAACAAGTAGGAGCAAAAATGGGGCTTAATAAAGAAAATTTGCTAAACTTGCCCTGGTGCCTAGGTGCCAGAGACAGTTGGGGAAGTTAATTTTGAATTTTTGGAGGCCACAATATGTTCTAGAAGGTCTCAAAGGGCAATCCAAGCCTCCATTGAGTTGTCCAATGAATCTAGACACATTTTAATGAAGAGATACATCTGTTAGAGCAAAATGGGTTAAACTAAAGTAATTAGGCAAACAATCAGACTGTAGCCTAGTCATCAGTACTTGTGCTTAGGCGCAACAGTTAATTTCTTGAAGATCCAACAAATTTGAACAAATTTTGAATAGGTGCCTTAAGCAATCCCTGGTCATTTTCGAAGCTCTATAAATATAGATTATTTTGGCTGCCAAGGGAGTCATTTTAGAGTAATTCTCAATTAGTATTTAGTTTCTATCACTTAAAGTTCAAAGTGTGTAAGTGTTTAGTTAGTTTTTTGTAATTTCTTGAAGATTAGAGTCTTGTAAGAGTGCGATGGAGTCAGAAAAGTTAGAGAATTTTGAAGGATTGCTTTGGCAAACATTCCAGCTATGTATTTGTAACTTAACACTTAAGTATTTTACTTTGGATTTGAGTTTAATAAATAGATTTTATTGTGCTAATTCAATGCTTTATGAGTAGTTTTCCTTTCTTTCTCTGTACAAATATGATGTAATTAAGTAAAGAGGTTTGGATTTTCGTTTAAGAACTTTTTCTTTTCTTACCTAAAAATTGTGATGATATTTTACCAAAACTTCTTTTAACTGTGACTGTATTGTTAAAACTTGTGGAGAAATCTTATAGACAAAATTGTGGGCTAAGATTTCTTAACTTGTAAGTATCACAAAGATAAGAAGTAATAATCTGAGAGGGAGTGCAAATAGGTAGTGTAATAAGATTTGATGGGCATAGAACTGAAGTCTTTAGAGTGACAGCCTATATACTATCAATTTGGTATAAAAAGAGGAAAAAGGGTCACTGGTAGGTCCTATAGAGAGGGCACAATTGGTAATCTAGAAGTGAGAGACTGAAACCTACCCAACACTACTAATAACACTCCTGCACCAACCTTTTGACTAGATAATGTTCTTTATACCTCGACCATAGAGTAAAGATTAGTTATGCTCCTATTTTTCACAATACAATATTTTTAAATTCTAAACAATTTGAATTGCTCTACTTATTACTAAATATTTGTAAGGAGAAAGTTTCTTTAATTATGTATTTAAATTATTTGCTCTACATTTTTCTTGCATAATTTAAAAATTAATTAGTTTAATTTTGTTTTTATCTAGTTCAAAAGAAAAGTTAAAAATCAGCACTTGTTTTTATTTTCGGTATTTTAAAAATTAAATTTATTTTAGTTCATGCTTGTTTCCCTGTGGGATCGATATCTGGGGTTT
The DNA here is from genome assembly GCA_022702705.1 of Papilionanthe hookeriana x Papilionanthe teres. Taxonomy (NCBI): domain Eukaryota; kingdom Viridiplantae; phylum Streptophyta; class Magnoliopsida; order Asparagales; family Orchidaceae; genus Papilionanthe; species Papilionanthe hookeriana x Papilionanthe teres. The sequence goes on along the minus strand of CM040425.1, from coordinate 137,784,625 downwards.
TTAAATGAAAATCTTATATTACTTGAAACAATACGTATACTTGCATAATACCTCTAGTTTGTTTACAAATTTCTAAAAATTATAACAATTTAATTTTACACACTTGCCGCTTATTATAATTTGGGTTAGGTTTTGCCATCTATCGGAAGTTTAAGTATTTGTGTATTGTAGGTTGGGTCATGTTTTTGGCGTCGTTTCCGGAGAAACTAAATTAGAATTAAAAGAAAATATTTATATATACTCTAATTACAAAAAATAAAAACATCTATTTAAAATAATAATATAAAATTATATTTTTCAGTTTTGTGTTATTTTATTGTTAGTAATTCTTCTCACTTTTATGTTCGTAGTTCATGATCTGAAGGAATAGTGCTTTACGATTCTGAATTAGAAAACAAAAAAAATTAGAAAACACCTTCATAATATTCAAAAAATTGCGAATATACCTAGTAATAATCTTAAATTTACAATTGATGATAATGAGCATCAAAATTTACAAAAACCTTTAAGGGAAGATGCTAACCCTACCATAGATGAAATTCATATAAGTATTCAAATCCCTGTTGTAGCTGCAAATTCATTTGAACTTAAACCTGTCATAATACAAATGGTGCAAAATAACCAATTTGGTGGATCACCAACTGAGGATCCAAATTTACATCTTGCATATTTTATAGAACATTGTGCTTCTTTCAAATATGATGGTCTATCCGATGATGACATTAGACTTAAAAATTTTCTTTTTTCTTTTAGGGAGAAAGCTAAGATGTGGTTAAATTCATTAGCAACATGATTTATTAAAACTTGAGGAGATATGGTACAAAAATTTTCAGGCTAAATACTTCCTCCTTCTAAAACTGCTAAACTTAGAAATGATATAACTTCATTTACTCGATATGAAGGAGAAACAACTTATGAAGCTTGGGTAAAATTTAAAGAACTCCTTAAGAAGTGTCCACACCATGCTTTACCAGATTGGTTAATCATTCAAACATTTTATAATGAATTAATAGGTTCCCTTTGATCTATAATAGATGGTACTGCTATAGGTTCTTTAATGGAAAAATTATTTGATGAAGCGTATACTTTAATTGGAAAAATGGCAAACAATAATTTTCAATGAACTTCTGAAAGGATAAATCTTAAAAGAGTGGCTAATATTCATGATAATGATACATTTTCTCTCTTAGCTTCTCAAGTAGCAGCAATATCTAAAAATTTAGATAACTATGCTATGATTTTATTACAAATATCTCATTACATAACTATGCTATGAATTTGTCACGTATACCTAATATGAATAATAAAAATTTTGGAAATATGAATGATTCTCAATCATTAGAAACATTACAGGCTATAACTGACAAAAAAATAACCCATATTCCAATTATCATACCCTAGGTGGGAATAATCACCCAAATTTTAACTAGAATAATGAAAATTCACAATGGGGAAACAATCAAATAAACCCACTTGTAAATTAGAATAATCAAGGAAATTCAAGCTATCGACCTTCTTATCCTCCTGGTTTTAATCAGCAATTTGAGGAAAATAAGTTGTTTATAGAAGAACTTATTTTACAAATGGGTGATTAGTTACAAAGTCAAAATGTTGTGATAAGAAAAATTGAGAATCAAATGAGATAAATTGTTAATGAAATTAGTAATATACCACCCAAGGAATACTCCCAAGTAAAGTTGAAATAAATCCTAAAGATAATGAGCATGAACAACTTAAAGCTTTTCAGCTGAGGAGTGGAAAGGACTTAAAGAAAAGAACTCAGAATGAAATTGAAAAAGAGAAAGAGATGGAAGAAAAAGAAAAACGTAAATAAATTATTTTTTAAAAAGAAGAACAATGTGTATCTCCAACTAAAATTGATTTGGAAAGGGTACCACCTCATTTTCCTTAAATATTTCGACAGAAAAAGATTGATCGATAATTTTCAAAATTCTTTGAAATATTTAAAAAGCTTACAATTAATATCCTGTTTGTTTAAGCTTTGGAACAAATGCATAATTATGCTAAATTCATGAAAGATATTTTAAATAAAAAAGAAAATTTGAAGCTTATGAAACAGTTGCACAAAGTGAAGAATGCAGGGTAATAATTCAAAAGATGCTTCCTCAAAAGCTTAAAGACTCTAGAAGTTTCACAATACCATGTGCTATTGGAGAAAAATTTTACTATAAGGCCTTATGTGATTTAGGAACTAGTATTAATCCCAAGCCTTTATCCATCTTTTGAAGGTTAGATTTAGGAGAGATTTCTCCTACTACTGTAAACCTACAATTGGCTGATCGATCTGTTACTTATCCAAAAGGAGTTATAGAAAATGTATTGTTAAAGTGGATAAATTTATCTTCCTGTAGATGTTAATGTACTTGATATGGAAAAAAATAAAGACATTCCTATTATTTTAGGGAGACCTTTTCTTGCTATCGGACGAGCTATGATTGATGTGTAAAAAGGAGAGTTAACCATGAGAGTTAATGATCAGGAAGTATCATTTAATGTTCTCAAATGAATTAGGTATCCCGTTGAAGAAAAATGTTGCAATATGGATATTTTTTATTATATAAAAGCAAAACATTTTCATGAAAAATTTGAAGTTATGTCTGAAGAAAAAGTTTAAGAATTATTAGACCAAGAAGAAATAAGTGATAAAAATTAAAGGTGATTTTGAAAAAGAATCATCTAAATTAAATCTGAAAGATACTAATTAATGAAAATTGGTAAATTTTAAATACTACTGAAAATAATGAATTCAGAATACATTCAATTGAAAGGCCTCTGAACTTGAGTTAAAAGTATTACCTACTCATTTAAAGTATGCTTTCTTAGGATACTCATCAACTCTACCTGTAATAATATCTTCTGAATTAACTAAATATCTGGAAAACAAATTATTACAGATTTTAAGAAATTATAAAAAAGCATTTGGTTTGAAAATAAGGGATATAGAAGGAATTAACCCTTCGATCTGTATGCATCAAATTTTAATGAAAGATGATTATAAACCAAGAGTTGAACCTCAAAGAAGATTAAATCTCATAATGTAAGAGCTAGTAAAGAAAGAAATATTAAAATGGTTAGATGATGGAATTATTTATCCTATATCTAATATTTCTTGGGTTAATCATATTCACTGTGATTCGAAAGAAAGGAGGAGTGACTGTAGTTGTTAATGAAAAGAATGAATTAATTCAAACAACATAAGTCATTGGATGGCAAATTTTTATTGATTATAGAAAATTAAATGATGCTACAAGGAAGGATCATTTTTCTTTGACTTTCTTGGATCAAATGTTAGATAAATTAGTTGGACATTCATACTTTTGCTTCTTGGATGGATATTTTGATTACCACCAAATACCGATAACTCCAGAGGATCTAGAAAAGACTAAATTTACAAGTCCTTATGGAACTTTTTCCTTTTAGAAGAATGTATTTTGGGTTATGTAATGCACCTACAACTTTTCAAAGGTGTATGATGTCTATTTTCTGTGAATTAATTGAGAAAAGAATTGAAATTTTTATGGATGATTTCTCCTTGTTTGGAACCTCTTTTGATTGTTGTTTAGATGATTTAGCTAAAGTGTTAAAACGTTGCGAAGAAACTAATTTGGTTCTGAACTGGAAAAAATGTCAATTTATGGTTACAAAATAAATTTTTTTAGGACATAAAATTTTTAAAAATGGTATGGAAGTTGTTCAAGCAAAAATTCAAATTATTGATGGATTATAACCTCATACTTCAGTTACAATTGTGAGAAGTTCTCTAGAACATGCTAGATTTTATAGGAGGTATATTAAATATTTTTCTAAAATTGCTAAACCTCCATGCCATATTTTGGAAAAAGACATTAAATTTGATTTTAATAAAACTTGTTTAAAATATTTCAATTTATTAAAAGAAAATTTAATTATTGCTCCTATTATTGTTCCACCTAATTGGAAAAAATAGTTTGCATTTATGTGTGATGCTAGTGACTGTGTTATTAGAGCAGTTTTAGGGCAAAAATATGATAAGATCTTTAAATTTATAAATTATGCAAATAGAACTCTTAATGAAGCTCAAATTAATTATACTACTACTGAAAAAGAGCTATTGACAATAGTATAAGCTTTTGATAAATTTAGCCCATATTTAGTTGGAACAAAATGTATAGTCCATACTAATCATTCCGCTATTAAGTACTTAATGTCAAAGAATGATGCTAAACCAAGGTTAATGAGCTGGGTTCTTCTCTTGCAAGAATTCAATTTTCAAATAGTGGATAAAAAGGGTACGAAAAATCAAACTGTTGACCATTTTTCTAGAATTGAAAATGATAATAAAAAGAATATTGAAGAAAACTTAAATGATTATTTTCTTCATGAACAACTTTATGTTATTACTGAGTGGCAAGTTCCATATGGTTTAACTAGCCATCAAAAAAAGAAATTTAATTATGATGCAAAGTATTACTTTTAGAATGACCCATATTTATTTAAATAATGTAAAGATTCTTTCATTTGAATATGTTTACCTAATAATAAAACTCTTGAAATTATACAAAAGTGCCACAACTTTGAGTTTAAAGAACATTTCGGTATAGATAAAACTGCATTTAAAATTTTACAATCTGGATTTTTTTGGCCTACATTATTCAAAGATGTTAAAAATTATGTAAAAGCTTGTGATTAATGTTAGAGAGTAAGCAATATTTCTAGAAAGATGAAATGCCTTTGAATTTTACCTTAGAGGTTGAAAATGTTGAAGTATGGGGTTTGGATTTTATGGGACAATTTGTACCATCTTCTGGAAAAAGTTATATATTATTAGTTATTGATTATGTTTCTAAATGGATTGAAGTTATATCTTTACGTCATTGTGATGCTAAAGGTGTTTCAAAATTTTTAATTAAAATGATTTTCACTAGAATTGAAATACCATGAAAAATTATTACAAATAGGGGAAGTCACTTAAAGAATTTTTTGACTTAAAAATTACTTAGCAAATATAGAATTAATCATAGAATTGCAACAAATTATCACCCTCAAACCAGTGGATTAGCAGAAGTTTCAAATCAAGAAATCAAAAGAATTTTAGAGAAAACTGTAAATCCTAAAAGAACTATTTGGGTTGATAAACTTGATCTTGCATTACGGGCTTATAGGACTGCTTATAAAACTCTTATAAGAATGTCATCATATAGGCTCATATATGGAAAAACTTTTCATTTACATGTTGAGTTAGAACATAAAGCTGATTAGGCATAAAAGAATTTAATTATAATTTAAAGGATGCTGGAAAAAGTGATTATTATAATTAAATGAGCTTGAAGAAATTAGAAATGAGTCTTATGAAAATTCCAGAATTTATGAAGAATAGATGAAGAATTTACATGATAAGAAAAATTTTTAAAAGAATATTGAGCATGGACAAGAAGCTTAATTATATAATACCCTATTGAATTTTTTTCTTAAAAAGCTTAAGTCCAAGTGAATGAGGCCATATATTGTGGAAAAAGTTTATCCTTACGGGGCTATGGTTATAAAAGATCCAAAGAATGATAATTCTTCAAAACTAAATGGGCAAAGATTGAAACCCTATATTAAAGAAAACATGCCTTATTATAAAGCATCAATAGAGCTGAGTCATTATGAGTAAAACTTTTAGATAAGTCATACTGATGACGTTAAACCAAGCGCTTCGTGGTAGGCAACCCATATGTTTGTTGATTTAATTTAATTTAAGTCGATAGTTATAGGATGTGATCACCCTTTGTTTTATACCAATTATTTAATACCTAATGAAGATATAAATATGATTGGAACCTTTAGAAATTCGACGTGAAGCGAAACAATATTTTTAAGGGTACTGGAGACTAGGCACCAGAATTGAAGCCTAAGTGCCAGACTCCTGTAATGATGGTGCCTAAGCACCAGACTCCTGTGATGATGTTGCCTAAGCGCCAGAATTGGCACCCAAGTTTAACAGTTACTGGATGTGGGAAAATCCACCAAATTACAGTTTTAACCATTTTTTTACCTATAAAATGGTCTATCTTCATCCCCACTAGGTACCCCATCCAGTAATTGACTAGAAGAAACAAAATTTATTGAGATATTGAGATTTGCTAGATTCCATAAAGAATAGAAACAATAATTTGGAGAGTCAAGGTAAGTTTGTGCACAAGGATTCACAAACTTTTTCAATGGATATTTGGAAATACGTTTGGAGAGGATGATCAACCGATTTGAGAAGATTGAAGAGGAGTTGCTACTTCTTAACAATAGGATGCACGAGATGTTCCATCAACATGAGCATATGGAATGACAAAGGATTCGTCAATCTGATCATAATGCTAAGAACAATTGGATTGATGAGAAAATGGCCTTGGAATTTCCTCGTGTTCTATTCTTGCACTCCTTTGTTTTTAGCAAGTGAAGTCATGAAATGATGTATTTAGTTACTTAATATAGTTATCTTGTGTGTTATCTATCAGTAGTTTGTTCATTATGTTGAATGTATGATTATTAGATCTTGTTTGTGAGTTAATCTTGTGTTGAAGTGTCGTGTCTGTAATTTCTATATTTATTGAACTGCATGTTGAATATATGGATGAAATTGAAGTTAATTGTTGGAATCTAATCTAGATTTGTATTGTCTTTTTCATCGATATGTTGACCTCATTTTTGATGAGGTCTTCTCTTCTTCTCTTTAGTACTTAGGATCTAGCCTTAGGCTTTTCCTTTGACTATCTTAGAGAACTAGAATTGGGACCCACCACTTAGAAATTCAAACCACTTCTAAACTCCCTGCAAACTCCACAAACATGACTGTAGACCCCTAATCACCTAGAGGGTTGAAATCGAATGTGAAAGTTTAAAGGATGAGTTCCTATAGGACTCTTTAGCCTTAGGACCGCTTACAGGTGGCTCAGTGCAGTGAAGGGGCTGACTTACACACACACTAAACTCATACACTACACTTTCACACACCTCCTAAAACCACACCCATACCTAACTCGACCTCTCGACTCATGTAGGTGATTCACATGGATGGTCCTTAACCCCCAAGCCCTTGGTAGAGGGTTAGGAACAACATAGTGAATGCCTCAAATGAGTCCCTTCATGGCTCATGTGGGGTTGATGTGGCTTCATGGCTCAACCAAAATGATTTCATTCCACTCAAATTACCCGATCTTCAATTTTCCAAATTTTCAATTTTTGACCCCCGGGACCCTACACCCGCTTAACCTACCCAAAGCCCTTGAAATTACCCAAAATTTTCAAAATTTCCAAATCACCCAAAATTCCCCAAAATCAATCCCAAACATTTCCACATCACTCAAATTGATCATCCATACCCAAAAATACCAAAAATTCCAAAAATACCTCCCAATACCCTCCAAATACCCAAAATACACCTCTTGACCCAAAAAATTCAAAAAATCAGAAAATTCCCAGAAAATCCCAAATATTCCCAATTTCATTTTGTTCAACTACACCATGGGTCAATTTTGTCAATTTACCCTACTTTTGTCAAAACCCCGATTTGACCCATTTTAACCCTAACCGAACCCGATGTCAAACCAAACTTACCCAATTGATCCAAATTCGGTCCAATTAAATTCTAAACTTCAATTCAACATTCCCAACACCAATCTAGACCAAATCCAAGTCCAATTTTATTGACATTTGGATCCAATTCCACTTTTGGCCTTAAGGCCCAATTTGGACCCATGACCTAAACCTAACCCAAACTCACTCAATTCAACTCCAATTAACCCCAAACCTTTTCTAAACCTTCCTTAACATCCCCACAAACAAAACACTAACATTATTTGCCCAAAATTTAGACCCAAACCTCACTCAAATTCAACCCAAAGCTAAAAGGCCCAATTTTGACCTAAACCCGAACCTAACCCAAATGAGCCCGAACCCCAAAATCAAAGCCCAACCAAAGTCAAAACCTCTTCGAAACACTCCCATAAACATTTATCAACATTAATTTTACATCAATTTCAACCCTAGCCCAACATTGGCCCAACTTGGCCCACTTGGACCTATATTGGCCCATTCACCAAAAGAGCCCAAATTCAACCCAATTTAAACCCAAATCACCCCCAATTTGCTTCAAGTCACTCATGACACATCCATGAGCTAAACCCAACAATTATTTGCCCCAACCTCTTTACAAAATTCCCATCCATAAATTCATTTTTTTAAACTTAAAGGCCCTTTCCTTAAACCATTTTAAAAGCCCATCATTTACCACATCCAAGGGCCCAAAATTGGTCTCAAAGCCCATATGACATTTCCCCTCATCATACTTTCAATTAAATTCAATACCTAAGTCCTAAATTCATCATCAAATCATTTCAAATGAAGCTTCATACAAATTTCCATCAAATTACCAAAAAATTCCTAAAATCCATTTTCATGAAATTGACCAAGCTTTCCCCAAGCCAAAGACAAGCCATGCAAGCCATGGACAAGCCACATGAAGCCATGGAGAGTTTGACATGTGATCAAGCCATTAATGGAAAAAGGAGGACCCCTTTCCTAATCCTTCTTAAGCCTTTTTTACCTTAAGCATGTCACACTCTAAACCATGCTTTGCCACCTAATCCTTGATGGAGACTCCACCACACATGGGAGATTAACCCACCTGACCTCCTCAGCCCAAAACCAGGTCTTGGGGAGGTGCACCCAACCCATTTGCATGGGTTGACCAAAATAAGCTAAAATGGTCCCTTCCCCTTTCTACTTTGATTCAACCACTTTACACATGTCAAACCTCGATTGAATGCACCAAACCCCAGCCCGACCCACCTGAACAAGATGGTGACCAATGCACGGCCGGCCAGCCACCGGGTCGCCGAGAAAACACCATGGCCGAGAGCTCGCATGTGAGCCGACTTTGGGATTCTACCTTGCTGAGCCGCCCCATGCCCAATGGCCACCATGGATGTTCGCCTTCGACCTAAGCGGCTGATCCCGAGCCCTAACTCTCCACGGGAGGCCCTCCACCCCCTCCTATTTAAACACCACCCCTCTCGGCCATGGGAGGTGCTGAAACAAACCTTAAGGAAACTCGCCAAAATTGTTCCGGACTACTCCCCATACACGAAGCACTTGATCCCCGCCGAAATCCCCCTGCCATTTCCTCTCTGCGAGCTAAATTTCGAGTTGAAATCCAAGCCCAAAACCAGGACACTACTCCGCGGTGAGCCAATCCCCAATTGATCGGTTCTACACCTTCACCGGACCAGGGAAGGTGTCCGCCGGCAAAAGCCCCATCTCCGAGCCACCCGGTTGCTCCGGCCTCCAAGCTTTGTGATCGGCCGTGGTCGAAATCCTACTCAGGCGATTCACCGGACCAGAGACTTCATGCGGAGCTTGCTTGGGATCCGATCGAAGGTGAAACAACCCTCGGATCGAAGCCACATTTCTCCGAGCAAAGGTACGGCCTCACTCTTCTTCCCGAGCTTCTGAACATTCTCCATTTTTATTGCGTAAATTTCATCCCACATAAATCATATGGATGTGTTCGTCTTCTCAAGACGAATCCATAGAGCATAAGAACACGAAAATCCATCGAGTATCGAGTGAGATATTAGGGATTTAGTGTGGACAGCTCTCGGGTGAGGACGCTCGGGGACGATGAACGGATGCCGTCCATTTAATACACGCGCGGACGGACGGCTCGGATGGCGTCGGACCAGGAGATGGTACGTGAACCGCGGGACCCGGAGCGCTGAGTCAGATGGCGGCGTTGAATGGGGGCGCAACACGCGGCGTTTCGGAGCTGCCGAGGTTGACGCGGCGCCGGGTGGATAAATAGAAAATTAGGGTATTTTTTCTATTTATTTAATTCCCTAAACTTGGAAAATTCATAACTTTGTGTAGGAAAATCATAAAAATAAAATAAAAATACCCTCTTGCTCGGTGAACGAGAGGAGAATAATGTGGAAAAAAATTATTTAATTTCATCGAGTATTTTATTTTTAATAATTTATTTACTCTCTGCACATTTTTAATTCTCCATGCATGTATACAATTCACCATGGCATGAGACCATAGGGCTTTTGAAGCCTACTGAATTTAGGAACATCCCCTGAATTTTCCAAAGTCGAGGCCATCCCTATGAGAAGTTATTGATTTTTCAAATTCATGTTACTTGTTTTGAGTATTTTAATTTCAATAATTAGCATGTTGTGAAATAAATTCTAGGAAAATTTGGTGATGTTCCTTATGACCGGAGGACCACTAGGAAATAGGTTTTGAGTTAGTTCATTTAAAATAACCACTAATTGGCTTAAACACCCAAAATGGATCCCTAATTAATTAGAGCTAACCATACATCAAATTGACTTGAAATCAATTCTCCATTAACCTTTAGGATCGGAGGAATCCACCATAAAAATTTGAGGTCGATTGGACTTGGTTAGCCCTACTTAAATGGGTTTATTAAGCCATTTAGTCATTTTAAACTTTAAAAATTCATAACTCTCAAAATATCTTTCAATAATTCACCAAATTGGTTTTAGAGCCTCTCTGATATTAGGGGAATTTAAGAAAATTAAAATTTCAATTTTCTTAAAAAGTTGATTTTTAATGTTATTTTAATATTTTTAATAATTAAAAATAATAAAAATCACAAAAATAATAAAATTCACCAAAATGTCACATTTTGAATTTTAATCACTTAGGAATAAACCCCATATTTTTCTTAGGTCTATTTTATGAGATATTAAATTTTAAAGCTCTAGGGTAAATTTAAAATTAAAAAATGTATTTTCTAGCATTTTCACCAAAATAATTATAATAAATCATAGAAAAATCAGAAAATTGCAAAAATTGATTCTCTGATTTTCTTGATATCAAAGAGATTTTTGAAAAATATAAAATTCATTTTTCAACATTTATTTTATTTTTAAATTAATTAACACTCCAAAATTTAAAATAATTATAATAAAAATAATATAATTCAAAAAATCACCAAAATTGGTCCAAGTGGTCCTCTGGTCATTAGAAATGTACCCTAATTTTCTTAAGGACAAAAGCTTTCCCTTGGTCATGTTATTAAATTTTCCTTGGAAATCTCTATTTTCTAACAAAAATAATTATATAAATAAATTAAATACAGAAAAAACACATTTTTTCCTCTTATGTCTTTATTGACATATGACTGAAGTTACATAAAAATTTTAAGTTCATTTGAGCTCAATTTAGTGAGTTATGAAATTATTAAGCTTGAAGGGCAAAATGGTAATTAAAATTTTAATCCTTAATTAAAACTTTAGGTTTAATAAAAAATTAACAAGTAAAATACTTGATCCTAATCTGATTTGGATGATTGAAACTTAAATAATTAAAGGGTAGAAACCCATTAAGCAATTTAAAATAATTAAACCTTAATTAAATAATTGATTAAATTTGGAAGAATAATAAAATTGGAATTATTAAAATAGGGATATTGTTGGGAAGAGATTTATTCTTTAATTTAAAAATCCCTAAATTAATCATCTCATTAATATTCAATTCTTAATTAAAGTGATAACTCAAATTTAAAATATTAAAAGACTTAATCATTAAATTAAAGTTAAATTATTAAACTCTTTTAAAATTCCAATTAAAGTTAAAAATAAAATTAAATTAAAAATAAATTAAATTAAGTAAATTAAATTGAATTAAATTAAATTAAATCAAATTAAATTAAATTAAAGATTAATTAAATTAAATTAAATTAAATTAAAATAAATTAAAATTAAAAGTAAAATTAAATTAAAGATTAAATTAAATTAAATTAAATAAACAAATTAAATTAAATTAAATTAATAAATTAAATTAAATTAAATTAAATAAATAAAATCAAATTTAAAGTAAAACAAATTAAAATTAAATCAAATTAAATTAAATTAAAGGAAATTAAATCAAATTAAATTAATTTAACATCAAACCAAACTAAATTGAATTAAATTGAAATAAATTAAATTAAAACTAAATTAAATTAAATTAAATTGAATTAAATATAACATTACCTAAAACAGAAAGAAATTAAATATAAAGCAACTTGAACACTATTCCAAATTTAAACCCATTAATTGAAAATTAAACTAAATCACAAACCATTTGAACACCAATTTACCCTGGAAAGCTCTAGTTGTCATAACTCCTAAAAAGAATATTAAATGAAATGTTACTTCACTTATAGGACATTCAAACATCCTAGTTCACTGAGTAAGATAACAACAAAACATAACTAAACCTCAGACGATTAATTCATTTGTGTAATTGAATTCATGTGGACTTAAAACAATCCTGGAAATATTGAAAAGATGTTTAAGATTTGCCTTAAGCACTTCCTCGATATGATAGGATGTTCATAAGAACAATTGAACTTAATTGTTCTTTGGTGAAGAAAATCGTCTTCAAACCAAAACACAAGGAACCTAGACGTCATAAGGACCGACTAGCTATAGGATTAGGAACTTGGTAGAAAACCATAACCCTTCCCTTAGCTTTACCTAGGAACTTGCTTAAATATTCTAATTGTGTCTTAAGTGCAGCTTGGGATGACGGGAAGACCCTCCAGGTACGTTTTTATTTTATTGCAATTTAATTTCTTGCAATTTACATTATTGCAATTTATTTAACCGCATCGCACTTACTTTTCTTGCATGATAAACAATCGTTGCATGAAAACCCACACCTTTAGGATAGTCCCTAAAACTGAAACCAAAACTAAGTTAAAAGTTATTGCAAGATAAAATTCACCGCCACAATATTTCAAAATATAAAACAACTCAAAATTTAATCACAAACGGAACACAAAACTACAATTACAACTAAATTAAAACGCCTCGTTGGATGATCGGGAATACCTCGGATGATGTAACCTACGTGTTGCTAACGGGATTTCCACGGTCTAAATGAAAGTGTGGAACTCATTCGATTGAGTTTAGCAAATTCATCCGGACTAAGTGAATCCGATAAAAATAATGATGCGGGAGGATGGAGCCAGTGGGATCTTAACCGGTGTCGTTATAATCAACTTTAAGATTTGTTTTAATTAAAATATTGAAAACACTTGGAAATTAAGATTTTCTCTAAACCAAAACACTTTTATCATCCCTTGATTTATGATTTCTAAAACTAAACCTCTACAACAACAAGAAGCTTGGAGCATGGTGGGCAGCACGGCTATCGTCAACAATGAAAACTCGGGTCTACTTCAGAAAGCTTTCTTAGAATTAAATAACAAAGCCATAGGACTTCGAGGTAGTTTGCCTAGTGCAACATAAATCCTCAACTCTTCGTTAGGCATTTGCATTGCAAATTAAGCCCTAACCGGTCTTAGGATTCCGAGGTAGTCGTCTGATACGACATAAACCCTCACATCTTCGAGGCTGTTTGTATGATCCTATCATGTAAATATAAGCCCTAATTAATTAAAATTGACAAAATCAAAACATTAAATAGACATTAGGACTTTTCTAAATTAAATCCAAACAATAGGATAGTCGGGAAAGTACCGAAGTTCACTTCGAATCCGTAATTTCTCCTACCTTTCTTCCTTTGAATTCTCAAAACAAAATGTTGTTGACCTCATTTTTGATGAGGTCTTCTCTTCTTCTTTTTAGTACTTAGGATCTAGCCTTAGGCTTTTCCTTTGACTATCTTAGAGGACTAGAATTGGGATCCACCATCTAGAATTTTAAACCACTTCTTAACTCCCTACAAACTCCACGAACTCGACTATAGACCCCTAATCACCTAGAGGGTTGAAATCAAATGTGAAAGTTTAAAGGATGAGTTCCTATAGGACTCTTTGGCCTTAGGACCGCCTACGGGTGGCCCTGGTCGCAGTGAGGGGCTGACTTACACACACACTACACTCATACACTATACTTTCACACACCTCCTAAAACCACACCCTTACCTAACTCGACCTCCTGACTCATGTAGGTGATTCACATGGATGGTCCTTAACCCCTAAGCCCTTGGTTAAGAGGGTTAGGAACAACATAGTGAATGCCTCAAATGAGTCCCTTCATGGCTCATGTGGGCTTGATGTGGCTTCATGGCTCAACCAAAATGATTTCATTCCACTCAAATTTACCTAATCTTCAAATTTACCCAATCTTCAATTTTCCCAATCTTCAATTTTCCAAATTTTCAATTTTCAAAATTTTCAATTTTCCAAATTTTCAATTTTCAAAATTTTCAATTTTCCAAATTTTCAATTTTCCAAATTTTCAATTTTTGACCCCCGGGACCCTACACCCGCCTAACTTACCCAAAGCCCATGAAACTACCCAAATTTCTCAAAAATTTCCAAATTACCCAAAAATTCCCCGAAATCAATCCCAAACATTTCCATATCACTCAAGGTGATCATCCATACCCAAAAATACCAAAAATTCCAAAAATACCTCCCAATACCCTCCAAATACCCAAAATACCCCTCTTGACCAAAAAATCCAAAAATTCAGAAAATTCCCAGAAAATTCCAGAAAATCTCAAATATTTCCAATTTCATTTTGTTCAACTACACCATGGGCCAATTTTCTCAATTTACCCTACTTTTGTCAAAACCCCCAATTTGACCCATTTTAACCCTAAGTGAACCCAATGTCAAACCAAACCTATCCAATTGACCCAAATTCTGATCCAATTCAATTCTAAACTTCAATTCAACATTCCCAACACCAATCTAGATCAAATCTAAGTCCAATTTGATTGACATTTGGATCCAATTTCACTTTTGGCCTTAAAGCCCAATTTGGACCCATGACCCAAACCTAACCCAAACTCACCCAATTCAACTCCAATTAACCCTAAATCTTTTCTAAATCTTCCTTAGCATCCCCAGAAGCAAAACACTAACATGATTTGCCCAAAATTTAGACCCAAATCCCACTCAAATTCAACCCAAAGCTAAAAGGCCCAATTTTGACCTAAACCCAAGCCTAACCCAAATGAGCCCAAACCCCAAAATCAAATCCCAACCAAAGTCAAAACCTCTTTGAAACACCCCCTTAAACATTTCTCAAAATTAATTTTACATCAATTTCAACCCTAGCCCAACATTGGCCCAACTTGGCCCACTTGGACCTATATTGGCCCATTCACCAAAAGAACTCAAATTCAACCCAATTCAAACCCAAATAACCCCCAATTTGCTTCAAGTCACTCATGACACATCCATGAGCTAAACCCAACAATTATTTAGCCCAAGCCTTTACCAAAATTTCATCCCAAAATCCATTTTAAAATTCAAAAGCCCACTTTCCTAAAACCATCTTAAAAGCCCATCTAAAACCATTTCAAAAAGCCCAAAATCTACCCTAAAGCCCACATGACACCTCCACTTGCCATCCACTTAATAAAAGCCATTCCCTAAGTCCTAAATTCATCATCAAATCATTCCAAATCAAGTTTCATACAAATTTTCATCAAATTACCAAAAATTCCTAAAATCCATCTTCATGAAATTGACCAAACTTTTTGCTAAGCCAAAGGTGAGCCATGAAGCCATGCATGAGCCACATGTGAGCCATGAGAGCCTTGGACACTCCACCATGCCATATTGGTTAAGAAGAGGGAGGGCTTTCCTTAATCCCTAAAGCTCATTAGCCTTAATCATGTTTCACCTAAACTTAAATTTAATCCAAATATATTTGGATGGAGACTTCTCCATGCTAAACCAGTTGATCCCTTTGATCCCCCACAGCATCCAAAGCCACCTTGAGGGGTGCACCAAGCCCAAATGGGTGGGTTGACCCATTTAGGTTCAAAACTAGCCATGCCCCATTCCACTTTGGATCAAAACCTTTACACATGGCATTTGCCGATTGCTTGCACCAAGTCCAGCCCGACCCACCCGACCTTGAGGGTGACCCATGCTCGGCCGGCCGGCCACCGGGCCGCTGGAAAACACCATGGCCGAGAGCTCGCATGTGAGCCAACTTTGGAATTCTCCTTCGTTGAGCTGCCCCATCCCGAGTGGCCATTGTAGTTGTTCTTCTCTTGCCGAGAGCAGCGATCCCAAGCCCTAACTCTCCGCGGGAGGCCCTCCACCCTCTCCTATTTAAACACCACCCCTCTCGGCCAAGAGAGGTGCTGAAACAAACCTTAAGAAAACTCTGCCAAAATTGTTCCAGACTACTCCCCATACACAGAGCACTTGATCCCCACTGAAATCCCCCTGTCATTTCTTCTCTGTGAGCTCAATTTCAGAGTTGAAATCCAAGCCCAAAACCAGGACACTTCTCCACAGTGAGCCAATCCCCAAATTGATTGGTTCTACACCTTCACCAGACCAAGGGAAGGTGTCCACCAGCAAAAGCCCCATCTCTAGGCCACCCAGTTGCTCCAGCCTCCAAGCTTTGTGATCGGCTGTGGTCGAAATCCTACCTAGGCAATTCACCAGACCAGGAGACTTCATCTGGAGCTTGCTGGGATCCAATCGAAGGTACAACAACCCTCAGATCGAAGCCACACTTCTCTGAGCAAAGGTATGGCCTCACTCTTCTTCCCGAGCTTCTGAACATTCTCCATTTTTATTGCGTAAATTTCATCCCACATAAACCATATGGATGTGTTCGTCTTCTCGAGACGAATCCATAGAGCATAAGAACATGAAAATCCATTGAGTATCGAGTGAGATCTTAGGGATTTAGTGTGAACGGCTCTCGGGTGAGGACGCTCGGGGACGATGAACGGATGCCGTCCATTCAATACACGCGCGGACGGACGGCTCAGATGGCATCGGACCAGGAGACGGTACGAGAACTGCGGGGCTCGGGCTGCCGACTCAAGCGGCGGCGTCGAATGGGAGCGCGACGCGTGTGCGTTCAAAGATGCCGAGGATGACGCGCTGCCGCGTGGATAAATAGAAAATTAGGGGTTTTTTCTATTTATTTAATTCCCTAAACTTGGACAATTCATAACTTTGTGTAGGAAAATCATAAAAATAAAATAAAAATACCCTCTTGCTCAGTAAACAGAGGAGAATAATGTGGAAAAGAAATTATTTAATTTCCTCAAGTATTTAATTTTTAATAATTTATTTACTCTCTGCATATTTTTAATTCTCTATGCATGTATACAATTCACCATGGCATGAGACCATAGGGCTTTTGAAGCCTCCGAATTTGGGAACATTCCCTGAATTTTCCAAAGTCGGAGGCCATCCTATGAAAAGTTATTGATTTCTCAAATTCATGTTACTGTTTTGAGTATTTTAATTCCAATAAATAGCATGTTGTGAAATAAATCCTAGAAAAATTTGGTGATGTTCCTTATGACCAGAGGACCCTAGGAAAAATAGGTTTTGAGTTAGTTCATTTAAAATAACCCTAATTGGCTTAAACACCCAAAATAGGTCTCTAATTAATTAGAGCTAACCATACATCAAATTGACTTAAAATCAATTCTCCACTGACCTTTAGGATCAGAGGAATCCACCATAAAAGTTTGAGGTCAATTGGACTTGGTTAGCCCTACTAAATGGGTTGATTAAGCCACTTAGTCATTTTAAACTTTAAAAATTCATAACTTTCAAAATATCTTTCAAAAATTCACCAAATTGGTTTTGGAGCCTCTCTGATATTAGGGAAATTTAAGAAAATTAAAATTTCAATTTTCTAAAAAAGTTGATTTTTAATATTATTTTAATATTTTTAATAATTAAAAAATAATAAAAATCACAAAAATAATAAAATTCACCAAAATGTCACATTTTGAATTTTAATCACTTAGGAATAAACCCCATATTTTTCTTAGGTCTATTTAGTGAGATATTAAATTTTAAAGCTCTAGGGTAATTTTAAAATTAAAAAAAATGTATTTTCTAGCATTTTCACTAAAATAATTATAATAAATCATAGAAAAATCAGAAAATTGTAAAATTTGATTCTCTGATTTCCTTGATATTAGAGAGATTTTGGAAAAATATAAAATTCATTTTTCAACATTTATTTTATTTTTAAATTAATTAACACTCCAAAACTTAAAATAATTATAATAAAAATAATATAATTCAAAAAATCACCAAAATTGGTCCAAGTGGTCCTCTGGTCATTAGGAATGTCTCCTAATTTTCTTAAGGACAGAAACTTTACCTTGGTCAAGTTATTAAATTTTCCTTGGAAATCTCTATTTTCTACCAAAAATAATTATATAAATAAATTAAATACAGAAAAATCACATTTTCTCCTCTCATGTCTTTATTGACATATGAGTGAAGTCACATAAAAATTTCAAGTTCATTTGAGTTCAATTTAGTGAGTTATGAAATTATTAAGCTTAAAGGGTAAAGTGATAATTAAAATTTTAATTCTTAATTAAAACTTTAGGTTTAATAAAAAAAATTAATAAGTAAAATATTTGATCCTAATCTGATTTGGATGATTGAAATTTAAATAATTAAAGGGTAGAAATCCATTAAGCAATTTAAAATAATTAAACCTTAATTAAATAATTGATTAAATTTGGAAGAATAATAAAATTGGAATTATTAAAATAGGGATATTATTAGGAAGAGATTTATTCTTTAATTTAAAAATCCCTAAATTAATTATCTCATTAATATTCAATTCTTAATTAAAATGATAACTCAAATTCAAAACATTAAAAGACTTAATCATTAAACTAAAATTAAATTATTAAACTCTTTTAAAATTTCAATAAAAATTAAAAATAAAATTAAATTAAAAATTAAATTAAATTAAGTAAATTGAATTAAATTAAATTAAATTAAAATTAAAAAGTTGAATTAAATTAAAGATTAAATTAAATAAACAAATTAAATTAAATTAAATGAATTAAATTAAATTAAATTAAATTAAATAAAAAAAATCAAATTAAATTAAGTTAAAACAAATAGAATTAAATTAAATTAAATTAAATTAAATTAAATTAAATTAAATTAAATTAAATTAAATCAAATTAAATTAAAATTAAATCAAATCAAACTAAATTAAGTTAACATCAAACCAAACTAAATTGAATAGAATTAAAATTAAATTAAATTAAATTAAATTAAGTTGAATTAAATATAACATCACCAAAGACATAAAGAATTCAAAATAAATCTAAAATAACTTGAACACTATTCCAAATTTAAACCCATTAATTGAAATTAAACTAAATCACAAACCATTTAAACACCAATTTACCCTCGAAAGCTTTAGTTATCATAACTCCTGAACAGAACATTAAATGAAATGTTACTTCACTTATAGGACATTCAAACATCCTAGTTCACTGAGTAAGATAATAACAAAACTTAACTAAAACTCGGACGATTAATTCATTTGTGTAATTGAATTCATTTGGACTTAAAACAACTCTAGTAATATTGAAAAGATGTTTAAGATTCTTCTTAAACACTTTCTCAATATGATAGGATGTTTATAAGAACAATTAAATTTAATTGTTCTTTGATGAAGAAAATCGTCCTCAAACCAAAACACAAGAACCTAGACGTCATAGGAAATGACTAGCTATAGGATTAGAAATTTGGTAGAAAACCATAACCCTCACCTTAGCTTTACCTAGGAACTTGCTTAAATATTATAATTGTGTTTTAAGTGCAGCTTGGAATGACGGGAAGACCCTCCAGGTACGCTTTTATTTTATTGCAATTTACATTATTGCAATTTCATTAATCGCATCTCGCTTACTTTTCCTGCATGATAAACAATTGTTGCATGAAAACCCACACCTTTAGGATAGTCCCTAAAACTGAAACCAAAACTAAGTTAAAAGTTATTGCAAGATAAAATTCACCGCCACAACATTTCAAAATATAAAACAACTCAAAATTTAATCACAAACAGAACATAAAACTACAATTACAATTAAATTAAAACGTCCTGTTAGATGATCTGAAATTCCTCGAATGATGTAACCTACGTGTTGCAAAACTTGAGTCTACTTCAGCAAAACTTTCCTAGAATTAAATAACCAAGCCATAGGACTTCGAGGTAGTTTGCCTAGTGCAGCATAAATCCTCAACTCTTCGTTAGGCATTTGCATTGCAAATTAAGCCCTAACCGGTCTTAGGATTCCGAGGTAGTCGTCTGATACGACATAAACCCTCACATCTTCGAGGCTATTTGTATGATTTTGTCATATAAATATAAGCCCTAATTAATTAAAATTAGCAAGATTAAAACATTAAATAAACATTAGGACTTTCCTAAATCTAAGCCAAACAATAGGATAGTCGGGAAATTACCGAAGTTCACTTCGAATTTGTGATTTCTCCTACTTTTCTTCCTTTTAATTCCCAAAACAAAATGTTCCAAATTTGATCCATTCCCTATTGAAATTCCAAAATTCAATCCTTTGAAAACTTAAACTTTGAAATTCTTGAGAGCAGAATTATTGATTATTATCGAGAGTTTTCTTAGGTGATTCCCGTCACTTAAGATGTAATTAACTATAGGGGCTTTCCCTTATAGGGAATTTTAAAGAACCCGGAGTAATATAAACCTCGTTTAATACTTTCATATTAAGCGAGGGAATTTGTCGGCTTAAAAAAATTAGTTCACAGACCAAACGGATGTCACAAATCTTCTAGTTTATTTAATCGAGCACCACCATCAAGCAGTGTGTCTATCCTTAGGGATAGATACACGGTTTGTGGTGCGGTGCTCTTTTATATAAACTATTTGGGATGTGAGATCGGTTTAATCTCATGTCTTAAAACCTTCAAATTTAAAAATTATTTTCAAAATCAAATACTACTTTTCAAAATTATTTATTTAAATTAAATTAAAATTCGCCGACAATCTCTGTAGGCGACCTCTTTTCAAAATACAACACACAACCTAAAAATATGCCGACAACTTCTGGCGACTCCGCCGGGGAAAATTCCTCTCTCCATTATAATAAGATAATTCTGCTTTCAAAAATCGGTAGTGTATCCATGTCCTTAATGGATCAAACTACCCTTCTTTCCGTTGGAATACTATGTTCATTTCTACCTTGGACAAGTATAGCCAACATTCTCTCGGATTTAGGAGCCATTGTTTAGACACCCCTAAACGAGAGAGGTTCCGAGATCCTTTTACCTCATTTCGAGTTGGGGTGGACCCCCGATAGGTGTTAGTTTAGGAGTGATCCTTTGAGTCGAGAAGTCTTGCATAAGACTTTCTTTTCCTTTCCAACTCCGAATCGGATTCCTTACCTTCTCTACACCTTTGAACATTCCGTTCTGAATAAACAAACCTTCTAATAAGTGATTCTTTTAACAAATGATTCCTTCTTATAAATACATGAACAAGAATGAGTTCGGACTCTTTTCAATTCCTTTCTTTTCGTCCTAAAGAAAAGAAGCATAACTTGGACCGACAACCGGAATCTACCCTGCGAAATGGAAGCCCCAAAGCTGATTTTCTCCTTCACCAATGGACTGGACTTCGCTGTCTATAAGGATGAGTTGCCCGACAATGGGATCATCCGATTTGGACAAGGATTTGAAAACACGAATGTCAAGATCACCGACGTTTCCCTTTTCACACTGACGAACAAGGTGTCTGAAGCTAAGAAGCCGGTGATTGAGTTCAACCTTAGGTCTACCCAAGAGTTTCCTCCCCTGCAAAAGATCCCGACTGGGAGGAGTACTGCTATACGCAGGAGGACTGTTCTTACTACCCCCACTGGTCTAGTTGTTTCGCACCTACCCGGACATCCGCAAATTAAAGGGGAAAGAAATCCGAGATTATGGTGAACCCGTTACCGTGGAGGGTACAGATCTTCTGTGAGACCTTCGTTTCGAAATCGGGTCCAGCTCAAGAATTCCATCACTGACAAGGACCCAAAGAAGAAACAGAAGTAGAAGGATCGCTAGAGAAGCCAGAGCTGCTGAAATTGCTTTCCTAGAGGAAGTCCCAGAACTGCCTGAATATACACCGCTGTCGGAATATACACCGCTGCCTGAATGCATACCACTTTTGGGAGGAAGCAGGTTCCATCCCCTCTCCGCCGCAGAAGATGAAGAAAATGTTCGCAAGATTGCTGCCGCATTACCTCAGCCCGCATATTACAACGATAGCCGCTAGAAAAGGACTAGAACTACGCCGTTTGCTCGACTACAAACTTTGATAAAGAAGTTAGCAAAGAAGGAAAAGTGCCCCGTATCGGAGATTCTACGAAGGATAGGGCGGGTGCCAGTCAAATCCCGTCTTGGGCCCCGAGTAGAACCCGCCATCATGACAAAAAAGCCAAGTAAAAAAATGAAGGCTAGTCCACATGTCGTTGTCTCAGGATTACAGATTAGGGAGGATACCACCTTCCAGCATTTGGCTGACAGACCATCTGGTCCTAGACCTTCTGCTGCTAGAAGGATGGTATGGCGTCCACTACTTGGGCGATTGAGATTGAAACAACAGACTCGAGAAAGAAAGTCTCGCCGGGAGACTTGAATGCGAAGAAAGTGCTACTTGCGATAAAGGGGACTCGTGAGAAGGGGACCCGGCGGCTATCGCACGACAACCGCGAGGACGCACGGAAAGGCCCGCTAGAAGATGCCATGGAAAAGTTGAGAACCGATATCCGACGATTAGCAAAAGAAAGAGAAGAGAAATTCGGAGACGAGATTGATTCATCGGAATTCATGGACGACGAATATGCGAGAAATCAACATGGTCGAAACACGAGCTTCATCGGCTTCACAAGGTGCTCCTGCAGCCACGAAGAGAGGAGCCGAGGCGATGAGAAGGCGGCTTCGGGAGAAAGATGACACGATCGCCCAAATGGCGAAAAGGATGGAAGAGATGGTTGTAGCTCTAGCCACTCTCCAGAGTCAACTGCAACCACAAAGTGAGACACCCCTAGAGGTCATTCACATTGTAGACGAAGGAAAGGAGATTACATCCGTCAACGGGGATGATCAGCTGAAAAAGGATACAATACAAAGTATGATCCCTGAAAAGGATATCAAGAGCTTGGTGGAACAGCAGGTGCGAGAAGCCTTAGCACAATCAAAGTGCGGGACATCCATTCGGACGGGTAGACCTTACCCAGAAGAATTCGACGATGTCCAGTACCCAAAAGGCTTCGTACCACCTCTGTTCAAGACCTTCGATGGAACCGGGAACCCCCGACAACATGTTGCGCACTTTCATGCCAGTTGTTGCAATGCCGGCGGGAGCGATGCATTACTCTTCCGACAGTTCGTCGGCGACTGTCGGGAATCGCCTTCGACCGGTATGCGAGAATTACCAAATGGTTCGGTGAAGACGTTCTCGGAACTAGAGAACCTCTTCATCAAGCGATTCGCCGGAGCTCGGCACCACATCACTATAGGTGATTTAGTGGTAGAGAAACAAAAGCCGAACGAAACTTTGGTGGATTACATACTTCGATGGAGGAACTTAAGCATGAAGTGTGAACCACAACCGCAAGAACAACATGCAGTGGGCATTTTACTTAAAAGCATTCATGGCCCGATAGCACTTCTCCTCAAAGGATTCACTATTAAGACTTTTGAGAAGTTGTTAAGCAAGGCCGGGAGCTTGCAAGAGGAGGCGAAGCAATTAAGTTTCGCCGACAAGACGGACAAGCAAAAGCCTTTGAAGACTTTCGAAAAGAAATCCGGGATCGTTGCAGCAGTCGACAAAGGCAAGCAACTGATGCAAATATCGTCCGAACGGCCGCAGACAACCTCAACGAGATTACCAGCAACCCCGACCCAGGCTATCGGTCATCTCCACGGTATGAACAACTCGCCTCGTCCGCAACGTACATTAAGGGAGTTTCTTAGCAGGGAATATCCATTCAAGAATGAAGCAGTGCTGAAAATGTTCCGTAGTCTGATGAAGACTCCAGATTTCCAGCTACCAGAGCCTAAATGACCAGAGGAAGTCAACGAGAAAGGTGATCCCAACTTTTGCCCCTACCACCGGATGCTTGGGCACACGATAGAAGATTGCATTACCTTCAAAAGTTGGCTCAATTACAACCTTCGGAAAGGGAATATAACGATCCCGAAGGAGTACATGAAGGAACCCCAGAAAGGAGGTTCCGTCGATGTTATCTCAATCGATCCCATCGTTCCGATAGATCCCTATACGACTGACGATGGATGGACTACCGCTTGGACAAGGTCTTCGAAAAAGATTTTAGACAACATCCAAACCGCTTCGGTGCGAGCTTCAATTCAGAGTTCGAAACCTGTTAAGCCGGTACTACCACTTGTGATAGAAGAACCACCTCAACAGGAGACGATTGAAGAGAAGAAGAAAATCGACGAAGAAGAGAGGACCGAGACTCCTAAGGCTAGACTAGGGGCTGCTTATCCTAGGATAGTTGTTTCTGATTCGGGGAGAAATCCCTCGAACCTCCGACTTTGTATGATTATCCGCTCACTTCGGTGGGATCATATAATGATAAGGGTGATGGCGTTGGCTACGTTTTGACTGTTTCTAACGATTACGTAACTAGCGACAATCCGGACATCGATTTTGATACCAACGACAATTCTCAAATCATACACGATCTCGACGAGCAAAATAATGAAGAAGACATCCATCAAGGAGGCTACGAGAGTTCAACAAGCAACGAATCTATCTGCGAGTTTCGAGGAGCTCCAGTCACAATAGAGTTAGAGCCTTCACATTCTAAAGTTAATCCGGAAGAGCTCGTCATTCGATTCGGGAGGAGACACCGGCGAGTTCAACACTAGATTCGAAGAAATTACGAAGTCAACATAAGAAGTGGAAGAGTTCTACCTCCGAGAATGGGTCCAAAAGACAAAGGAAAGCGGTGGTTGTTCAAGAAGAACCAACCCCGCAGAAGAAATACCCATTCGAGAAGAAGCCGAGACACATGGGAATAAAGTGGACTACAACGTGCTAGCTCATCTTAGGAAACTACCGGTCAAGCCGAGCATTTACGACGCTCTCATCTTATCAAAGGAGATGAGAGAAGCTCTGATCAAGGCCTTACTTGATCCAGAAATTTGCTTAGCTCAAATGGCCGGAGATTCCTTAGATGAGGTTTGCTCGTTAAAGGAACAGCGAGGTGTTACCTTCACGGACAATGACCGACCGTTGTACATTTCAGTTACAATCGGAAAATTTACACTCTCCAGAGTATTGGTGGATCCAGGAGCATCAATCAATATAATGAGTCTTCGAACGCTATCATACTTGGAAATTGATGCTCGCGAACTCGAAGCTGACAAAATGTTATTAAGAGGATTCAACCAGAAAGGAGAAAGAGCCCTCGGATCAATAACGCTACTAATGAAGACCGGTGACTTAGCAAAGACAACAGCGAAATTTCACATAATTGATTCAGAAACGTCTTTCAACGCTCTACTGGGCCGACCATGGATACATGAAAACAGGATGGTACCATCATCTCTACATCAGTGCATCAAATACTACGATGGAGAGGAAAAGTGCATCAAAGGTGACTTACAACCATTCTCCGTACATGAAATTGGAATCCATGAAGATGCAGCTTATTATGCACCACCGAAGAAAATAATCTTCTCCAGAGATACTGTAACAAATGAAGCAAAGAAAGTTCGGGACAATGAAGAACCTGAAGTTCTAGTCCAACAGTCACTCACCACTCCCTTCCGGCGAGATGGTGAAGGTTTCTCCACAACTCACATCCGAGGTCGAGGCCGGGGACGAGGTCGTGGTAGAGACGCTAGGATAGTTGGACAGAGGAAACCAGCCATCAATGTTGATTGGGAAGATAGTTCTGAAGAAGAAAAGGAAATCAAGCAGGAAGCAGCAACAATAAGTCGGAAGAAGCCGCAAATCAATTCTCCACTGACCTTTAGGATCAGAGGAATCCACCATAAAAGTTTGTGGTCAATTGGACTTGATTAGCCCTACTAAATGGGTTGATTAAGCCACTTAGTCATTTTAAACTTTAAAAATTCATAACTTTCAAAATATCTTTCAAAAATTCACCAAATTGGTTTTCGAGCCTCTCCGATATTAGGGAATTTAAGAAAATTAAAATTTCAATTTTCTAAAAAAGTTGATTTTTAATATTATTTTAATATTTTTAATAATTAAAAAATAATAAAAATCACAAAAATAATAAAATTCACCAAAATGTCACATTTTTAATTTTAATCACTTAGGAACAAACCCCATATTTTTCTTAGGTCTATTTAGTGAGATATTAAATTTTAAAGCTCTAGTGGTAATTTTAAAATTAAAAAAAATGTATTTTCTAGCATTTTCACTAAAATAATTATAATAAATCATAGAAAAATCAGAAAATTGCTAAAATTGATTCTCTGATTTCCTTGATATCAGAGAGATTTTTGAAAAATATAAAATTTATTTTTCAACATTTATTTTATTTTTAAATTAATTAACACTCCAAAACTTAAAATAATTATAATAAAAATAATATAATTCAAAAAACCACCAAAATTGGTCCAAGTGGTCCTCTGGTCATTAGGAATGTCCCCTAATTTTCTTAAGGACATAAACTTTCCCTTGGTCATGTTATTAAATTTTCCTTGGAAATCTCTATTTTCTACCAAAAATAATTATATAAATAAATTAAATAAAGAAAAATCACATTTTCTCCTCTCATGTCTTTATTGACATATGAGTGAAGTCACATAAAAATTTCAAGTTCATTTGAGTTCAATTTAGTGAGTTATGAAATTATTAAGCTTAAAGGGTAAAGTGGTAATTAAAATTTTAATCCTTAATTAAAACTTTAGGTTTAATAAAAAAAAATTAATAAGTAAAATATTTTATCCTAATCTGATTTGCATGATTGAAATTTAAATAATTAAAGGGTAGAAATCCATTAAGCAATTTAAAATAATTAAACCTTAATTAAATAATTGATTAAATTTGGAAGAATAATAAAATTGGAATTATTAAAATAGGGATATTATTAGGATGAGATTTATTCTTTAATTTAAAAATCCCTAAATTAATTATCTCATTAATATTCAATTCTTAATTAAAATGATAACTCAAATTAAAAACATTAAAAGACTTAATCATTAAACTAAAATTAAATTATTAAACTCTTTTAAAATTTCAATTAAAATTAAAAATAAAATTAAATTAAAAATTAAATTAAATTAAGTAAATTGAATTAAATTAAATTAAATTAAAATTAAAAGTTGAATTAAATTAAAGATTAAATTAAATAAACAAATTAAATTAAATTAAATGAATTAAATTAAATTAAATAAATAAAATCAAATTAAATTAAGTTAAAATAAATAGAATTAAATTAAATTAAATTAAATTAAATTAAATTAAATTAAATCAAATTAAATTAAAATTAAATCAAATCAAACTAAATTAAGTTAACATCAAACCAAACTAAATTGAATAGAATTAAAATTAAATTAAATTAAATTAAATTAAATTAAGTTGAATTAAATATAACATCACCAAAGACATAAAGAATTCAAAATAAATCTAAAATAACTTGAACACTATTCCAAATTTAAACCCATTAATTGAAATTAAACTAAATCACAAACCATTTGAACACCAATTTACCCTCGAAAGCTTTAGTTATCATAACTCCTAAAACGTAACATTAAATGAAATGTTACTTCACTTATAGGACATTCAAACATCCTAGTTCACTGAGTAAGATAATAACAAAACTTAACTAAACCTCGGACGATTAATTCATTTGTGTAATTGAATTCATTTGGACTTAAAACAACTCTAGTAATATTGAAAAGATGTTTAAGATTCTTCTTAAACACTTTCTCAATATGATAGGATGTTTATAAGAACAATTGAATTTAATTGTTTTTTGATGAAGAAAATCGTCCTCAAACCAAAACACAAGAACCTAGACGTCATAGGAAATGACTAGCTATAGGATTAGGAATTTGGTAGAAAACCATAACCCTCACCTTAGCTTTACCTAGGAACTTGCTTAAATATTATAATTGTGTTTTAAGTGCGAGCTTGGAATGACGGGAAGACCCTCCAGTACGCTTTTATTTTATTGCAATTTACATTATTGCAATTTCATTAATCGCATCTCGCTTACTTTTCCGCATGATAAACAATTGTTGCATGAAAACCCACACCTTTAGGATAGTCCCTAAAACTGAAACCAAAACTAAGTTAAATGTTATTGCAAGATAAAATTCACCGCCACAACATTTCAAAATATAAAACAACTCAAAATTTAATCACAAACACAACATAAAACTACAATTACAATTAAATTAAAACGTCCTGTTGGATGATCCGGAATACCTCTAATGATGTAACCTACGTGTTGCTAACGGGATTTCCCACGGTCTAAATGAAAGTGTGGAACTCATTCAGTTGAGTTTAGCAAATTCATCCGGACTAAGTGAATCCGATAAAAATAATGATGCCGGAAGGATGGAACCGTGGGATCTTAACCGGTGTCGTTATAATCAACTTTAAGATTTGTTTTAATTAAAACATAAAAAACACTTGGAAATTAAGATTTTCTCTAAACCAAAACACTTTTCTCTTCCCCGATTTATGACTTCTAAAACTAAACCTCTGCAACAACAAGGAGCTCGGAGCATGGTGGGCAAGCACGGCCATCGTCATCAGCAAAACCTGAGTCTACTTCAGCAAAACTTTCCTAGAATTAAATAACCAAGCCATAGGACTTTGAGGTAGTTTGCCTAGTGTAGCGTAAATCCTCAACTCTTCGTTAGGCATTTGCATTACAAATTAAGCCCTAACCGGTCTTAGGATTCCGAGGTAGTCGTCTGATACGACATAAACACTCACATCTTCGAGGCTATTTGTATGATTTTGTCATATAAATATAAGCCCTAATTAATTAAAATTGGCAAGATTAAAACATTAAATAAACATTAGGACTTTCCTAAATCTAAGCTAAATAATAGGATAGTCGGGAAATTACCGAAGTTCACTTTGAATTTGTGATTTCTCCTACTTTTCTTCCTTTGAATTCCCAAAACAAAATGTTCCAAATTTGATCCATTCCCTATTGAAATTCCAAAATTCAATCCTTCGAAAACTTAAACTTTGAAATTCTTGAGAGCAGAATTATTGATTATTATCGAGAGTTTTCTTAGGTGATTCCCGTCACTTAAGATGTAATTAACTATAGGGGCTTGCCCTTATAGGGAATTTTAAAGAACCTGTGTAATATAAACCCTGTTTAATACTTTCATATTAAGCGAGAGGAATTTGTCGGCTTAAAAAAATTGGTTCGCGGACCAAACGGATGTCACAAATCTTCTAGTTTATTTAATCGAGCACCACCATCAAGCGATGTGTCTATCCTTAGGGATAGATACACGGTTTGTGGTGCGGTGCTCGTTTATATAAACTATTTGGGATGTGAGATCGGTTTAATCTCATGTCTTAAAACCTTCAAATTTAAAAATTATTTTCAAAATCAAATACTACTTTTCAAAATTATTTATTTAAATTAAATTAAAATTCGCCGACAATCTCTGTAGGCGACCTCTTTTCAAAATACAACACACAACCTAAAAATATGACGACAAATGTTCCAAACTTGATCCATTCCCTATTCAAATTCCAAAATTCAATCCTTTGAAAACATAAACTTTGAAATTCTTGAGAGCAAAATTATTGATTATTATCGAGAGTTTTCTTAGGTGATTTCCGTCACTTAAGTTGTAATTAACTATAGGGGCTTGCCTTATAGGGAATTTTAAAGAACCTGTGTAATATAAACCCTGTTTAATGCTTTCATATTAAGCAGGGGAATTTGTCGACTTAAAAAATTGGTTCGCGTACCAAACAGATGTCACAAATCTTCTAGTTTATTTAATCGAGCCCCACCATCAAGCAGTGTGTCTATCCTTAGGGATAGATACACGGTTTGTGGTGCGGTGCTCGTTTATGTAAACTATTTGAGATGTGGGATCGGTTTAATTTCATATCTTAAAATCTTCAAATTTGAAATTATTTTCAAAAAATCATATACTACTTTTCAAATTATTTATTTAAACTAAATTAAAAATTTGCCGACAACTTCGTCGAGCGACCCCTTTTCAAAATAAAACACACAACCTAAAAATATGCCGACAACTTCCGGCGACTCCGCTGGGACAATTCCTCTCTCCATTTTAATCAAATAATTCGCTTTCAAAAATCGGTAGTGTATCCATGTCCTTAATGGGTCAAACTACCCTTCTTTCCGTTGGGATGCTATGTTCATTTCTACCTTGAACAAGTATAACCAACATTCTCTCGGATTTAGGAGCCACTGTTTAGACACTCCTAAACAGAGAGGTTCCGAGATCCTTTTACCTCATTTCTGAGGTGGGGTGGACCCCCAATAGGTGTTTGTTTAGGAGTGATCCTTCGAGTCGAAAAGTCTTGCATAAGACTTTCTTTTCCTTTCCAACTCTGAATCGGATTCATTACTTTCTCTACACCTTTGAACATTCCGTTCTAAAAAAACAAACCCTTTAATAAATGATTCTTTTAACAAATGATTCCTTCTTATAAATACATGAACAAGAATGTGTTCGGACTCTTTCAATTCCTTTCTTTTCGTCCTAATGAGAAGAAGCATAACTTGGGACCGACAACTGAATCTACCTTGCAAAAATGGAAGCCCCAAAGCTGATTTTCTTCTTCACCAATGGATCTGGACTTCACTGTTTATAAGGATGAGCCGCCCGATAATGGGATCATCTCGCTTTGGACAAGGATTTGAGAACACGAATGTCAAGATCACCGATGTTTCCCTTTTCGCACCGACAAACAAAGTATCCGAAGCTAAGAAGCCGCCGATCGAGTTCAACCTCAGGTCAACCCAAGAGTTTCCTCCCTCGCGAAAGATCCCGACCGAGAGGAGTACTCGTTGTCCGCAGGAGGACTGTTCTTGCTACCCCCACCTGGTCTAGTTGTTTACGCACCTACCCGGGCTTCGCCAAATTAAAGGGGAAGGAAATCCGGACTATGGTGAACTCGTTACGCGTGGAGGGTACGGACTTTCTGTGAGACCTTCGTTTTGAAATCGGGTCCAGCTCAAGAATTCCATCACTAACAAGGACCCAAAGAAGGAACGAAGTAGGAAGATTGCCGGGAAGGCCGTAGCTGCTGAAGTTGCTTTCCGGAGGAAATCCCGAAATCCCCGAGTACACACCATTACTCGAATATATACCGTTGCTCGAAGATACACCCTTTTTGGACTGAAACCGATTCCATCCCCTTTCCGCCGCAGCTGACGAGGAAAATGTCCGCAGGATTACTTCTTCATTACCTCGACCAGCATACTACGATGACAACAGAAGGAAAAGGGCTAGGATCACGCCATTTTCCCGACTACAGACTGTAGTCGAGAAACTAGCGAAGAAAGAGAAATGCCCCGTATCGGAGATTCTACGAAGGATAGGGCAGGTTCCAGTCAAATCCCGTATTGGGCCCCGATTAGAACCTGCCATCGTGACAGAAAAGCCAAGTAAAAGGATGAAGGCTAGTCCGCCTGTCGTCGTTTCAGGATTACAGATTAGGAGGATACCTCCTTCCGAGCATTTGGTCGATGCGACCATCCGGTCCTGCACCTTCGCTGCTAGAAGGATGGTATGGCGTCCCCTACTCTGGACAGTCGAGATTGAAACAACGACTCGAGAAAGAAAGTCTCGCCAGAAACTTGAATGCGAAGAAAGTGCTACTGCAATAAAGGGGACTCGCGAGAAAGGAACCCGGCAGCTATCACATGACAACTGTGAAGATGCACAGAAAAGACCGCTAGAAGACGCCATGGAAAAGTTGAGGACTGATATTCGACGACTAGCAAAAGAAAGAGAAGAGAAATTCGGAGACGAGATTGATTCATCCGAATTCATGGACGACGAGTATGCAGAAATCAACATGGTCGAAGCACGAGCTTCATCAGCTTCACAAGGTGCTCCTGCAGCCGCAGAAAGAGAGGAGCCGAAGTAATGAGAAGACGACTTCAAGAGAAAGACGACACGATCGCCCGAATGGCGAAGAGGATGGAAGAGATGGCTATAGCCCTAGCCACTCTCCGCAGTCAAGTGCAACCCCAAAGAGAGACACCCCAGAGGTCATTCACATTGTAGACGGAGGAAAGGAGATTACATCCGT
The DNA here is from genome assembly GCA_022702705.1 of Papilionanthe hookeriana x Papilionanthe teres. Lineage (NCBI taxonomy): Eukaryota > Viridiplantae > Streptophyta > Magnoliopsida > Asparagales > Orchidaceae > Papilionanthe > Papilionanthe hookeriana x Papilionanthe teres. The sequence goes on along the minus strand of CM040425.1, from coordinate 137,752,541 downwards.
CAACGGGGATGATCAGCTAAAAAAGGATACAACACAAAGTATGATTCCTGAAAAAGATATCAAGAGCTTGGTGGAACAGCAGGTGTGAGAAGTATTAGCACAATCAAAGAGCGGGGCATCCATTCAGACGGGTAGACCTTACCCGGAAGAATTCGACGACTGTCCGACTCCAAAAGGCTTCGTACCACCTCTATTCAAGACCTTCGATGGAACCGGGAACCCCCGACAACATGTTGCACACTTTCGTGCCAGTTGTTGCAATGCCGGTGGGAGCGATGCATTACTCTTCCGACAGTTCGTCAGCAGCCTATCAGGGATCACCTTTGACTGGTATGCAGAATTACCAAATGGTTCAGTGAAGACGTTCTAGGAACTAGAAAACCTTCTCATCAAGCAATTCACCGGAGCTCAGCACCACATCACTATAGGTGATTTAGTGGTAGAGAAGCAGAAGCCGAACGAAACTTTGGTGGATTACATACTTCGATGGAGGAACATAAGCATGAAGTCTGAACCACAACTACAAGAACAACATGCAGTCGGCATCTTACTTAAAAGCATTCACGGCCCGATAGCACTTCTCCTCAAAGGATTCACTATTAAGACTTTCGAGAAGTTGTTAAGCAAGGCCAGGAGCTTGCAAGAGGAGGCGAAGCAATTAAGTTTCGCCGACAAGACAGACAAGCAAAAGCCTGTGAAGACTTTTGAAAAGAAATTCGGGATCGTTGCAGCAGTCGACAAAGGCAAGCAACCGATACAAATATCATCCGAACGGCCGCAGCAACCTCAACAGAATTACCAACAACCCCGACCCAGCTATCAGTCATCTCCACAGTATGAACAATTGCCTCGTCCGCAACGTACATTAAGGGAGCTTTTGAGCAGGGAATATCCATTCAAGAATGAAGCAGTGCCGAAAATGTTCCGTAGTCTGATGAAGACTCCGGATTTCCAACTGCCAGAGCCTAAGAGACCGGAGGAAGTCAACAAGAAAAGTGATCCCAACTTTTGCCCTTATCACCAGATGCTTGGACACAAGATAGAAGATTGCATTACCTTCAAAAGTTGGCTCAATGACAACCTTTGGAAAGGAAATATAACAATCCCGAAGGAGTACATGAAGGAACCCCAGAAAGGAGGTTCCGTCAATGTTATCTCAACTAATCCCTTCATTCCGATAAATCCCTATATGACTGACGATGGATGGACTACCGCTTGGACAAGGTCTTCGAAAAAGATTTTAGACAGCATCCAAACCGCTTCGGTGCGAGCTTCAATTTAGAGTTTGAAACCTGCCAAGTCGGCACTATCACTTGCGATAGGAGAACCACCTCAACAGGAGACGATTGAAGAGAAGAAGAAAATCGACGAAGAAGAGAGGACCGAGGCTCCTATGGCTAGACTAGGGGCTGCTTATCCTAGGATAGTTGTTTCTGATTCAGGGGAGAAATCCATCGAACCTCTGACTCTGTATGATTATCTGCTCACTTCGGTGGGATCATATAATGATAAGGGTGATGGCATTGGCTACGTTTTGACTGTTTCTAACGATTACGTAACTAGCGACAATCCGGACATCGATTTCGATACCAACGACAATTCTCAAATCATACACAATCTCGACGATCAAAATAACGAAGAAGACATCCATCGAGGAGGCTACGAGAGTTCAACAAGCAACGAATCTATCTGCGAGTTTCGAGGAGCTCCGAGTCACAATAGAGTTAGAGCCTTCGGATTCGAAGTTAATCCGGAAGAACTCGTCATTCCGATTCGGGAAGAAACACCAGCAAGCTCCACACTAGATTCAGAAGAAATTACAGAAGTCAACTTAAGAAGTGAAACAGTTCTACCTCCGAGAACGGGTCCAAAGGACAAAGGAAAGCAGGTGGTTGTTCAAGAAGAACCAACCCCGGCGAAGAAATACCCATTCGAGAAGAAGCCGAGACACATGAAAATAAAGTGGACTACAACGTGCTAGCCCATCTTAGGAAACTACCAACAAGCCGAGCATCTACGACGCTCTCATCTTATCAAAGGAGATGAGAGAAGCTCGATCAAGGCCTTACTTGATCCGGAAATTTAGTTAGCTCAAATGGCCGGAGATTCCTTAGATGAGGTTTGCTCGTTAAAGGAACAGTGAGGTGTTACCTTCACGGACAATGACCTATTACTTGGGACAGCAGATCACAACCGACCGTTGTACATTTCAGTTACGATTGGGAAGTTTATGCTCTCCAGAGAATTGGTGGAATCAGGAGCATCAATCAATATAATGAGTCTTCGGACACTAGCATATTTGGAAATTGATGCTCGCGAGCTCGAAGCTGACAAAATGTTATTAAGAGGATTCAACCAGAAAGAAGAAAGAGCCCTCGGATCAATAACACTACTAATGAAGACCGGTGACTTAGCAAAGACAACTGCAAAATTTCACATAATTGATTCGAAACATCGTTCAACGCTCTACTTGGGCCGACCATGGATACATGAAAACGAGGATGGTACCATCATCTCTACATTAGTGCATCAAATACTACGATGGAGGGGAACGATGCATCAAAGGTGACTTACAACCATTCTCCGTACATGAAATTGGAATCCATGAAGACGCGACTTATTATGCACCACCGAAGAAAACAATCTTCTCCAGAGATACCATAACAAATGAAGCAAAGAAAGTTCGGGATAACGGAGAACCTGAAGTTCTAGTCCAACAGTCACTCACCACTCCCCTCAGGCGAGATGGTGAAGGTTTCTCGACAACTCGCATCCGAGGTCGAGGCCGGGGACGAGGCCGTGGTAGAGACGTTAGGACAGTTGGACAGAGGAAACCAGCCATCAATGTTGATTGGGAAGACAGTTCTGAAGAAGAAAAAGAAATCAAACAAGAAGCAGCGACGATAAGTCGAAAGAAGCCGCAATTCAAGATCTCCCTCGAAGATGAAAAGAATGAAGAATAGAAATCAATGTACGAGAAGATTAACCACTACGTACATACTATGACCCTAACCCCGATCCATTCTAACAAGATCGAGGGTATGGTGGTCAAAGAGGTACGTAGCAATGGTGCAAAGCCAATCAAATTCTACCGTGGTGCTTCTTCCTCTAAAACTGAAAATAATGTACAATTTGAAGATGTCACTTCATCAGAATTAATGGAATTACCTTTTGAGTGGTACTCTCCCTGTGTTCAAAATTTAATTCAACGTGGTTTCTTACCTCGACAATGGACAAAAGGCCAATCACAACATTTTGAAAAATTATGGAATAACTCCGGTCGTCCACCCAATTCAAAGTATGGACTCAGATTTGGCACAGTAGGATCAGTTGACGATACTGAATCTTGCTTGGTTGTCACTTGTGAATCTAATGAGAACTGCATGGAAACTACAGACGAACTCGAAGATTTACAAATTGGAGACGCTCCACCAGAATTCAAAGAAGAGATTAAATCTACAATAGATGAGCTAACGGAAGTTAACTTAGGTACTAGCGAAGAGCCTAGACCTACCTTTGTTAGCTCCTTACTCAATAAAGAAGACTCTGAAGAAATAATCAAGTTATTAATGGAATTTAAAGACTGTTTTGCTTGGAACTACGATGAAATGCCAGGATTAGCTCCAGAGGTCGCAGTCCATAAGCTAGGAGTGGATCCTACTTCGTCCCGAGTCGGACAAGGTCCCGGAAGAATGCGTCTAGAAATCGAACAACAAGTCATAGCCGAAGTTAAAAAGCTAATAGACGCCAAATTTGTCCGTGAAGAACAATACCCGACACGGTTAGCTAATGTGGTGCCGGTCGGAAAGAAGAATGGTCGGATCGGAATTTGTGTGGACTTCGGAGATTTAAACAAGGCATGTCCAAAGGATGAATTCCTCTACCGATCCCGGAACTAATGATCGACATTGCTTCGACACATGAGATATTTTCATTCATGGATGGATCTTCGAGGATACAACCGGATAAAAATGGCTCCAGAAGATGAAAATCTTACAGCATTCAGAACGCTGATCGCAGTATTTTGCTACACAGTGATGCCATTTGGACTGAAAAACGCAGGAGCAACCTACCAGAGAGCAATGACAAGAATTTTTTATGATGGATGGACTACCAAAACCTTCGGCGTCACCTCCGGGAAATTCTTAGGATTCGTTGTCCGACATCGTGGAATTGAAATCGACCCGGAAAAGATTAAAGCTATCTTAGAAATGCCGCCTCCCAAAACCTTAAAACAACTATGATCCTTTCAAGGGAAGGCGGCATATCTTCGACGCTTTATTTCGAACTTGTCGGGTAGGTGTCGGCCTTTCTCGGCACTAGTTAAAAAGGACGCCAAATTTATTTGGGAAGAGAAATGCCGGAAGGCCTTTGAGGACATTAAACAATATTTAATGACACCTCCTGTCTTAGCAACCCGAGTCTCGGGTAGACCGCGATACTTTACACCGCGGCTTTAGACGACTCTCTCGGAGCCTCGTTAGCCCGAGTCGATGATGAGGGTAAAGAAAATGCTCTTTACTACTTAAGCCGTCGTTTACTTCCGACGGAAGTAAGGTATCCCGCAATTGAAAAGCATTGTTTGGCCCTGATCTTCGCCGCTCAAAAGCTCAGGCACTACATGCTTTCTCATAAGGTCAACCTTATCTCGAAATTTAATCCATTGCAATACTTGATGACTCGTCAAACACTTTCCGGCAGGCTTGCCAGATGGTCAATGATATTATTGCAATTCGATATAACTTTCGTGCCTCTTCGCTCCGTAAAGGGACAAGTCTTAGCAGACTTTCTCGCAGCACACCCTTTGCCGGCAGAATCTCCCCTCAGTGACGATTTGCCGGATGAACAAATAATGAGCCTAGAAGACCACGATGATCGACGTTGGGAATTATATTTCGACGGAGCATCTTCAGCACACAAAGACGAAGATTCGCAAGTGATAGTGCCCGGTAAGGCAGGAATCGGGCTAATATTTATAACACCAGAGCGGGGGATGTTAAGATACTCCTACCACTTAACAGAACCATGTACAAACAACGAAGCAGAATACGAAGACCTCATAACGGGATTGGAATTAACTATTCAAATGGGGATAACATACGTCAACATCTACGGGGATTCACAGATAATCATTCAACAGATCGCTGGACAGTACAGAATTCTAAAGCCAAGACTCGAGCAATACTTCCAGTATGCCATACAGTTGTTGGAACAAATTCCAAATGTGACGATCTACAAAATTCCCAGAAAAGAAAATGCTTTAGCAGATGCTTTAGCCCGTCTCGCAAAAGAATTTTCCTGTTTGCAAGATGAATCAGTAGAAGTGTCAGTTCACGGACGTCAGGTCCTATCACAGCTCGACATAGACACAATACACAAATCAGAAAAAGAAAAAGAATCAGTTGCAACGGTGACGGAAAACACAGTAAGATTAGCGACGGCCATTAGTAGACTACCTGCAAACAGGAAAGCTACCAAACGATAGGTCGGCGGCCATCGGATCAAGAAAAGAACTCTGTCTTACGCATTAATAAACAACACATTGTACGGAAGGTCTTTTGATCGAAATGTGGCTAAGGTGCCTAAGCGGGTCCGAGGCCCGTGAGATTGTTAAAGAGGTGCATTCAGGACTCTGTGGCGCTCACCAGTCGGGTCCGAAGATAAAAATGAAAATTAAAAGACTAGGATATTATTGGCCCTCGATGATGACCGACTGCATGAAAATCGCCAAGAGCTGTCACCAATGCCAAGTGAACGGAGTGGTTCTACATCAACCTCCAAATGTGCTACATCCGATAATTGCGTCGTGGTCATTTGAATGTTGGGGCATAGATATAGTGGGTCCGATAGAACCACCATCTTCGAAAGGACATCGCTTCTTTCTTGCGGCTACAGATTACTTTTCCAAGTGGGCAGAGGCAGTTCCACTTAGAGAAGTGAAGGCACACCACGTGCTACGGTTTTCGAGAACCAAGTTATCTACCGTTTCGCAGTGTCGCGCGAGATCATCTCGGATAATGGATCAGCATTCAGAAGCACACAAATCAACAATTTTGTCAGGAGACATGGAATTGACTGGCGATATTCAACAATTTGCTACCCAAGAGAAAACGGCCTCGCTGAGGCTTTTAATAAAACTCTCGTTCAAATTTTAAAGAAAACTTTGGACGATAATAAGAGAAATTGGCACGAGAAGTTGTTAGAAGCCTTATGGGCCTACCGGACAACCTTCCGAACTCCTACTCAAACTACACCTTACGCTCTGGTGTATGTGTCCGAGGCAGTGTTACCTTTAGAGGTTCAACTTCCTTCACTCAGAATTGCAGTTGCAAACAAGATCACGACAGAAGAGAACGCCAAATTACGACTAGAAGAATTAGAAAGCCCGGAAGGGAAAAGACTTGCGGCGCAACGGAATTTAGAACTATACCAAGCTAAGATGGTTCGAGCCCATGACAAGCTGGTCCGCCCAAGAACCTTCAAAGTTGGTGACTTAGTTCTCGTTCTCAAGAGACCTATTCTTGCATACCGCAAGATAGGAGGAAAATTTGAACCCACTTGGGAAGGACCGTTTGTGGTTGAAGCGAGTATACTCGGGAGGTTCCTACCGGCTAGTGAATTGTCGGGGAGAACGACATATGCTTCCGATCAACGGACGATACTTGAAAAAGTATTACGCTACCTGATGTTTCGAAGGAATGAATTCTTCATCCCTAAGAAACACAGACGAAGTAATTACTTATGATTGGGTCCGAACCCAAAAATAATAAAATGTGTCAAAATAAATAAAATCATGATAATAAAGTTTTCCTTGTTTTATTTTTCGAATCAATATCTCTTCCCTGATCTTATCCTACTTCATTCCTGTTAAATTTGAAAATACAAAAAAAATATAATATAAAAAAATGTGTCTTTAATAAACATTTTCTTAATGTTCTTGTTCTTAGTACAGCCCCTGATCCTTTTCCTTGTCTTTTCGCAGGGAAATGTCGAACGGGCGGTTGGTCCTGAACTTTAGAAATGGCGTAAGCCTTCCACTCGATGAAAAGAGGGTGAAAGATGGAGCGATAATCGAGATCGACTCGGATTTCGCACCAGCAGGCCTACAGTACGAGGAAAGTGACTGTGTCCCAGTTGACCGAGAAGAACTGCTCGGGCAGACAGTGATGAAAGTGGGTGGCTCAGGCCACCAATCCAGCAGCAAGAAAAGAAAGGCAAACAATGAAGAAGATAAGAAAATGAAGTCTATAGTCGCTACAGCAGAGGGCGGGCTTGTCGGCGCCGCGCCCACGAGAGATTCAAGAAGTTCGAAGAGCTACTCTCGCGACAACGCAACGAAGAAATAAGAATCGCCGTATCCGTAAGATGTTAACAAAACTAACTGCGGACCAGCGCGACGAGACAGTTGCTAATGCCAGTACGTACACTTCAAGGACACCGGTTCACCAGGAAACTGAAGAAAGGAGGCCAGCTCCTAGGATAACAGAAAGGACCAAGGAAATCTCACAAAGACCAGAAGAAAGAAGGCTACCACGCCACTAGATAGAACCACCAGTAATGCATGACCTTGTTGCAGAAGCAACCCCGGGGGATGTCCCGACAGACATCATCCCCGAGGAGCCGAGGTATGCAGGAGAACGTGAAGGGATTGAACCGTATATCCCACAATATGTCACCAGGCCTCGCCATCTGCAGATTATTCCGGAATACGAGCTGGAGAGAATGCAGAATGTTGAAAAGAGAACCTTTGAATACTTTGAGAGAATTAGAAGCAGAAGGATCAATATACTAGAGGGCCTCGAGCTACATACAGACGTATTCTCAGAGTATGAACAACAGCAAATCATGGATTGCATCTGGGATCTGAAAAGAATGGGTCGAGCAGGCCGCCTAAGGGAAAACACATACTCAGAACCCCAGAGATGGATGTCAGGGAAAGGAAGAATCACAATACAATGTGGATGCTGCTACAACTTTGCGGAAGACAGGAAGGGAAACACTCCGGGAATACTCCATCATGGCCAAGTGGATCCGATGCCATTAGTCATCAAGAGAATGGTAAAGAGATTGATAACATGGAGGGTACCGCGACGGATTGCATACGCAATAGCTGCATTATTAACATCTACGAGCGGGGTGATCGCATACCCCCACACATAGATCACCACGACTTTGTCGGACCTTTCGCACGGTCTCTTTCTCGAACGAGTGTAACATCATGTTCGGATCCGACCTCCGGATAGCGAGGCCCGGGTGATTTCCGAGGGCCGGTGAAGATACCATTACCGTAGGTTCCGTCATGATGCCGAACGGCAACGGAGCGGATATCGCTAAGCATTGCATACCGGGAGTACCGAGTGAAGCGGATCTCAGTTACTTTCAGAAGGATGGACGACAGGAAGAAACCTTACCATTTCCAACGAGACCCGGAGCTAGAGAGCCTCCGGCCTTACGAGCTGTGAGTTACATGGAAAATATCACACCTCCAATGTACATCTATACGACATCCTTGCCAAGGATGGCTTGGAAGGTGATGTTATTGACCATGTACCCCACTATTCAGACATGGATCTTTGACAGATGCTTCTTTTGATGGATCGACGAAAATCATACATAGTCCGTTTTGAGTCTACATGGATTGTATGAAATATATGCCAGATCAAGTTGTATGATGTATCTTCGACATGATTGGAATGAAAGTGACCATGTCACATTTTTTTGGCCTTCACCTCTTTTGTGCAAATTGACTGGGAAATGCCATTAAAGTTAAATGAACTTCGAACAAAGAACAGAGAAGAAATAAAACAAAGAGAATAAAAGGAAACTTTTCTTAAAAAAAAAATTTTAAAAATGTCGAACACCAAATCCACATGAACACCAAATAAACAATAAAAAAAAACAGGATAGTTAAAGGACAAACAAAACAAATTTAAAGCCCAAATCGAATTCCAGTTTAAACCCATCTTCTCAAACTCTCCAATCCTTCTTCAAATCAAGATCTATTCTAGACCTCCCTTGAAACCCTCTCTCGGGATGATTTCAGAATCACGAAGAATTATCAATTTGATCCGGATGGCATGGGTTTGTACCCTTCGCCAAGTAATCAGACTTTGATTGATTCCCATGGGATATGAAACACTTTCATATCTCATTTCGATCTCTCGCTAAATCCAAATCTCCACAGTAAATTTCAATTCAAAATTCGATACCTAAATTTCGATTCTCATCCTAATTGATACCTAAATTTCAATTCAAAAATTTCCGAGACTGGTACCCAAATTCCAGTTCTCATTCCGAGATCGATACCTAAATTTCGATTCTCATCCGAATTGATACCTAAATTTCAATTCAAAATTTCCGAGACTGGTACCTAAATTCCAGTTCTCATTCCGAGATCGATACCTAAATTTCGATTCTCATCCGAATTGATACCTAAATTTTAATTCAAAATTTTCGAGACTGGTACCTAAATTCCAGTTCTCATTCCGAGATCGATACCTAAATTTCGATTCTCTTTTGAATTGATACCTAAATTTCAATTCTAAACTTTCTAGACTAGTACCTAAATTCTAGTTCTCATTTCGAGATCGATACCTAAATTTCGATTCTCTTTTGAATTGATACCTAAATTTCAATTCTAAACTTTCGAGATCGGTACCAAAATTCTGATTCTCATTTCGAGGCTAGTACCTAAATTCTAGTTCTCATTTCGAGATCGATACCTAAATTTCGATTCTCTTTTGAATTGATACCTAAATTTTAATTCTAAACTTTCGAGATCGGTACCTAAATTCCAGCTCTCATTTCGAGACTAGTACCTAAATTCTAGTTCTCATTTCGAGATCGATACCTAAATTTTGATTCTCTTTTGAATTGATACCTAAATTTCAATTCTAAACTTTCGAGACTAGTACCTAAATTCTAGTTCTCATTCCGAGATCAGTACCTAAATTCTGATTCTCATCACTTTCGAGGTCGATACTTAAATTTTGAGTCTCTTTCGAGATTGATACTTAAATTTCAATTCTCATCCCTTTCGAGATCAGTACCTAAATTCTGATTCTTATCCTTTTCAATCGACACTTAAAACTCTGATTCCCACTCCGAGGCTGGTACCTAAATTCCAGTTTTCTTTGCAGTCCCGAGATTGGAACCTAGGTTTCAATTCTCCTTTAAAATCCAAATTTTCTCAAATTAATTTTAAATCAAACTTCAATCTAAAATAAAAAATCAAAATCTAAAATTACACATCCGAACTTAAATTGAAACAAACTGAAATCTAAACCGAAAATTCCCCAGATCATGTGAATTGGAATTCACCTCCTTTTCCTTTCCCCAGCGAGAGTTCAGGAATCTCCAATTTCAGAGATATACTTGACACTCCCCAGCGGAAACTCTTCTACTTCGTCCTAAGTTTGTCACTTGGACATCCGTGTTGGTTTTGTTGATTGCTTCGATCAACGCCAATACGCGCGGTGTGCTCCGTCGACTCACCAAATCTATCGGGAGTCCATTTGTTGACCTCATTTTTGATGAGGTCTTCTCTTCTTCTCTTTAGTACTTAGGATCTAGCCTTAGGCTTTTCCTTTGACTATCTTAGAGGACTAGAATTGGGACCCACCACTTAGAAATTCAAACCACTTCTAAACTCCTCGCAAACACCACAAACTTGATCGTAGACCCCTAATCACCTGAGGGTTGAAATCAAATGTGAAACTTTAAAGGATGAGTTCCTATAGGACTCTTTGGCCTTAGGACCGCCTACGGGTGGCTCGGTGCAGTGAAGGGGCTGACTTACACACACACTACACTCATACACTACACTTTCACACACCTCCTAAAACCACACCCATACCTAACTCGACCTCCGACTCATGTAGGTGATTCACATGGATGGTCCTTAACCCCTAAGCCCTCGGCAAGAGGGTTAGGAACAACATAGGGAATGCCTCAAATGAGTCCCTTCATGGCTCATGTGAGCTTGATGTGGCTTCATGGCTCAACCAAAATGATTTCATTCCACTCAAATTACCCGATCTTCAATTTTCCAAAGTTTCAATTTTTGACCCCCGGGACCCTACACCCGCTTAACCTACCCAAAGCCCTCGAAATTACCCAAATTTTTCAAAATTTCCAAATCACCCAAAATTCCCCAAAATCAATCCCAAACATTTCCACATCACTCAAATTGATCATCCATACCCAAAAATACCAAAAATTCCAAAAATACCTCCCAATACCCTCCAAATACCCAAAATACACCTCTTAACCCAAAAAATTCAAAAATTCAGAAAATTCTCAAAAAATTCCAAAAATTCCCAAATATTCCCAATTTCATTTTGTTCAACTACACAATGGGCCAATTTTGTCAATTTACCCTACTTTTGTCAAAACCCCCAATTTGACCCATTTTAACCCTAAGTGAACCCAATGTCTAACCAAACTTACCCAATTGATCCAAATTCTGGTCCAACTCAATTCTAAACTTCAATTAAACTTTCCCAACACCAATCTAGACCAAATCCAAGTCCAATTTGATTGACATTTGGATCCTATTCCACTTTTGGCCTTAAGGCCCAATTTAGACCCATGACCTAAACCTAACCCAAACTCACCCAATTCAACTCCAATTAACCCCAAACCATTTCTAAACCTTCCTTAACATCCCCACAAACAAAACACTAACATGATTTGCCCAAAATTTAGACCCAAACCCCACTCAAATTCAACCCAAAGCTAAAAGGCCCAATTTTGACCTAAACCCAAACCTAACCCAAATGAGCCCAAACCCCAAAATCAAAGCCCAACCAAAGTCAAAACCTCTTTAAAACACTCCCATAAACATTTCTCAAAATTAATTTTACATCAATTTCAACCCTAGCCCAACATTGGCCCAACTTGGCCCACTTGGACCTATATTGGCCCATTCACCAATAGAGCCCAAATTCAACCCAATTCAAACCCAAATCACCCCCAATTTGCTTCAAGTCACTCATGACACATCCATGAGCTAAACCCAACAATTATTTGGCCCAACCTCTTTACAAAATTCCCATCCATAAATTCATTTTTTTAAACTTAAAGGCCCTTTCCTTAAACCATTTTAAAAGCCCATCTTTTACCACATCCAAGGGCCCAAAATTGGTCTCAAAGCCCATATGACATTTCCCCTCATCATACTTTCAATTAAATTCAATACCTAAGTCCTAAATTCATCATCAAATCATTCCAAATGAAGCTTCATACAAATTTCCATCAAATTACCAAAAAATTCCTAAATTCCATTTTCATGAAATTGACCAAGCTTTCCCCAAGCCAAAGACAAGCCATGCAAGCCATGGACAAGCCACATGAAGCCATGGAGAGTTTGACTTATGATCAAGCCATTAATGGAAAAAGGAGGACCCCCTTTCCTAATCCTTCTTAAGCCTTTTTTTACCTTAAGCATGTCACACTCTAAACCATGCTTTGCCACCTAATCCTTGATGGAGACTCCACCACACATGGGAGATCGACCCACCGACCTCCTCGGCCCAAAACCAGGTCTTGGGGAGGTGCACCCAACCCATTTGCATGGGTTGACCAAAATAAGCTAAAACGGCCCCTTCCCCTTTCTACTTTGATTCAACCACTTTACACATGTCAAACCTCGATTGAATGCACCAAACCCCGCACTGACCCACCTGAACAAGATGGTGACCAATGCACAGCCGGCCAGCCACCAGTGTCGCCGGAAAACACCATGGTCGAGAGCTCGCATGTGAGCCAACTTTGGGATTCTACCTTGCTGAGCCGCCCCATGCCCAATGGCCACCATGGCCGTTCGCCTTCGACCTAAGCAGTCGATCCCAAGCCCTAACTCTCCTCGGGAGGCCCTCCACCCTCTCCTATTTAAACACCACCCCTCTCGTCCATGGGAGGTGCTGAAACAAACCTTAAGGATACTCTGCCAAAATTGTTCCAGACTACTCCCCATACACAGAGCACTTGATCCCCACTGAAATCCCCCTACCATTTCCTCTCTGTGAGCTCAATTTCAGAGTTGAAATCCAAGCCCAAAACCAGGACACTTTTCCACAGTGAGCCAATCCCCAAATTGATCGGTTCTACACCTTCACCAGACCAAGGGAAGGTGTCCACCAGCAAAAGCCCCATCTCCAGGCCACCCAGTTGCTCCGGCCTCCAAGCTTTGTGATCGGGCGTGGTCGAAATCCTACCTAGGCAATTCAGCAGACCAGGAGACTTCATCTGGAGCTTGCTGGGATCCAATCAAAGGTGAAACAACCCTCAGATCGAAGCCACATTTCTCTGAGCAAAGGTACGACCTCACTCTTCTTCCCGAGCTTCTGAACATTCTCCATTTTTATTGCGTAAATTTCATCCCACATAAACCGTATGGTTGTGTTCGTCTTCTCAAGATGAATCCATAGAGCATAAGAAGACGAAAATCCATCGAGTATCGAGTGAGATATTAGGGATTTAGTGTGGACGGCTCTCGGGTGAGGACGCTCGGGGACGATGAACGGATGCCGTCCATTTAATACACGCGCGGACGGACGGCTCGGATGGCGTCGGACCAGAAGATGGTACGTGAACCGCGGGACCCGGAGCGCTGAGTCATACGGCGGCGTCGAATGGGGCCACGACACGCGGCGTTTCGGAGCTGCCGAGGTTGACGCGGCGCCGCGTGGATAAATAGAAAATTAGGGTATTTTTTCTATTTATTTAATTCCCTAAACTTGGAAAATTCATAACTTTGTGTAGGAAAATCATAAAAATAAAATAAAAATACCTTCTTGCTCAGTGAACAGAGGATAATAATGTGGAAAAGAAATTATTTAATTTTATCAAGTAATTTATTTTTAATAATTTATTTACTCTCTACACATTTTTAATTTTCCATGCATGTATACAATTCACCATGGCATGAGACCATAGGGCTTTTGAAGCCTACGAATTTGGGAACATCCCCGAATTTTCCAAAGTCGAGGCCATCCCTATGAGAAGTTACTGATTTTTCAAATTCATGTTACTGTTTTGAGTATTTTAATTCCAATAATTAGCATGTTGTGAAATAAATTCTAGGAAAATTTGGTGATGTTCCTTATGACCAGAGGACCCTAGAAAAAATAGGTTTTGAGTTAACCCTAATTGGCTTAAACACCCAAAATGGATCCCTAATTAATTAGAGCTAACCATACATCAAATTGACTTGAAATCAATTCTCCATTGACCTTTAGGATCAGAGGAATCCACCATAAAAATTTGAGGTCAATTGGATTTGGTTAGCCCTACTAAATGGGTTGATTAAGCCATTTAGTCATTTTAAACTTTAAAAATTCATAACTCTCAAAATATCTTTCAATAATTCACCAAATTGGTTTCGGAGCCTCTCTGATATTAGGGGAATTTAAGAAAATTAAAATTTCAATTTTCTAAAAAAGTTGATTTTTAATGTTATTTTAATATTTTTAATAATTAAAAAATAATAAAAATCATAAAAATAATAAAATTCACCAAAATGTCACATTTTGAATTTTAATCACTTAGGAACAAACCCCATATTTTTCTTAGGTCTATTTAATGAGATATTAAATTTTAAAGCTCTAGGGTAATTTTAAAATTAAAAAATGTATTTTCTAGCATTTTCACCAAAATAATTATAATAAATCATAGAAAAATCAGAAAATTGCAAAAATTGATTCTCTGATTTCCTCGATATCAGAGAGATTTTTGAAAAATATAAAATTCATTTTTCAACATTTATTTTATTTTTAAAACTTAAAATAATTATAATAAAAATAATATAGTTCAAAAAATCACCAAAATTGGTCCAAGTGGTCCTCTGGTCATTAGGAATGTCCCATAATTTTCTTAAGGACGGAAGCTTTCCCTTGGTCATGTTATTAAATTTTCCTTGGAAATCTCTATTTTCTACCAAAAATAATTATATAAATAAATTAAATACAGAAAAATCACATTTTTTCCTCTCATGTCTTTATTGACATATGAGTGAAGTCACATAAAAATTTCAAGTTCATTTGAGCTCGATTTAGTGAGTTATGAAATTATTAAGCTTGAAGGGCAAAATGGTAATTAAAATTTTAATCCTTAATTAAAACTTTAGGTTTAATAAAAAATTAACAAGTAAAATACTTGATCCTAATCTGATTTGGATGATTGAAACTTAAATAATTAAAGTGTAGAAACCCATTAAGCAATTTAAAATAATTAAACCTTAATTAAATAATTGATTAAATTTGGAAGAATAATAAAATTGGAATTATTAAAATAGGGATATTGTTGTGAAGAGATTTATTCTTTAATTTAAAAATCCCTAAATTAATCATCTCATTAATATTCAATTCTTAATTAAAGTGATAACTCAAATTTAAAATATTAAAAGACTTAATCATTAAACTAAAGTTAAATTATTAAACTCTTTTAAAATTCCAATTAAAGTTAAAAATAAAATTAAATTAAAAATTAAATTAAATTAAGTAAATTAAATTGAATTAAATTAAATTAAATCAAATTAAATTAAATTAATGATTAATTAAATTAAATTAAATTAAATTAAATTAAATTAAAATTAAAAGTAAAATTAAATTAAAGATTAAATTAAATTAAATTAAATAAACAAATTAAATTAAATTAAATGAATAAATTAAATTAAATTAAATTAAATAAATAAAATCAAATTTAAAGTAAAACAAATTAAAATTAAATCAAATTAAATTAAATTAAAGGAAATTAAATCAAATTAAATTAATTTAACATCGAACGAAACTAAATTGAATTAAATTGAAATAAATTAAATTAAAACTAAATTAAATTAAATTAAATTAAATAGAATTAAATATAACATCACCTAAAACAGAAAGAAATTAAATATAAAGCAACTTGAACACTATTCCAAATTTAAACCCATTAATTGAAAATTAAACTAAATCACAAACCATTTGAACACCAATTTACCCTCGAAAGCTCTAGTTGTCATAACTCCTAAACAGAATATTAAATGAAATGTTACTTAACTTATAGGACATTCAAACATCCTAGTTCACTGAGTAAGATAACAACAAAACTTAACTAAACCTCGGACGATTAATTCATTTGTGTAATTGAATTCATTTGGACTTAAAACAATCCTGGAAATATTGAAAAGATGTTTAAGATTTGCCTTAAGCACTTCCTCGATATGATAGGATGTTCATAAGAACAATTGAACTTAATTGTTCTTTGGTGAAGAAAATCGTCTTCAAACCAAAACACAAGGAACCTAGACGTCATAGGAACTGACTAGCTATAGGATTAGGAATTTGGTAGAAAACCATAACCCTTCCCTTAGCTTTACCTAGGAACTTGCTTAAATATTCTAATTGTGTCTTAAGTGCAGCTTGGGATGACGGGAAGACCCTCCAGGTATGCTTTTATTTTATCGCATCGCACTTACTTTTCTTGCATGATAAACAACTGTTGCTTGAAAACCCACACCTTTAGGATAGTCCCTAAAACTGAAACCAAAACTAAGTTAAAAGTTATTGCAAGATAAAATTCACCGCCACAACATTTCAAAATATAAAACAACTCAAAATTTAATCACAAACAGAACACAAAACTACAATTACAACTAAATTAAAACGCCCTATTGGATGATCGGGAATACCTCGGATGATGTAACCTACGTGTTGCTAACGGGATTTCCACGGTCTAAATGAAAGTGTGGAACTCATTCGATTGAGTTTAGCAAATTCATCTGGACTAAGTGAATCCGATAAAAATAATGATGCCGGGAGGATGGAACCGTGGGATCTTAACCGGTGTCGTTATAATCAACTTTAAGATTTGTTTTAATTAAAATATTGAAAACACTTGGAAATTAAGATTTTCTCTAAACCAAAACACTTTTCTCATCCCTTGATTTATGATTTCTAAAACTAAACCTCTGCAACAACAAGAAGCTTGGAGCATGGTGGGCAGCACGGCTATCGTCACCAGCAAAACTCGGGTCTACTTCAGCAAAGCTTTCTTAGAATTAAATAACAAAGCCATAGGACTTCGAGGTAGTTTGCTCTAGTGCAACATAAATCCTCAACTCTTCGTTAGGCATTTGCATTGCAAATTAAGCCCTAACCGGTCTTAGGATTCCGAGGTAGTCGTCTGATATGACATAAACCCTCACATCTTCGAGGCTGTTTGTATGATCCTATCATGTAAATATAAGCCCTAATTAATTAAAATTGACAAAATCAAAACATTAAATAGACATTAGGACTTTCCTAAATTCAAGCCAAATAATAGGATAGTCGGGAAAGTACCGAAGTTCACTTCAAATCCGTAATTTCTCCTACCTTTCTTCCTTTGAATTCTCAAAACAAAATGTTCCAAACTTGATCCATTCCCTATTGAAATTCCAAAATTCAATCCTTTGAAAACTTAAACTTTGAAATTCTTGAGAGCGGAATTATTGATTATTATCGAGAGTTTTCTTAGGTGATTCCCGTCACTTAAGATGTAATTAACTATAGGGGCTTGCCCTTATAGGGAATTTTAAAGAACCCGGGTAATATAAACCCTGTTTAATGCTTTCATATTAAGCAGGGGAATTTGTCGGCTTAAAAAAATTTGGTTCGCAGACCAAACGGATGTCACAAATTTTCTAGTTTATTTAATCGAGCCCCACCATCAAGCAGTGTGTCTATCCTTAGGGATAGATACACGGTTTGTGGTGCGGTGCTCGTTTATGTAAACTATTTGGGATGTGGGATCGGTTTAATTTCATATCTTAAAATCATCAAATTTGAAATTATTTTCAAAAAATCAAATACTACTTTTCAAATTATTTATTTAAACTAAATTAAAAATTTGCCGAGAACTTCTGTCAGGCGACCCCATTTTCAAAATAAAACACACAACCTAAAAATATGCCGACACGATAGTATTAGAAAGAATGAATGAGTTTTTGATGTGAAATTTTGGGCCTACAGGAGTTAGACTTGCGTAGTGTAATGCAAAAATGAAATTTTGGAAAAATTAGAAATTTTGGAATGTCCGTCGCCTAGATGCTGGATCACCTGAACTGACTGAACTTGGCACATTAACCCCCTATGGACATTTTTGACGCTTAAGCTCAATCTTCTTCCTCTATATCCCAAAAACCAGTCCTAAGGTTCCATCTAAAGTTTGATTTTTTGAGTTTCTTGGCTTGAAATCACTGGATTTCATCATCTTAAGGTTAGATCTATATTTAACTTTGTTATATTGCAAATCTACCATGGATTTTTCAAACTTTGGGAAAAAAACAAAAATTTTAATAAATATTTTATTTGTGAGTGGAAAATCCATGGATTTAAGTTGTGTTTAGTTTAAAAAAGCTTGTATGAAGTCTTTAATCTTAATTTTAGAATTTAATTAGAATTTTTTTTTGTCATTTTTAGGATGTCTCCTAAATCCAAGAGAGGAAAAGAGAGAGAATATTTTCATAGATCTAAACATGTTAGTATTAAAACACAAATGCTCTACAATGAGTTTACTCCCACCAGAAAATTTATTGCATAAAGATTTTTTTATCATTCCGGTGAAGCTATTGAAAATGTTTTTGTGGTGTGCAATTGAGAACAAATTTATTATTTTACTACAGTTGTTATAATACTTATAGTTCATAAATTTTATTCAAACTTTACTGTGGCAACTGATGATGAAGTGTTTGTTCAAACTAAAGGAATTGAGTTTTCTCCGGAGCGGATTAATATGTTATATGGTCTGCCTCCTGCTATTGACTGTTTTTACTTTGAATTTACTTCTTCTGAGGCTGAACTTGATAGTATTATATATTATTTGACTGATGTATCTGGAGCTTAGAAGGTTAGAAATGCTAAAAGGTATTTTTTTCCACTTCCTTGCTCAATGCTACTTCTAAATCCTGACACTTTTTTATTTCTGCTCGTCTCCTTCCGTCAAACCACTTGAATTATGTTACAAAAGAAGAATCCATCCTAAATTATTGCATTCAAGAAATGAAGCCAATTGACATTGGGTCGATAATATGTGATGCTATTAGTTTTTTTGCGAGAGCTAGTAGTATTTCTGGACTAGGCTTTCCATCTCTCATTTTCTCCTTATGCAAGAATTATGGTGTAAAGTATGATCATTCTGAAGAGTAGTTGAAGCTTTTAAAACCTATTAGCAAAGCTAATGTAGATGTGTATGGACGAACTAGAGGTAAAGTTCCTAGTGCACCTTCTACTTCAGTACCATCTACTTCTAGACCATCTACATCCACTGCTACTAAACCTCCACCTGGATTTTGGGATGTTTTGAATGAGAGATATTTGGAACATCAAAGTGAAATGTTTTTGATGCATTGTCGTATGGAGGATATGGATAAGAAATCTGATCATATGGCAGATTATGTTCAAAGGAAAAGTGATTATGATGTTGAATATGATGAGGCTTTGGTAATGATTTTAAAGGGATATTGATACACTTAAATATATAGTGTTTTAAGCACACTTTTATATGTATATTTGATGATAGTGCGCTATAATGGAAGGTATTTTTATGTTTTTTCTTGTAGGTATGAATAAAATGAGTGAATGTGATGAAAGGAGCAAACAAGGATCAAATTTGGAGCAACATTGAAAGGTGTGCAAAATTAGCCTCTTATGCCTATGTGCCGGATGGTTGGTGCATAGGCAACACTGTTAAAGTGACAAATGTTATTTTACTTTGGCATAAAATTGAAGGGTTTTTTGAAGTATACTTTGGTTTAAACTTCACTAAATTCCCATCAGTGCCAAAATTCATTTAAAATTTGAACGGATGGATGCATTCTTGGTGGATACATTGAATCTGGACATATTTTGAAGAGACACCAGGGCACCTTTTGGAAAATTATTAAAAGTAAAGACTTGAAGATCAGAAAGTGGAGCCATACCAAAGAGAAGAGTTTAGGAGAAAATTTTGGTGGGAGAAGTTGGAGGAATGCTTGAAGTGATTCCCGAGAAAAAGGAAGAAGGGGATCCTTCTTCTCACTAAATTTTCTTTACTCTTCAACTTTACTTTATCATAGTTTGTATTAGATTTTAGGCGAGTCAATATTCAGAGTTAGGCGCCAACCTCTATGGAGTATTATAGTAGAAAGAAAAACTTCAAATTAACTTTCAGAGTCTTATAGAGTGGATTTTTAGATAAGTGTTTATCTTTATTTTTACATTTAGTTTTCAAGTAAAAATTGTTGTGTTTTCACTATGATTTCTACTTTCAAATCAAGTTATGTGTGTGTTTTCTCCATGAGTTCTGAGTAATTTTCTTTATCTTTTTCCTTTTAAATGATGAAGTAATTAAATTATGGAAGGAAGTTGTGTGAAGTAAACAAGTTTAATGTTGGAAGAAGTTGTGATGATTCACTTCCTTGCACTTAATTTACTTATTGATTTGGCCAATTAAGATATCAAAATTTGTAAGATTCATTGTGGCGTTGTCTCAATCAACAATTGGAAAGAATCACATGCAATTGTATGGATGAGAATTATAGTTGATATAATTGAGTGCAAATAAATAGAGAGATATGTTTTAATGGGGAGTAAAATTAAAGGACATTAGAGTGACAGGCTAAAGCCTCTAATTTGGTTTGAAGTGAAAAATTTTATTATGAGATATTAGCCCCCAGGTGGAGTGAATTGAGGTAACTCTAGAGTGAGAGCTGGTATCTTCCCTGCCTAGCCCATCTACAAAATTTCATAGCTTCAAATTGACCAATATTCTTTATCGAACCAAGCAATGGTAAATAATATATTTACTCCTATTTGGGACAACACATTTAAATACTTTTACATTGAAATTCCATAATCATTACTGATTCAATAAAGGAGGAGAAAAATTTTTTATTCTCATTGCTTTCATATCCTTTAGTAATTGTACGGCTTATTTTTTAGGTTGGTGTGTTATTTTAAAAGGGTGGTGCCTAACAGAAGTTGTCGGCGAATTTTTAATTTTAATTTTAATTTAAATATATATATATGGTATAGAAAGTAGTATTTGATTTTGAAAATAATTTTAAGATATGAAATCAAACCGACCTCACATCCCAGATAGTTTATATAAATGAGCACCGCATCACAGACTGTGTATCTATCCCGAAGAATAGACACACTGTTTGCTAATGGTGCTCGATTAAATAAACTAGAAGATTTGTGACATCCGTTTGGTCTGCGAACTAATTTTATAAGCCGACAAATTCCCCTACCTAATATAAATGAATTAAGCAGGGTTTATATTACCTGGGTTCCTAAAATTCCCTATAAGGGCAAGCCCCTATAGTTAATTACATCTTAAGTGACGGGAATCACTTAAGAAAACTCTCGATAATAATCGATAATTCGCTCTCAAGAATCTCAAAGTTTAAGTTTTCAAGGGATTGAATTTTGGAATTTCAATAGGGAATGGATCAAGTTTGAAACATTTTGTTTTGGGAATTCAAAGGAAGAAAGGTAGGAGAAATTACAGATTCGAAGCGAACTTCGGTAATTTCCCGACTATTCTATTGTTTGACATGAATTTAGGAAAGTCCTAATATTTATTTAATGTTTTGATCTTGCCAATTTTAATTAATTAGGACTTTTATTCGTATGACATGATCATACAAATAGCCTCGAAGATGTGAGGGTTTATGTCGTATCGAACAACTACCTCGGAATCCTAAGACTGGTTAGGGCTCAATTTGCAATGCAAATGCCTAACAAAAGGTTGAGGATTTATGTTGCACTAGGCAAACCACCTCAAAATCCTATGGCTTGGTTATTTAATTCTAAGAATTATTTGCTGAAGTAGACTTAGGTCTTGCTGATGACGAAAGCCGTGCTGCCCACCATGCTCCGAGCTCCTTGTTGTTGCAGAGGTTTAGTTTTAGAAGATTGTAATCAAAAGAGAAGATAGAAGTTTGGTTTTAGAAATCTTAAAGTCCAAGTTTTTTTTATATTTTAATTAAAACAAATCTTAAAGTTGATTATAACAACACCAGTTAAGATCCAACGGTTCCATCCTTCCGGCATCGTTATTTTTATCGGATTCACTTAGTCCAGATGAATTTGCTAAACTCAACTAGATGAGTTCCACACTTTCATTTAGACAGTGGGAAATCCCGTTATCAACACGTAGGTTACATCATCCGAGGTATTCCCGATCATCCAACAAGACGTTTTAATTTAGTTATAATTGTAGTTTTGTATTCTGTTTGTGATTAAATTTTGAGTTGTTTTATATTTTGAAATGTTGTGGAGGTGAATTTTATCTTGTAATGACTTTGAATTTAGTTTTGGTTTCAGTTTTAGGGACAATCCTAAAGGTGTGGGTTTTCATGCAACAGTTGTTTATCATGCAAGAAAAGTATGCGCATTTGCAATAAAGTAAATTGCAAGAAGGTAAATTGCAATAAAATTAAAGCATACCTGGAGGGTCTTCCCTTCATCCAAGGCTACACTTAAACACAATTTAGAATATTTAAGCATTTAAAGCAAGTTCCTAGGTAAAGCTAAGGGAAGGGTTATGGTTTTCTACCAAGTTCCTAATCCTATAGCTAGTCATCTCCTATGACGTCTAGGTTCTCGTGTTTTGGTCTGAGGATGATTTTCTTCATCAAAGAACAGTTAAGTTCAGTTGTTCTTATAAACATCCTATCGTACTGAGGAAGTTCTTAAGACGAATCCTAAACATCTTTTCAATACTTTTAGGAGTATTTTAAGTCCAAGAGAATTTAATTAATCAGGTGAAGTAATCATCCGAGGTTTAATTAAGTTTTGTTCTTTTGCTCAGTGAACTAGGATGTTTGAATATCCTATGAATGAAGTGACACTTCATGTAATACTCCATCTAGGAGTTATGATAACAAGAGCTTTTAAGGGAAAATTGATGTTCAAGTGATTTGTGATTCGATTAAATTTTAATTAATGCGTTTAAGTTTGGAATAGTGTTCAAGTTGTTTTAGATTTATTTTTGAATTCTTTATGTCTTAAGTGATGTTAAATTTAATTTAATTTAATTTAATTTAATTTAATTTAATTTGGTTTGGTTTAGATTTAATTTTAATTTAATTTTACTTATTTAATTTAATTTTAATTTTATTTTAACTTGATTTTATTTATTATTTTTTCTTTTTTTATTTAATTTAATTTAATTTAATATGTTTTAATTTAATTTAATTTAATGTGATTTAATTTAATTTAATTTAATTTAATTTAAATTTTAATTTAATTTAATTTAATTTAATTTAAATTTTAATTTAATTTTATTATTTTTCTTTTAATTTTAATTTGACATATTTTTTTATGTTTTAGGGATGATTTAATTTTCATTGTTAAAGTATTAATTTAATTGGAATTTTAAAAGGATTTAATTTAAATGTTTTAATTTTTATTTAATTTAATGATTAAGTCTTTTAACATTTTAAATCTTGAATTTGGATTATCATTTTAATTAGGAATTAAATGTTATTGAAGTGATTAATTTAGGGATTCTTAGATTAAAGAATAAAATTCTTCCTAATAAAATCACTATTTTAATAATTCCAATTTTTTATTATTATTCTTCCAAATTTAATTAATTATTTAATTAAGATTTATTTTAATTATTTTCAAATTATTTGGTAGGTTTCTACCCTTTAAATACCTAAGTTTCAAACATCCAAAATCAACTTAATATCAAATATTTTACCCTCCCTCTTAATTAAACCTAAAATTTTTAATTATAGGTTAAAATTTTAATTACCATTTTGCCCTTTATGCTTACTAATTTCATAACTCACTAAATTGAGCTTAAATGAATTTGAAAATTTTTATGTAACTTCACTCATATCTTAATCAAGACATTAGAGGAGAAAATGTGATTTTTCTGTATTTAATTTATTTATGTAATTATTTTGGGTGGAAAATAAAAATTTTCATGGAAAATTTAATAACAAGACCAAGGGAAAGTTTCTGTCCTTAAGAAAATTATGGGACATTCCTAATGACTAGAGGATCACTTGGACCAATTTTGGTGATTTTTTGAATGATATTATTTTTATTATAATTATTTTGAGTTTTGGAGTATTAATGAATTTAAAAATAAAATAAGGGGTGAAAAATGAATTTTATATTTTTCAAAAATCTCTCTCATATCAAGGAAACCAGAGAACCAATTTTTATAATTTTTTGATTTTTCTTTGATGTATTAGAATTATTTTTGTGGAAATGCTAGAAAATACATTTTTTTTAATTTTAAAATTACCTTAGGGCTTTAAAATCTAATATCTCATCATATCTCACTTAAGAAAAATATAGGGTTTGTTCCTAAGTGATTAAAATTCAAAATGTGACATTTTGGTGAATTTTAGTATTTTTTTTATTTTTATTTTTTTTAATTATTAAAAATATTAAAATAATGCAAAAAATCAACTTTTTTGGAAAATTGCAATTTTAATTTTCTTAAATTCCCCTGATATTAGAGAGGCTCCAAAACCAATTTGGTGAATTTTTGAAAAGGATTTTGAAAGTTATGAATTTTTAAAGTTTAAATTTGGCTAAATGGCTTAATCAACCCATTTGATAGGGCTAACCAAGTCCAGTTGACTTCAAATTTTTATGGTGGGTTCCTCTTATCCTAAAGGTTAGTAGAGAATTGATTTCATGTCAATTTGATGTATGATTAGCTCTAATTAATTAAAGCTCCATTTTGTGTGTTTAAGCCAATTAGGGTTATTACAAGTGAGTTAACTCAAAAACCATTTTTCCTAGGGTCCTCTGGTCATGAGAAACATCACAAAATTTTCCTAGAATTTATTACACAACATGCTAATTATTGGAATTAAAATATTCAGAATAATGACCAAGAATTGAAAAATCAATAACTCTTCATAGGGATGGCCTCTGACTTTGGAATATTCAGGGAATGTTCCCAAATTCAGAGGCTTCAAAAGCCCTATGGTCTCATGCCATGGTGAATTGTATACATGCATGGAGAATTGAATATGTGTAGAGAGTAAATAAATTATTAAAAATCAAATACTCAATGAAATTAAATGATTTCTTTTCCACATTATTCTCCTCTGTTCACTGAGCAAGAGGGTATTTTTATTTTATTTTTCTAATTTTCCTACACAAAGTTATGCATTTTTGAAGTTTAGGGAATCAACTAAATCAAAAAAATACCCTAATTTCCAACTTATCCACGCGGCGCCAACTCAACCTAGGCATCTCCGAAACGCCGCGTGTCATCTTCTGATTCGGCGCCGCCATCAGACTCAGCGCTCCAGGGCCCTGCAGTTCACGTACCATCAGGCTGTCCGGCTCAATCCAAACCTTCCGCTCAATACACGCTCGATCCGACGGCTCCCAGTCATCGTCTACGACTGGTGTGCACCCGTGACCGTCAACCTTCTAACCCTAATTTCTCACTCGATTCTCAACGGATTTTTGGGTTCTTATGCTTTATGGATTCGTCTTGAGGAGACGAACACATCCATATGGTAAACATGTATTGAAATTGACTCAAATTAAATAGAGAATCTCTATAAGCTCGGGAAGAAGAGTGAGTCCATACCTTTGCTCAGAGAAGTGAAGCTTCGATCTGAGAGTTGTGTCACCTTCGAATGGGTCCAAGCAAGCTCCAGATGAAGTCCCTTTGCTTGGTGAATTGTCTAGGTATGATTTCGACCAAGCCCGATCACAAAGCTTAGAGGCTGGAAGAAATGACTGGCCTAGTGAGGGGGCTTTTGCTGGTAAACTTCTTCTCTTGGTCTGGTGAAGGTGTAGGACCAATCAATTTGGGGATTGGCTCACTGTGAAGAAGTGTCCTAGTTTTTATGCTGATATTTGAACTCAAAATTGAGCTAAGCTGGAGGGAATTGGGGTTGGAATCCAGTGGGAATCAAATGCTCTATGTGTGGAGAGTGGTCTGGAATGATTTTGGTAGAGTTTCCTTAAGGTTGGTTCAGCACCTCCTCCATGGCCGAGAGAGGTGGGGTTTAAATAGGAGAGGCTGGAGGGCCTCCCAGGGGGAGTTAGGGCTTGTGATCAGCTGCTCTTGGCAAGGGAAGAACGTACTGCAATAGCCACTGGGCTTGGGGTAACTCAGCAAGGGGGGATTTCAAAGCTTGACTCCTTCCCATGTCTCGGCCATGGCGTTTTCCGAAGACTGTGGTGGCTCGCCGGCCAGGGTCAAGTCACCCTCAAGGTCAGGAGGACCAGTGCTGGAGGTTTGTGCAAGCAATTGTCCAATGCCAAGTGTAAAGGGTTGGATTTAAGTGGTAAAGGGAGAAGAGTGATTTTGGGCTCACATGTGTCAACCCATGTATTTGGGCTTGGTTCACCTCCCCATGGTCTGATTTTGGGCCAAGGGGATCAGTCGGGTGAGCTGCCATGGAGTGGTGAAGTCCCCATCAAAATAGTTTAAGTTAATTTTGGGTTATGGTGTTGCATTAAAGAGGTTAAAATGGCTTAAGGAAGGCTTAGGAAAGGACTTCCTCTTCTTGCCATTAATGGCTTGGTGACAAGTCAAACCCCCATGGCTTCATGTGGCTTGTCCATGGCTTGCATGTGGCTCCATTTGGCTCATCCTTGGCTTAGGAAAAGTGAATTCATTTATATGAAAAAGGAATTTGGAAATTTTGGCAATTTAGTGAAAATTTAGATGGTGCTTGATTTAGGTTGATTTGATGATTGATTTGGGACTTATGAATTGATTCCAATTAAAGGTATGATGAGAAGGAATTGTCAATGTGGGCTTTGGAATGGGTTTGGGCTTTTGGATTTTACTTTGGATGGGCTTTTAAAATGGTTTAGGGAAGTGGGCTTTTGGATTTTAAAATGGACTTTAGGCTGAAAGTTTGGTAAAGGCTTGGGCTAAATAATTGTTGGGTTTGGTTTAGGGATGTTTCATGAGTGATTTGGAATAAATTTGAGGTGGTTTGGGCTTGAATTGGGTTGGATTTAGGTTCATTTGGTACATGGGCCAATGTAGGTCAAATTGGGCTAATCTGGGCCAATGTTGGGCTAGGGTTGAAATTGATGTAAAATTAACGTTGGGAAATGTTTATGGGAGTGTTTCAAAGAGGTTTTGACTTTGGTTGGGTTTTGATTTTTGGGTTTGAGCTTATTTGGGTTAGGTTTGGGTTTAGGTCAAAATTGGGCCTTTTAGCTTTGGGTTAAATTTGAGTGGGGTTTGGGTCTAAATTTTGGGTAAATCTTGTTAGTGTTTTGTTTGTGAGAATTTTAAGGAAGGTTTAGAAAAGGTTTGGGGTTAATTGGAGTTGAATTGGGTTAGTTTGGGCTAAGTTTGGGTCATGGGTCCAAATTGGGCTTTAAGGTCAAAAGTGAAATTGGATTCAAATGCCAATCAAATTGGGCTTGGATTTGGTCTAGATTAGTGTTGGGGATGTTGAATTGAAGTTTAGAATTGAATTTGACCAGAATTTGGGTCAATTGGGTAGGTTTGGTTTGACATTGGGTTCATTTTGGGTTAAAAATGGGTCAAATTGGGGATTTTGACAAAAGTGGAGTAAATTGACAAAATTGTCCTATGGTGTAGTTGGATAAAATGAAATTGGGAATATTTGGGATTTTCTGCAATTTTCTGGGAATTTTTTGAATTTTTGGATTTTTTGGCTAAGAGGGGCATTTTGGGTATTTGGAGGGTATTGGGGGGTATTTTTGGAATTTTTGGTATTTTTGGCTATGGATGATCAATTTGATTAGTGAGGAAATGTTCAAGGTTAATTTTGGGGAATTTTGGATGATTTGGAAATTTTGGAGGATTTGGGCAATTTTAAGGGCTTTTGGTAGGTTTGATAGGTGTAGGGTCCAAGGGGTCAAAAATTGAAATTTTGGAAAAAAAAAGATTGATCAAATATGAGTGAAATGGAAGCACTTTTGTTGAGCCATGAAGCCATGTTAAGCCTATATGAGTCATGAGAGGGCTCATTTAAGGCATTCATTATGTTGTTTGTAACCCTCTTAGCCAAGGGCTAAGGGGTTAAGGACCATCCATGTGAATCACCTACATGAGTCATGGAGTCAAGTTGGGTATAGGTGTGGTTTTAGGAGGTGTGTGAAAGTGTAGTGTATGAGTGTAGTGTGTGTGTAAGTCAGCCCTTCACCAGACCAAGCCACCCAGGGCAGTCCTAAGGCCAAAGAGTCCTATAAGAACTTATCCTTTAAACTTCCATATTTGATTTCAACCCTCTAGGTGATTAGGGGTTTACAATCAAGTTTGTGGAGTTTGTAGGGAGTTAAGAAGTGGTTTAAATTTCTAAGTGGTGGGTCCCAATTCTAATCCTCTAGGATGGTCAAAAGAAAAGCCTAAGGCTAGATCCTAAGTACTAAAGAGGAAAGAGAAGACCTCATCAAAAATGAGGTCAACAAATGGACCCCCAATAGGTGTGGTGTGCTAACCAAGCACACCGCGGGTATTGGCGTTGACCGAAGAGATCAATAAAATCAACACAGATGTCCAAATGACAAACTTAGGATGAAATTAAAGAATTTCCTCTAGGGAGTGTCAAGTATATCTCTGAGACTGGAGATTCCTGAACTCTCGCTGGGGAAAGGGAAAGGAGGTGAATTCCAAATCACATGATCTGGGGGAATTTCGATTTAGATTTCATTTTGTTTCAGTTTAAGTTTTGATGTGTGAGCTCAGATTTTAGTTTGAGTTTCAATTTAGATTGAAGTTTTGTTAAGATTAATTTGAAGGGATTTGAATATGAAATGAAAAAAATTGGAATTTGGTGGTTTTAGATGTGACCTCTTCAACCTTAAAAGAAAATTGAATTGATTGGATTGAATCATTGCAATGAGGAGAGATCTCAGAGCAATGCGGTATTGGATGTAAAATCCTTAACCTAAAGAGTTTGATTTTGTTGTATTTCATTGCAGTAGGGAAAGAATCCTAAAGCAATGCAGTATCGGATGTAAAATCCTCAACCCCAAGAATTTGATTTTGTTGTATTTCATTGCAATAGGGAAAGAATCCTAAAGCAATGCAGTCTCGGATGTAAAATCCTCGACCCCAAAAGATTAAGTTCGATGTATTTCATTGCGATAGGGAAAGAATCCTAAAGCAATGCAGTTTCGGATGTAAAATCCTCAACCCCAAAAGTTTAAGTTCGATGTATTTCATTGCGATAGGGAAAGAATCCTAATTAAATGCAGTTTCGGATGTAAAATCCTCAACCCCAAAAGTTTAAGTTCGATGTATTTCATTGCGATAGGGAAAGAATCCTAAAGCAATGCAGTTTCAGATGTAAAATCCTCAACCCCAAAAGTTTGATTTTGATGTATTTCATTGCGATAGAGAAAGAATCCTAAAGCAATGCAGTCTTGGATGTAAAATCCTCGACCCTAAAAGTTTGAGTTCGATGTATTTCATTGCGATAGGGAAAGTATCCTAAAGCAATGCAGTCTCAGATGTAAAATCCTCAACCCTAAGAATTTGATTTTGATGTATTTCATTGCGATAGGGAAAGAACCTAAAGCAATGCAGTCTCGGATGTAAAATCATCAATCCCAAAAGTTTGATTTTAATGTATTTCATTGCGATAGGGAAAGAATCCTAAAGCAAATGCAGTCTCGGATGTAAAATCCTCAACCCCAAGAATTTGAGTTTTGATGTATATCATTGCGATATGGAAAGAATCCTAAAGTCATGCAGTCTCGGATTTAAAATCCTTAACACCAAAAGTTTGATTTTTGATGTATTTCATTGCGATAGGGAAAGAATCCTAAAGCAATGCAGTCTCGGATGTAAAATCCTCAACTCCAAAAGTTTGATTTTGATGTATTTCATTGCGATAGGGAAAGAACCTAAAGCAATGCAGTCTCGGATGTAAAATCCTTAACCCCAAAAGTTTGATTTTGATGTATTTCATTGCGATGGGGAAAGAATCCTAAAGCAATGCAATCTCGGATGTAAAATCCTTAACCCCAAAAGTTTGATTTTGAATGGTAACTGATTTTGTAAAGATTTGTAACGTTGATTTGAAAAGTGTGGAATTTTGGTGTTTTGAGAATTTCATGAAAGTTGTAAAAGATTTTTTTTTGGAAAGAAACAGATTAGGAGGGAATACGTAGATATTACATATCCCTTTCAAAAGAGTTGATCGAAAGTTGCTGGTTTGGATTGGATACAATTCCTCGCCATCATATTTGAATCGAAAACCTCATGGCCCCGTGTCAATGGAATCAACCGCTTCCATCCCAGACAAGGGAGAGGGTAGAATGGATTAGATTTCAGATTTGGAAGATTGAGTTTGAATTTGATTGAGATTTGATTTGAGATCTGGAAGGTTGAAATTGAAATTTGATTGAGATTTGATTTGAGATCTGGAAGATTGAATTTGAAATTTGATTGAGATTTGATTTGAGATCTAGAAGATTGAAATTGAATTTGATTGAGATTTGATTTGAGATTTGAAAGGTTGAATTTGAATTTGATTGAGATTTGATTTGAGATTTGTAAGGTTGAATTTGAATTTGATTGAGATTTGATTTGAGATTTGTGTTTATTTTATTTGTCCTTTATCAATTTAAATTTGCCTTATAGTTCATTTAATGTTCATGTGAATTTGGCGTTGATCATTATTTTTAGATTTTTAAGGAAAGTTTTCTTTTATTCTTTTTGTTTCTTTTCTGTTCTTTGTTAGAAGTTCATTTAACTTTAATGGCGTTTCCCAGTCAATTTGCATAAAAGAGGTGAAGGCCAAACTGTGACATGGTCACTTTCATTCCAATCATGTTGAAGATACATCATACAACTCGATCTAGAATACATCTCATACAATCCATATAGACTCAAAACGGACTATGTATGATCTTTGTCGATCCATCCAAAAGGCATCTGTCAAAAATCCATGTCTGAATAGTGAGGTGCATGGTCAATAACATCACCGTCCAAGCCATCCTTAGCAAGGATGTTGTATGGATGTACGTTGGAGGTGTGATATTTTCCATGTAACTCACGACTCGTAAGGCCGGAGGCTCTCTAGCTACGGGTCCGTCTGGAAGTGGTAAGGTGCTTTCCTGTCATCCATCCTTCTTAAAGTAACTGAGATCTGCTTCATTGGTACTCCTGGTATGCAATGTTTAGCGACATCTGCTCCATTGCCTTTTAGTATCATGACGGAACCTACCAGTAATTGTATCTTTACTGGCCCTCAAAACTCACCTGGGCCTGCTATCCGGAGGTCAGATCCGAACATGATATTACACTCGTTCAGAAAAGAAACTATGCAGAAAGGTCTGACAAAGTCGTGGTGATCTATGTGCGGGGGTATGCAGTCACCCTGCTTGTAAATGTTAATGATGCAACTGTTGGGTATGCAATCTGCTGGCAGTACCCTCCATGTTATCATTCTCTATACCATCCTTTTGATGACCAATGTCATTGGATCTACCTTGCCATGACGGAGTATTCCCGGTGGGTTTCCCTTCCTGTCTTCTGCGAAGTTGTAGCAGCATCCACATTGTATTGTAATTCTCCCTTTCCCTGACATCCATCTCCGGGGTTCCGAGTAGGAGTTTTCTCTTAAGCGGCCTGCTTGACCCATTCTTTTTAAATCCCGGATGCAGTCCACAATTTGTTGTTGTTCGTATTCTGAGAACATGTTTTTATGTAACTCGAGGCCTTCTAGTATATTGATCCTCCTGCCTATAATTTTCTCGAAGTATTCAAAAGTTTGCTTCTCGACATTCTGCATTATTTCTAGCTCGTATTCTAGAATAATCTGCAAATGGGGAGGCCTGGTGACGTACTTTGGGATATATGGCTCAATCCCTTCTCATTCTCCTGCATACCTCAGCTCCTCAGGGATGGTCTCTGTCGGGACATCCTCCGGGGTTGCTTCTGCAACAAGGTCATGCATTACTGGTGGTTTTTCCAGGTGGCGTAGTAGCCTTCCTTCTTCTAATCTTCTTGAGATTTCCCTGGTCTCTTCTGTTATCCTCGGAGCTGGCCTCCTTTCTTCAGGTTGCTGGTGAACCGGTATCCTTGAAGTATATGCATTGGTAGTAGCGACTACCTCGTCGCGCTGGTCCACTGCTAGTTTAGTTAACATCTTGCGGATACGGCGATTTTATTTCTTCGCTGAGTTGCTGTGAGAGTAGCTCTTCGTACTTCTTGAATCTCTATGGGCGCGACACTGACAAGCATGCCCTCTGCTGTAGCGACTACAGACTTGATTCTCTTGTCCTCCTCAGTGTTTGTTTTCCTTTTCTTGCTGCCGGGTTGGTAGCTTGGGCCACCCACTTTCATTACTGTCTTACTGGGCAGTTCCTCTAGGTCAGCGGGACCCGGTCACTTTCCTCGTATTGCGGGCCTGCTGGTGCGAAGTCTGAGTCAATCTCTATTATCGCTCCATCTTTCACCCTCTTTTCGTCGAGTGCAAGGCTTACACCATTTCTAAAGTTCAGGACCAACCGCCCGTTTGACATTTCCTTGCGAAAAGACAAGGAAAAGGATCAGGGGCTGTACTAAGAACAAGAACATTAAGAAAAAGTTTATTAGAGACAAAATTTTCTTTCTTGTTTTTTTTTATTTATTCCTTTTATATTTTTAAATTCAACAGGAATGAAGTGGGAAAAGATCGGAAAAAGATTTTGATTTGGAAGAGAGAACAAGGAAGACTTTATTATCATGATTTTATTTATTTTAGCACATTTTTATTATTTTTGGGTTCGGACCCAGTCATAAGTAATTACTTCGCCCGTGCTTCTAGGGATGAAGAATTCATTCCTTCGAAACATCAGGTAGCGTAATACTTCTTCAAGTATCGTCCGTTGATCGGAAGCATATGTCGTTCTCCTTGGCAATTCACTAACTGGTAAGAGCCTCCTGAGTATACTGCTTCAACCACAAACGGTCCTTCCCAAGTGGGTTCAAATTTTCCTCCTATCTTGCGGTATGCAAGAATAGGTCTCTTGAGAACGAGAACTAATTCACCAAGTTTGAAGCTTTTTGGGCGGACCAGTCTGTCATGGGCTTGAACCATCTTAGCTTGGTATAGTTCTAAATTCTGCTGCGCTGCAAGTCTTTTCCCTTCCAGGCTTTCTAATTCCTCTAGTAGTAATTTGACATTCTCTTTCGTCGTGATTTTGTTTGCAACTCGCAATTCGAGTGAAGGAAGCCTGGACCTCTAAGGGTAACACTGCCTCGGACCCATACACTAGAGCGTAAGGTGTAGCTTGGGTAGGAGTTCTGAAGGTTGTCCGGTAGGCCCATAAGGCTTCTAATAACTTCTCGTGCCAATTTTTCTTATTATCATCCAAAGTTTTCTTTAAAATTTGAACGAGAGTTTTATTAAAAGCCTCAGCCAGGCCGTTTGCTCTTGGATAGTAAATTGTTGAATATCGTTAGTCGATTCCGTGTCTCCTGACAAAATTGTTGATTTGCGTGCTTCTGTATGCTGATCCATTATACGAGATGATCTCGCGAGGCACTCCGAAATGGTAGACAACTTGGTTCTTGAAAAACTGTAGCACGTGGTGTGCTTTCACTTCTCTTAGTGGAACTGCCTCTGCCCACTTGGAAAAGTAATCTGTAGCCGCAAGAATGAAGCTATGTCCTTTTGAAGACGGTGGTTCTATTGGGCCCACTATATCTGTGCCCCAACATTCAAATGGCCATGACGCAATTGTCGGATGTAGCACATTTGGAGGTTGGTGTAGAACCACTCCGTGCACTTGGCATTGGTGACAGCTCCTGGTGATTTTCATGTAGTCGGTCATCATCGAGGGCCAGTAATACCCTAGTCTTTTAATTTTCATCTTCATCTTCGGACCCGACTGGTGAGCGCCACAGAGTCCTGAATGCACCTCTTTAACAATTTCACGGGCCTCGGACCCGCTTAGGCACCATAGCCACATTTGATCGAAAGACCTTCTGTATAACGTGTTCTTTACTGATGCGTAGGACAGAGTTCTTTCCTTGATCTGATGGGCTAACGACCTATCGTCTGGTAGTTTTCCTGTTTGCAGGTAATCTATTAATAGCTGTCGCCAATCTTCTGTGTTTTCTGTGACTGCTGCAACTGATTTTTTTTCTTTTTCTTATTTGTGTATTGTGTCTATGTCGAGCTGTGATAGGACCTGACGTCCATGAACTGACACTTCTACTGATTCATCTTGCAAGTAGGAAAATTCTTTTGCAAGGCGGGCTAACACATCTGCTAAAGCGTTTTCTTTTCTGGGAATTTTGTAGATCGTCACATTCGGAATCTGTTCCAACAACTATATGGCATACTGGAAGTATTGCTCGAGTCTTGGCTTTAAAATTCTGTACTGTACGATGATCTGTTGAATGATTAATTGCGAATCCCCGTAGATGTTGATGTTTGTTATCCCCATTTGAATAGTTAATTCCAGTCCTGTTGTGATGGCCTCGTATTCTGCCTTGTTGTTTGTACACGGCTCTGTCAAGTGGTAGGAGTATCTTAACATCCTCCGCTCCGGTGTTATAAAGATCAGTTCGATTCCTGCCTTACCGGGCACTATCACTTGCGATTCTTCATCTTTGTGTGTTGAAGATGCTCCGTCAAAATATAATTCTCAACGTCGATCATCGGGGTCATCTAAGCTCATTATTTGTTCATCTGGCAAGTCGTCATTGAGAGGAGATTCTGCCGCGAAGGGTGTCTTTGCGAGGAAGTACTGCTAGGACTTGTTCCTTTACGGCACGAAGAGGCACGAAAGTTATATCGAATTGTAATAATATCATTGACCACCGGCAAGTCCGCAGAAAGCGTTGGATGGGTCATCAAGTATTGCAATGGATTAAATTTCGAGATCAAGTTGACCTTATGAGAAAGCATGTAGTGCCTGAGCTTTTGAGCGGCAAAAATCAGGGCCAAATAGTGTTTTTCAATTGTGGGATACTTTACTTCCGTCGGAAGTAAACGACGGCTTAGGTAGTAAAGAGCATTTTCTTTACCCTCATCATTGACTCGAGTCTAACAGGGCTCGAGAGAGTCGTCTAAAGCCGCGGTATAAAGTATCAACGGTCTACCCGAGGCCGAGGTCTGCTAAGACGGGAGGTGTCATTAAATATTGTTTAATGTCCTCGAAGGCCCTCTGGCATATCTCTTCTCAAATAAATTTGGCGTCCTTTTTAATTAATGCCGAGAAAGGCTGACACCTACCTGACAAGTTCGAGATAAAGCGTCGAAGATATGCCATCTTCCCTTGAAAAGATCGTAGTTGTTTTATGGTTCTGGGAGGCTGCATTTCTAAGATAGCCTTAATCTTTTCCGGGTCGATTTCAATTCCACGATGTCGGACAACGAATCCTAAGAATTTCCCGGAGGTGACGCCGAAGGCACATTTTAAGGGATTCATCTTAAGGTTAAATTCTCTTAATCGTTCGAAAACAATTCTCAAGTCATACAGGTGGTTTTCCTTTACTTTACTTTTGATGACCACATCATCCATGTAGCATTCAACTTGATTGTGGATGAGATCATCAAAAATTCTTGTCATCGCTCTCTGGTAGGTTGCTCCTGCGTTCTTCGATCCGAATTGCATCACTTGTGTAGCAATATACTCCGATCGGCGTTACGAATGTTGTGAGTTTTTCATCTTCCGGAGCCATTTTTATCCGGTTGTATCTCGAAGATCCATCCATGAATGAGAATATTTCATGTGTTGAAGCATTGTCGATCATTAATTCGGGATCGGTAGAGGGAATTCATCTTTTGGACATGCCTTGTTTAAATCTACGAAATCCACACAAATTCGATCGACCATTCTTCTTCTCGACCGGTACCACATTGGCTAACCAAGTCGGGTATTGTTCTTCGTGGACAAATTTGGCGTCTATTAGCTTTTTAGCTTCGGCTATGACTTGTTGTTCAATTTCAAGACGCATTCTTCGGGACCTTGTCCGACTAGAACGAAGTAGGATCCATTCCTAGCTTATGGATTCGCGACCTCCGGAGCTAATCCCGGCATCTCATCGTAGCTCCAAGCAAAATAGTCTTTAAATTCCATTAATAACTTGATTATTTCTTCGGAGTCTTCTTTATTGAGTAAGGAGCTAACAAAGGTAGGTCTAGGCTCTTCGATAGTACCTAAGTTAACTTCCGTTAACTCATCTATTGTAGATTTGATCTCTTCTTCGAACTCTGGTGGAGCATTTCCAATTTGTAAATCTTCAAGTTCTTCTGTAGTTTCCATGCAGTTTTCATTAGACTCGCAAGTGACAACCAAGCAAAATTCAATATCGTCAAGTGATCCTACTGTGCCGAATCCGAGACCATGTTTTGAATTGGGTGGACGACCGGAGTTATTCCATAAATTTTCAAAATGTTGTGATTGGCCTTTTGTCCATTGTCAAGGTAAGAAACCACACTGAATTAAATTTTGAACACGGGGAGAGTACCACTCAAAAGGTAATTCCATTAATTCTGATGAAGTTGCATCTTCAAATTGTACATTATTTTAAGTTTTGGAGGAAGGAGCACCACGGCAGAATTTGATGGGCTTTGCACCGCCGCTACGTACCTCTTTGACCACCATACCCTCGATCTTATTAGAATGGATCAGAGTCAGGGTCATAGTATGTACATAGTGGTTAATCTTCTCGTACATCGATTTATATTCTTCGTTCTTTTCATCTTCAAGAGAGATCCTAAATTGCGGCTTCTTCTGACTTATTGTCGCTGCTTCTTGCTTGATCTCTTTTTCTTCTTCAGAATTGTCTTCCCAATCAACATTGATGGTTGGTTTCCTCTGTCCAATTTTCTTAACGTCTCTGCCACGCCCTCGTCCCTGGCCTCGACCTCGGCTGCGAGTTGTGGAGAAACCCTCACCATCTCGCTGTAAGGGAGTGGTGAGTGACTGTTGGACTAGAACTTCAGGGTCTTCGTCGTCCCAAATTTCCTTTGCTTCATTCATTATGGTATCCCTGGAGAAGATTGTTTTCTTCGGAGGTGCGTAATAAGCTGCGTCTTCATGGATTCCAATCTCATGTACGGAGAATGGTTGTAAGTCACCTTTGATGCACTGTTCCCCTGCATCGTAGTGTTTGATGCACTAATGTAAGGATAATGGTACCATCCAGTTCTCATGTATCCATGGTCGGCCCAGTAGAGCGTTTAATGACGTTTCAGAATCAATTATGTGAAATTTCGTGGTTGTCTTTGCCAAGTCACCGGTCTTCATTAGCAGTGTTATCGATCCAAGGGCTCTTTCTCCTTTCTGGTTGAATCCTCTTAATAACATTTTGTCCGCTTCGAGCTTGCGAGCATCAATTTCCAAGTATGCCAGTGTTCGAAGATTCATTATATTGATCGATGCTCCTGGATCCACCAATACTCTGGAGAGCGTAAACTTTCCGATTGTGATTGAAATGTACAACGGTCGGTTGTGATCTGTTGTCACAAGTAGTAGGTCATTGTCCGTGAAGGTCACACCTCGCTGTTCCTTTAACGAGCAAACCTCATCTAAGAATCTCCGATCATTTGAGCTAAGCAAATTTCTGGATCAAGTAAGGCCTTGATCAGAGCTTCTCTCATCTCCTTTGATAAGATGAGAGCGTCGTAGATGCTTGGTTTGGCCGGTAGTTTCCTAAGATGGGCTAGCACGTTATAATCCATTTTATTTCCATGTGTCTCGAATTCTTCCCGAATGGGTATTTCTTATGCTGGGGTTGTTTCTTCCTGAACAACCACCTGCTTTCCTTTGTCCTTTGGACCCATTCTCGGAGGTAGAACTTTTCCACTTCTTAAGTTGACTTCTGTAGTTTCTTCTGAATCTAGTATTGAGTTTGCTGGTGTCTCCTCCTGAATCGAAATGACAGGTTCTTCTAGATTAGCTTCAGAGTCTGAAGACTCTAACTCTATTGTGACTGGAGCTCCTCGAAACTCGCAAATAGATTCATTACTTGTTGAACTATCATAGCCTCCTTGGTGGATATCTTCTTTATCATTGTGATAGTCGAGATTGTGTATGATTTGAGAATTGTCACTTGTATCGGAATCGATATCCGGATTAGGTTGGTTGTCTCTAGTTACGTAATCGTTGGAAAAAGTCAAAATGTAGCCAACGCCATAACCCTTATCATTATAAGATCCCACCGTAGTTAGCAAATAATCATACAGAGTCAGAGGTTCGAGGGATTTCTCCCCCGAATCGGAAACAACCATCCTAGGATAAGCAGCCCCTAGTCTAGCCTCAGGAGTCTCGGTCTTTTCTTCTTCATCAATTTTCTTCTTTTCTTCAATCGTCTCTCGTTGAGGTGATTCTTCTATTGCAAGTGATAGTGCCGACTTGACAGGTTTCGAACTCTGAATTGAGGCTCACACCGAAGTGGTTTGGATGCGATCAAAAATCTTCTTTGAAGACTTTGTCCAGGCGGTAGTCCATCCATCATCTGTCGCATAGGGGTCTATCGGAACAATGAGATCCGCCGAGATAACATTGACGGAACCTCCTTTCTGGGGTTCCTTCATGTATTCCTTTAGGATCGTTATATTCCCTTTTCAAAGATTGTCGTTAAGCCAACTTTTGAAGGTAATGCAATCTTCTATCTTGTGTCCAAGCATCCGGTGGTAAGGGCAAAAGTTGGGATCACCTTTCTTGTCGACTTCTTCTGGTTTCTTAGGCTCTGGCAGTTGGAAATCCGGAGTCTTCATCGGCTACGGAACATTTTAGGGACCGCCTCATTCTTGAATGGATACTCCTCGCTCGAAGCTCCCTTAACGTACGTTGTGGACGAGGAGGTTGTTCATACTGTTGAGATGACTGATAGCTGGGTCGAGGTTTCTGGTAATTCTGTTGAGTTTGTTGCGGCCATTCTGGAGGTATTTGTATTGGCTGCTTGCCATTATCGACTGCTGCGACGATCCCGGACTTCTTTTCAAAAGTCTTCACAGGCTTCTGTTTGTCTGTTTTGTCGGTGAAACTTAATTGCTTCGCCTCCTCTTGCAAGCTTCCGGCCTTTCTTAACAACTTCTCAAAAATCTTAATAGTAAATCCCTTGAGGAGAAGTGCTATCGGGCCATGAATGCTCTTAAGTAAAATGCCGACTGCATGCTGTTTTTGTAGCTGTGGCTCACACTTCATACTTAGATTCCTCCATAGAAATACGTAGTCCACCAAAGTTTCATTCGGCTTCTGCTTCTCTACCACTAAATCACCTATAGTGATGTAGTGCTGAGCTCCGGCAAATCGCTTGATGAAGAGGTTCTCTAATTGTGAAAATGTCTTCACCAAACCGTTCGGTAATTCCGCATACCAATCAAAGGCGATCCCACGACGAGTCAGCTGACAAACTGTCGGAATAGTAAAGCATCACTTCCGCCCGCATTGCAACAACTGGCACGAAAATGTGCAATATGCTGTCGAGGGTTTTCGGTTCCATCAAAGGTCTTGAACAGAGGTGGTACGAAGCCTTTCGGATATTGGACAACGTCGAATTCTTCAGGGTAAGGTCTACCCATCCGAATGGATGTCCCGCTCTTTGATTGTGCCAAGGCTTCTCGCACCTGCTGTTCCACCATTCTCTTGATATCCTTTTCCGGAATCATGCTTTGTGTTGCATCCTTTTTTAATTGATCATCCCCATTGACGGATGTAATCTCCTTTCCTCCGTCTACAATGTGAATAACTTCTAGGGGTGTTTCTCTTTGGGGTTGAACCTGACTCTGGAGAGTGGCTAGGGCTGCAGCCATCTCTTCCATCCTTTTTGCCATTTGGGCGATCGTATCATCTTTCTCCTGAAGCTGCATCCTCATTACTTCAGGCTCTTCTCTTTCTGCGGTGCGCAGGAGCACCTTGTGAAGCTGACGAAGCTCGTGTTTCAACATGTTAATTTTTGCATATTCATCATCCATGAACTTTGACGAGTCGACTTCATCTCCGAATTTTTCTTCTCTTTCTTTTGCTAATCGCCGAATATCAGTTCTTAGCTTTTCCATAGCATCTTCTACTGGTCTTTTCTGTACATATTTGCAGTTGTCATGTGATAGCTGTCGGGTTTCCTTCTCATGAGTCCCCTTCACTGCGGTAGCACTTTCTTCGGACTCAAGTCTCTTGACGAGACTTTCCTTCTCAAGCTGTTGTTTTAATCTTAATTGTCCGGTAGTGGGAAGCCATACCATCCTTCTAGCAGTAGAAGGTCTAGGACCGGATGGTCTGTCAGCCAAATGCTGGAATGTGGTATCCTCCCTAATTTGTAGTCATGAAACAACGAAAGGTGGACTAGCTTTCATTCTCTTATTTGGCTTTTCCGCAGCGACAGCACGTTCTACTCGCGGCCCAAGACGGGATTTAGCTAGCACCCGCCCTATCCTTCTTAAAATTTCTGATACAGGGCATTTTTCTTTCTTTGCTAACTTTTCTATCAGGGTTTGCAGTCGAGCAAATGGCGTAATTCTAGCCCTTTTCTTACGGCCGTCGTTGTAATATGCGGGCTGAGGCAATGCAGAAGCAATCTTGTGGACATTTTCTTCATCCTCTGCGGCGGAGAGGGGATGAAATCTACTTCCTCCCAAAAGTGGTATGTATTCAGGCAGC
Source organism: Papilionanthe hookeriana x Papilionanthe teres (assembly GCA_022702705.1). Lineage (NCBI taxonomy): Eukaryota > Viridiplantae > Streptophyta > Magnoliopsida > Asparagales > Orchidaceae > Papilionanthe > Papilionanthe hookeriana x Papilionanthe teres. The sequence goes on along the minus strand of CM040425.1, from coordinate 137,712,003 downwards.
GGTGTATACTTGGGCAGTTCTGGGATTTCCTCCAGGAAATCAACTTCAGCAGCTCTGGCTTCTCTAGCAATCCTTCTACTTCTGTTCATCCTCTGAGTCCGTGTCAGTGATGGAATTCTTGAGCTGGACCCGATTTCAAAAACAGAAGGTTTCATAGGAAGATCTGTACCCTCCACAGTAACAGGTTCATTACAGTTGTGAATTTCCTTCCCCTTTAGTTTGGCAGAAGCCGGGGTAGGTACAGAGACAACTAGACCAGTGGGGGTAGCAACAACAGTCCTTCTGCGAACAGCAATACTCCTCTCAGTTGGAATCTTTTGTAAAGGAGGGAATTCATGAGTTGACTTGAGGTTAAACTCAATCAACGGCTTCTCAGTTTCCGGTACTTTGCTTGTGAGTGAAAAGAGAGTGACGTCGGGGATTTTGATGTCGGTGTCCCCGAATCCTTGTCTGAACTGAATGATTCCATTATTAGGCAGCTCATCCTTGAAAACGACGAGTCCGGTCCGATTGACGAAGGAGAAGATCAGTTTTGGGGTTTCCATTTCTATAGGGCAGATTCCAAGTGTTAGTCCCCGAATCGTGCTTCCTCTTGTCGTAAAACTTATAAAGAAAAAGAAAGAGTCTGAACACATTTCCATTTATCTTAGTGTATTTGTGGTATTAAAAGAAAATTGTTTTCAAAAAAGATTTGTTCATTAGGAAGGAGAATTATTAAAAGAAGGAGAGTTGTAGGAAGGGTAAAAGGAATTGATTAGGAACTAGAAAAGGAAGAGAAAGTCTTGTAGAAACTTCTCGACCCGCAAGACCGCTCCTAAACTAATACCTATTGGGGGTCCACCCCACTTCCGAAATGAGGTAAAAGGATTTCAGAACCTCTCTGTTTAGGGGTGTCTAAACAGTGGCTCCTAAATCCGAGAGAATGTTGGCTATACTTGTTCAAGGTAGAAATAAACATAGTATTCCAACGGAAAGAAGGGTAGTTTGATCCACTAGGGACATGGATACGCTACCGATTTTGAAAGCAGAACTATCTGATTAAAATGGAGAGAGGAATTGTCCCCAGCGGAGTCGCCAGAAATTGTACGGCTTTTTTTTAGGTTGGTGTGTTATTTTAAAAGGGTGGTCGCCTAACAGAAGTTATCGGCGAATTTTTAATTTTAATTTTAATTTAAATATATATATATATATGGTTTAGAAAGTAGTATTTGATTTTGAAAATAATTTTAATATATGAAATCAAACCGACCTTACATCCCAGATGGTTTATATAAACGAGAACCGCATCACAGACCGTGTATCTATCCCGAAGAATAGACACATTGTTTGGTAATGGGGCTCGATTAAATAAACTAGAAGATTTGTGACATCCGTTTGGTCTGCGAACCAATTTTATAAGCCGACAAATTCCCCTGCCTAATATAAATGAATTAAGCAGGGTTTATATTACCTGGGTTCTTAAAATTCCCTATAAGGGCAAGCCCCTATAATTAATTACATCTTAAGTGACGGGAATCACTTAAGAAAACTCTCAATAATAATCAGTAATTCTGATCTCAAGAATCTCAAAGTTTAATTTTTCAAGGGATTGAATTTTGGAATTTCAATAGGGAATGGATCAAGTTTGGAACATTTTGTTTTGGGAATTCAAAGGAAGAAAGGTAGGAGAAATTACAGATTCGAAGCGAACTTCAGTAATTTCTCGACTATCCTATTGTTTGGCTTGAATTTAGGAAAGTCCTAATATTTATTGAATTTTTTGATCATGCCAATTTTAATTAATTAGGACTTATATTCGTAAGACATGATCATATAAATAGCCTCGAAGATGTGAGGGTTTATGTCGTATCGAACAACTACCTCAGAATCCTAAGACTGGTTAAGGCTTAATTTGCAATGCAAATGCCTAACAAAAGGTTGAGGATTTATGTTGCACTAGGCAAACCACCTCGAAATCCTATGGCTTGGTTATTTAATTCTAAGAAAGTTTTTCTGAAGTAGACTCAGGTTTTGCTGATGACGATGGCCGTGCTGCCCACCATGCTCCGAGCTCCTTGTTGTTGCAGAGGTTTAGTTTTAGAAGATTGTAATCAAAAGAGAAGAGAGAAGTTTGGTTTTAGAAATCTTAAAGTCCAAGTGTTTTTTATATTTTAATTAAAACAAATCTTAAAGTTGATTATAACAACACCGATTAAGATCCCACGGTTTCATCCTTCCGGCATCGTTATTTTTATCGGATTCACTTAGTCCAGATGAATTTGCTAAACTCAACTAGATGAGTTCCACACTTTCATTTAGACCGTTGGAAATCCTGTTAGCAACACGTAGGTTACATCATCTGAGGTATTCCCGATCATCCAACAAGTCGTTTCAATTTAGTTATAATTGTAGTTTTTATTCTGTTTGTGATTAAATTTTGAGTTGTTTTATATTTTGAAATGTTGTGGCGGTGAATTTTATCTTGTAATGACTTTTAATTTAGTTTTGGTTTCAGTTTTAGGGACTATCCTAAAGGTGTGGGTTTTCTTGCAACAGTTGTTTATCATGCAAGAAAAGTAAGTGCATTTGCAATAAAGTAAATTGCAAGAAGGTAAATTGCAATAAAATAAAAGCATACACGGAGGGTCTTCCCATCATCCCGAGCTACACTTAAACACAATTTAGAATATTTAAGCATTTAAAGCAAGTTCCTAGGTAAAGCTAAGGGAAGGGTTAAGGTTTTCTACCAAGTTCCTAATCCTATAGCTAGTCATCTCCTATGACGTCTAGGTTCTCGTGTTTTGGTTTGAGGACGACTTTCTTCATCAAAGAACAGTTAAGTTCAGTTGTTCTTATAAATATCCTATCGTACTGAGGAAGTGCTTAAGACGAATCTTAAACATCTTTTCAATACTTTTAGGAGTATTTTAAGTCCAAGAGAATTTAATTAATCAGGTGAAGTAATCATCCGAGGTTTAATTAAGTTTTGTTCTTTTGCTCAGTGAACAAGGAGGTTTGAATATCCTATGAATGAAGTGACACTTCACCTAATACTCCATCTAGGAGTTATGATAACAAGAGCTTTTAAGGGCAAATTGATGTTCAAGTGATTTGTGATTCGATTTAATTTTAATTAATGCGTTTAAGTTTGGAATAGTGTTCAAGTTGTTTTAGATTTATTTTTGAATTCTTTATGTCTGAGGTGATGTTATATTTCTTTCAATTTAATTTAATTTAATTTAATTTAATTTGGTTTGGTTAAGATTTAATTTTAATTTAATTTTACTTATTTAATTTAATTTTAATTTTATTTTAACTTGATTTTATTTATTATTTTTTTCTTTTTTTATTTAATTTAAATTAATTTAATATGTTTTAATTTAATTTAATTTAATGTGATTTAATTTAATTTAATTTAATTTAATTTAATTTAATTTAAATTTTAATTTAATTAATTTAATTTAATTTTAATTTTAATTTAATTTAAATTTTAATTTAATTTTATTATTTTTCTTTTAATTTTAATTTAATATTTTTTTGTGTTTTAGGGATGATTTAATTTTAATTGTTAAAGTATTAATTTAATTGGAATTTTAGAATTATTTAATTTAAATGTTTTAATTTTAATTTAATTTAATGATTAAGTCTTTTAACATTTTAAATCTTGAATTTGGATTATCATTTTAATTAGGAATTAAATGTTATTGAAGTGATTAATTTAGGGATTCTTAAATTAAAGAATAAATTTCTTCCTAATAATATCCCTGTTTTAATAATTCCAATTTTTTATTATTATTCTTCCAAATTTAATTAATTATTTAATTAAGGTTTATTTTAATTATTTTCAATTTAATTGGTAGATTTCTACCCTTTAAATACCTAAGTTTCAGACATCCAAAATCAACTTAATATCAAATATTTTACCCACCCTCTTAATTAAACCTAAAATTTTTAATTATAGGTTAAAATTTTAATTACTTATTTTGCCCTTTATGCTTACTAATTCCATAACTCACTAAATTGAGCTTAAATGAATTTGAAATTTTTATGTAACTTCACTCATATGTCAATCAAGACATTAGAGGAGAAAATGTGATTTTTCTGTATTTAATTTATTTATGTAATTATTTTTGGTGGAAAATAAAAATTTTCAAGGAAAATTTAATTACATGACCAAGGGAAAGTTTCTGTCCTTAAGAAAATTATGAGACATTCCTAATGACCAGAGGACCACTTGGACCAATTTTGGTGATTTTTTGAATTATATTATTTTTATTATAATTATTTTGAGTTTTGGAGTATTAATTAATTTAAAAATAAAATAAAGGGTGAAAAATGAATTTTATATTTTTCAAAAATCTCTCTGATATCAAGGAAACTAGAGAACAAATTTTTATAATTTTATTATTTCTTTTTGATGTATTAGAATTATTTTAGTGGAAATGCTAGAAAATACATTTTTTAATTTTAAAATTACCTTAGGGCTTTAAAATCTATTATCTCATCATAGAGACTTAAGAAAAATATGGGATTTGTTCCTAAGTGATTAAAATTCAAAATGTGACATTTTGGTGAATTTTATTATTTTTGTGATTTTTATTATTTTTTAATTATTAAAAATATTAAAATAAAGAAAAAATCAACTTTTTTGGAAAATTGCAATTTTAATTTTCTTAAATTCCCCTGATATTAGAGAGGCTCCAAAACCAATTTGGTGAATTTTTGAAAAGGATTTTGAAAGTTATGAATTTTTAAAGTTTAAATTTTGCTAAATGGCTTAATCAACCGATTTGATAGGGCTAACCAAGTCCAATTGACTTCAAATTTTTATGGTGGGTTCATCTGATCCTAAAGGTCAGATTTCAAGTCAATTTGATGTATGATTAGCTCTAATTAATTAAAGCTCCATTTTTGGTGTTTAAGCCAATTAGGGTTATTACAAGTGAGTTAACTCAAATACCATTTTTCCTAGGGTCCTCTGGTCATAAGAAACATCACCAAATTTTCCTAGAATTTATTTCACAACATGCTAATTATTGGAATTAAAATATTCAGAATAATGACCTAGAATTAAAAAATCAAGAACTCTTCATAGGGATAGCCTCTGACTTTGAAAAATTCAGGGAATGTTCCAAAATTCAAAGGCTTCAAAAGCCCAATGGTCTCATGCCATGGTGAATTGTATACATGCATGGAGAATTGAAAATGTGCAGAGTGTAAATAAATTATTAAAAATCAAATACTCAATGAAATTAAATGATTTCTTTTTCACATTATTCTCCTCTGTTCACTGAGCAAGAGTGTATTTTTATTTTATTTTTCTGATTTTCCTACACAAAGTTATGCATTTTTGAAGTTTAGGGAATTAAATAAATCAAAAAATACCCTAATTTCCTACTTATCCACGCGGCGCCAACTCAACCTAGGCATCTTCGAAACGCCGCGTGTCATCTTCTGATTCGGCGCCGCCATTCTACTCAGCGCTCCAGGGCCCCGCGGTTCACGTACCTTCGTGCTGTCCGGCTCAATCCAGACCGTCCGCTCGATACACGCTCGATCCGACGGCTCCTAGTCATCGTCTACGACTGGTGTGCACCCGTGACCGTCAAACTTCTAACCCTAATTTCTCACTCGATTCTCAACGAATTTTTGTGTTCTTATGCTCTATGGATTCGTCTTGAGGAGACAAACACATCCATACGGTAAACATGTATTGAAATTAACTCAAATTAAAGAGAGAATCTCTGTAAGCTCGGGAAGAAGAGTGAGTCCATACCTTTGTTCAGAGAAGTGAAGCTTCGATCTGAGAGTTGTGTAACCTTCAATTGGGTCCAAGCAAGCTCCAGATGAAGTCCCTTGGCCTGGTGAATTATCTAGGTATGATTTCGACCAAGCCCGATCACAAAGCTTGGAGAGTCGGAAGTAATGGTTGGCTCGGTGAGGGGGCTTTTGCTGGTAAACTTCTTCTCTTGGTGCGGTGAAGGTGTAGGACCAATCAATTTGGGGATTGGCTCACTTGTGAAGAAGTGTCCTGGTTTTTATGCTTGAAATTTGAACTCAAAATTGAGCTCGATTGGAGGAATTGGAGTGGAATCCGGTGCGAATCAAATGCTCTATGTGTGGAGAGTGGTCCGGAATGATTTTGGCGAGTTTCCTTAAGGTTGGTTCGAGCACCTCCTCCATGGCCGAGAGAGGTGGGGTTTAAATAGGAGAAGGCTGGAGGGCCTCCCAGGGGGAGTTAGGGCTTGGGATCAGCTGCTCTTGGCAAGGGAAGAACAACTGCAATGGCCACTGGGCTTGGGGCAACTCAGCAAGGGGGAATTTCAATGCTTGGCTCCTTCCCATGTCTCAGCCATGGCATTTTCGGGTGGCTGTGGTGGCCGGCCGGCCAGGGTCAGGTCACCCTCAAGTTCAGGAGGACCAGTGCTGGAGGTTTGTGCAAGCAATTGTCCAATGCCAAGTGTAAAGGGTTGGATTTAAGTGGTAAAGGGAGAAGAGTGATTTTGGGTTAACATGTGTCAACCCATGTATTTGGGCTTGGTTCACCTCCCCATGGTCTGATTTTGGGCCAAGGGGATCAGTTAGGTCAGCTGCCATGGAGTGGTGAAGTCCCCATCAAAATAGTTTAAGTTAATTTTGGGTTATGGTGTTGCATTAAAGAGGTTAAAATGGCTTAAGGAAGGCTTAGGAAAGGACTTCCTCTTCTTGCCATTAATGTCTTGGTGACAATTTAAACCCCCCATGGCTTCATGTGGCTTGTCCATGGCTTGCATGTGGCTCCATTTGGCTCATCCTTGGCTTAGGAAAAGTGAATTCATTTATATGAAAAAGGAATTTGGAAATTTTGGCAATTTAGTGAAAATTTAGATGGTGCTTGATTTAGGTTGATTTGATGATTGATTTGGGACTTAGGAAATGATTCCAATTAAAGGGGTGATGAGAAGGAATTGTCAATGTGGGCTTTGGAATGGGTTTGGGCTTTTGGATTTTACTTTGGATGGGCTTTTAAAATGGTTTAGGGAAGTGAGCTTTTGGATTTTAAAAAGGACTTTAGGCTGAACGTTCGGTAAAGGCTTGGGCCAAATAATTGTTGGGTTTGGTTTAGGGATGTTTCATGAGTGATTTGGAATAAATTTGAGGTGGTTTGGGCTTGAATTGGGTTGGATTTGGGTTCATTTGGTACATGGGCCAATGTAGGTCAAATTGGGCTAATTTCGGCCAATGTTGGGCTAGGGTTGAAATTGATGTAAAATTAATGTTGGGAAATGTTTATGGGAGTGTTTCAAAGAGGTTTTGACTTTGGTTGGGTTTTGGTTTTGGGGTTTGGGCTTATTTGGGTTAGCTTTGGGTTTAGGTCAAAATTGGGCCTTTTAGCTTTGGGTTGAATTTGAGTGGGGTTTGGATCTAAATTTTGGGTAAATCATGTTAGCGTTTTATTTGTGGGGATGTTAAGGAAGGTTTAGAAAAGGTTTGGGGTTAATTGGAGTTGAATTGGGTTAGTTTGGGCTAAGTTTGGGTCATGGGTCTAAATTGGGCTTTAAGGTTAAAAGTGAAATTGGATTCAAATGCCAATCAAATTGGGCTTGGCTTTGGTCTAGATTGGTGTTGGGGATGTTTAATTGAAGTTTGGTATTGAATTGGACCAGAATTTTGGTCAATTGGGTAGGTTTGGTTTGACATTGGGTTCATTTTGGGTTAAAAATGGGTCAAATTGGGGATTTTGACAAAAGTGGAGTAAATTGACAAAATTGGCCCATGGTGTAGTTGGACAAAATGAAATTGGGAATATTTGGGATTTTCTAGAATTTTCTGGGAAGTTTCTGAATTTTTGGATTTTTTGGCTAAGAGGGGCATTTTGGGTATTTGGAGGGTATTGGAAGGTATTTTTGGAATTTTTGGTATTTTTGGCTATGGATGATCAATTTGATTAGTGAGGAAATGTTCAAGGTTAATTTTGGGGAATTTTGGATGATTTGGAAATTTTGGAGGATTTGGGCAATTTTAAGTGCTTTTGGTAGGTTTGATAAGTGTAGGGTCTCCGGGGTCAAAAATTGAAATTTTGGAAAAAAGAAGATTGATCAAATATGAGTGAAATGGAAGCACTTTTGTTGAGCCATGAAGCCATGTTAAGCCTATATGAGTCATGAGAGGACTCATTTGAGGCATTCATTATGTTGTTCCTAACCCTCTTAGCCAAGGGCTTAGGGGTTAAGGACCATCCATGTAAATCACCTAAATGAGTCAAGGAGTCAAGTTGGGTATAGGTGTGGTTTTAGGAGGTGTGTGAAAGTAAAGTGTATGAGTGTAGTGTGTGTGTAAGTCAGCCCTTCACTAGACCAAGCCACCCAGGGCAGTCCTAAGGCCAAAGAGTCTTATAGGAACTCATCCTTTAAACTTCCATATTTGATTTCAACCCTCTAGGTGATTAGAGGTTTACAATCAAGTTTGTGGAGTTTGTAGAGAGTTAAGAAGTGGTTTGAATTTCTAAGTGGTGGATGCCAATTCTAATCCTCTAGGATGGTCAAAAGAAAAGCCTAAGGGTAGATCCTAAGTAATAAAGAGGAAAGAGAAGACCTCATAAAAAATGAGGTCAACAGTAATCTTGTTAAGTTTAATTGATTGCTTTAATTTTTCTAAAATAGAAAATATAAAAAACAAATTTTAAAATTATATATTTTAAAACATACTTTACAAAATCAATTTAAAAAATAAAAAGTTTATTTTCTTATTTCTTTATATTTTTACTTTTTCCTGTGGGTTTGATATCTTGGGGCTTAGTCAGAAAGTCATATATTACTTGATAAATGATACATATACTTGTGTAGAATACAATATTATAAAATAATTACAATATATTTTTTATTTGTTTCAGAGTCAAGCTTTTGGCATCTGTTGCAAATAAAGATATAATATCATTGGAAAGAAATATAAAGTGAAAAACGTGAGCATATATAATCGGGGATCAAGTTTTTGGCACCATTGCTGGGGAAATTGATTAAAATTTTATATAAAGAAGATTGAGAAAAATTAAATTTTTACTTTTCTTTGCTTTTTTGTTAGTTTGTTTTACTTTATCTTATTTTATTTTTTTATGTGTAGTTCAGGTTCTGAAGAACTTGTGCCTTATGATTCCTGAATTAGAGAGAACTAACAGAAAAATCAAAAAAATTAAAAATACTAAAAAAGATAAAAATATTTAAGAAATGACGAATCAAGAAAATCAAAATGTTAACATCCATCAAGAATTCAGATCTTTAAGGGACTATGGTAACCCTACATTGGATGAGCTTAATGGTGGTATTCAACACCCTACTATAGTTACTGATTCATTTGAACTTAAACTTGGTATTATCCAAATTGTATCTAATAATCTGTTTGGAGGAGCACCAACTGAAGATCCTAATTTACATCTTGCCAATTTTCTAGAATTGTTTGCTACTTTTAAATATGATTGTGTTTGTGATGATGCTATTAGACTTGGACTTTTTCCTTTTTCACCGAGGAATATAGCTAAGATATGGTTAATTCATTAGCACCTAGATCTATCAGAACTTGGAGTGATTTAGCACAAAATTTTCTTGCTAAATATTTTCCACCATCAAAGACTGCGAGCTTAGAAATGATATTACATCTTTTTGTTAGTTTGAAGGTGAATCTATATATGAAGCATGAGAATGATTTAAAGATCTCCTAAGAAAGTGTCCACATCATCCGATACCAGATTGGTTAATAATTCAATCTTTTTATAATGGATTAGTTGGATCTCTTAGATCAATTATCGATGTTGCTGCTGATGGTTCATTGATGTCTAAAAAGTTTGCTGATGCTTATGCAATAATTAGAGAAATGGCTAATAAAAATTTTCTGTGGTCTTCTGAAAGGTTAAATCCTGAATGGGTAGCCAACATTCATGATAATGATGCTTTTGCAATGCTATCAAATCAAGTTACTACAATTTCGAGAAAGATAGACCAATTTGGAAAGAATTTTTCTCAACCAATATAAATGATTGAATAAAATTCATTAGACCAAATGGTTGATTCTCAAACTTCACAAGAAACTTTGAATGCTATAAGTAAGCCTAATAACCCATATTCCAATTATTATAACCCAGGTTGGAAAAACCATCCAAACTTTAACTGGAAAAACAATAATCAGGGTGGTAGTAATCAACAATGGGGGAACAACTAAGTAAACCCATTGGGGAACTGGAACAACAAAGAGAATAATAATTATAGACCAACCTATCCTCCAGGATTTAATAATACTTCACAATTTAAGGAGAAGAAGTCATCTTTTGAAGAAGTGGTGTTACAATTGGGAAATCAATTGCAAAGTCAAGCAGATACAATTAAAAATTTTAAGGATCAATTGGGACAAATTGCCAATTCATTAAGTAATAGACCCGAAGGAACGCTTCGTCATAATATTGAAGTAAATCCAAGAGATAAGAATAAAGAACAAGTAAAAACAATTCAACTGAGAAGTGGAAGAGAGTTGGAAGGTAGAGTTCAAAAAGAGATTGAAGTAGAGAAAGAGGAGATTGAAAAACTAAAACAGGACTCTTTGAAAGGTATGGAAGGACAAATTTCACCACCTAAGATTGATTTAGAAAAACCATCACCTCCATTTCCTCAGGACTTCGTCAACAAAAGTTGGATAAGCAATTTTCTAAGTTCTTCGAGATATTTAAGAAGCTTACAATTAACATTCCATTTGCTGAAGCCATTGAACAAATGTGAAGTTTTGTGAAATTTTTTATGGATATTCTCAACACGAAAAGGAAGTTTGAAATTAATGAAAATGTTGCACTTAGTGAAGTGTACAGTGCAATAATTCAGAAAAAGCTTCGTGAAAATCTTAAAGATCCTGGTAGTTTAACAATTCCATGAGCCATCAGAGACAGATTTTATGGAAAAGCTTTATGTGATTTGGGTGAAACCATTAACCTTATGCCATTATCAATATTCAAAAGACTGGGAATAGGAGAAATAACCCCTACTACTGTAACTCTGCAATTAGCGGATCGTTCGATCACATATCCTAAAGGAGTTATAGAGGATGTTTTGGTTAAGATGGATCAATTTATATTTCATGTTTATTTCATTACGTTAGATATGGAGGAAGTTAAAGAGATACCCATAATTTTATAGAGACCTTTCCTAGCCACGGGCCGAGCAATGGCAGATGTGCAAAAAGGGGAATTAACATTGAGAGTTAATGACCAAACTATTACATTCAACATTTCAAATCAATGAATATCCTGTAAGAAATAAAGATGATGAATGCTATAGGATGGATGTTATCCGATAATTAAGTGAATGCCATTTCAAATCCGCTTATAAAGAAAAAATTGAAAGTGAAGAATTGGAACACGAGCAAGAAAAGGAATTACAACATGCTAAAGATTTTCATAGGGAAGACTTAAATTATTTCCGTGAAAATTTTGAGTTGTTGGACATGACTAAAAAAGATGAATATTTTGGTCCATCAATTAAAATGCTTCCTGAACTTCATTTAAAGTTGCTTCCTAACCATTTAAAGTACATTTTTTTAGGTGATTCCTCAACTTTTTTAGTTATATTTTCCTCTCATTTGTTTGAAAAAGAAGAAGAGAGTTTTCTTGAAATTTTAAAGAAGTATAAGAAAGCCTTTGGATGGACAATAACTGATATTAAAAAAATCAGTCCGTTGCTTTTCTTTTCTTATTCTTTAGTTGGTGGCTCGGGCCACCCATTTCATCCTTATCATGTTTGTGAAGTTCTTCTCGATCTGCGGGATCCAATCATTTTCTTTGTATTGTAAGCCGGCTGGTGTGAAGTCGAGTCAATCTCAATCCTTTGCTCCATCCCTCAACCTCTTTTCATCGAGTGCTAGACTCGCGCCATTTCTAAAGTTTAGAACCAATGGCAGATTCGACATTTCCATGCGAAAAATAAGGAAAGGATCGAGTTGTACTAAGAACAGAACAATAAGAAAAATCACTTAAAAAATTCTTATTCACTTCTTTTAAATTTAAAGGAAGTAGGAAGAGATGAGAAAATATCGAAGATGAACGGATTTTAAAAGTAAAGATTGACATTTTATTATGATTTCCGCGTGTTTTTTTTAACATTTTCGTTGATGAGATTTTTTTATCATACAATTTATTTTGTTTGGGTTCAGACCCGGTCTGATGATTACTTCACCCGTGTTTCTAGGGATAAGATTCTACATTAGAGGCCGCCCTTCGAAACATCGGGTTGCGTAATACTTCTTTAAATACGATCGCGGTTAAGAGCATAGGTGGATTTCTTCATAGCAATTCACAAAGTTTGGTAGGAACCTCTGGTAGGCTTGTCTCGGCCACGAACGGCCCTTCCCATGTTGGTTCAAATTTACCTCCTATCTTGCGATGTACAAGAATAGGTCTTCGAGAACAGAACTAGATCACGGAAACTTTGAAAATTTTGGGCGGACCAGTTTATCATGGGCACAGATCATCTTGTGGCTTGATATAGTTCAAATTTTGTTGTTCGGAAAGTCTTTTCCCTTCCAAGCTTTCCAATTCTTCCGGTCGTAGTCTGGCATTTTCTTCTGTGGTAATCTTTTCTACCAATTACAATTCGGAGTGACGGAAGGGCGAACTTCCGAGCCCGAGACGGCCTCGGACCCGTACACTAAAGCGTAGGCGTAGGCGGGTAAGAGTCTAAAAGTCGTTCTGTAGGCCCATAAGGCTTCTAACCTTCTCGTGCCAATTTCTCTTGTTGTCGTCCAAAGTTTTCTTTAAAATTTGAACGAGAGTTTTATTAAAAAGCCTCGACAGTACGCTCTTGGGCGGCAGATCGTTGAGTATCACCGATCGATCCGTGTCTTACGGCAAAATTGTTGATCTTTGTACTTTTGAATGCATACCCATTATACGAAATGATCCTACGCGGCACCCCAAAACGGTAGACGACATGGTTCTTGAAAAAGCAGCACGTGGTGTGCCTTCACTTCTACGAGTGGAATAGCTTCGCATTTAGAAAAGTGGTACGTAGGCTGAGGATGAACGTGTCTCTTGAAGAACGCGGTTATCGGACTACATATGCTCCGGTGCTGACACTCGAATGGCCACGACGTGATTGTCGGATGTAGCACATTGGAGGTTGGTGTAGAACCACTCCGTGCACTTGGCAGTGATAACTTTTGGCAACTTTCATACGGTCGGTCATCATTGAGGGCCGGTAGTACCCTAGTCTTTTAATCATCAATTTCATTTTCAGACCGGCCCGATGAGCGCCACAAAGTCACGAATGTACTTCTTTAACGATTTCACGAGCCTCGAGCCCGCTCGAGCATCATAGCCACGATCGAAAAGACCTTCGTATAATGTATTATTTATTAATGTGTAAGGCGAGTTCTTTTCTTGATTTGATGGTAGTGACTTATGCGTCAGGTAGGTTTCATGCAAAGTAGTACATTATTAGGCTGCCTTGATATTGTATTTTTACATCCTTTGCGCAATTGTTTCTTCCTGCTCTTTCGATTTGTGTATTGTATCCGTAATACATTTGTGATAGGAATTGTCGTCCTTGAATTGACACTTCAAGCTTGACTCATCCTACGAACGGCGAATTCCTTTGCGAGGCGGGCCGCGCATCGGCGAAGCATTTCTCTTACGGGAATCTTGTAGATTGTTACGTTTGGAATTTGTTCCAATAATTTCATGGCGTGCGAAAGTCTTGCTCGAGTCTTGGCTTTAGAATTTTATAACGTCGGCCTTTGTTGAATGATCGGCGAAAATCTCCATAGATGTTGATGTCCAGATTATTCCATCTGAATGATTAATTTAATCTTGTTATAAGGGCTTCGTATTATACTCGTTGTTTGTACACGGATTACGGTAAGTGGTAGGAGTATTTTAACATCCCACCTTTCCGTGTTATAAAGATTAGTCCGATTCACATGCAGAACCTTATCGTTTGCAATTCTTTGTTCTTAAATGTAGGGGCCTTCCGTCGAAGTACATTCCCAACTTCGATCATCGGGGGTCTTGAGCTCATTGCTCCTCGTCGTCGTCGTCGAGGCGAATCGGCCATTAAAGGGTGTCTTGCAAGAGTACGCTAGGACTTGTCCTTTCGGCGGGGAATGAAAGTTATGTGGTGTAATAGTATCATCGACCACACAGCAGGTACGCCGAAGCGTCGATCGGGTCATCGAGTATTGCAGCAGTTAACTCTTGAAATAAGGTTGACCTTGTAATGGCTTATGTAATGCGAGCTTTGAGCGACGAAGATCAGGGCCGAGCAATGCTTCTCGATCGGAGGGGATACTTTACTTCCGTCAAAATTAGACGACGGCTTAAGTAGTAGAGAGCATTTTCTTTCCCCTCGTCACATTGATGCAGGCTAACGGGGCTCAAAGTGCGTCCCCAAACGCGGTATAAAGTATCGACGTTACACGGGGCGGGGCTCTTGGAACGGGAGGTGTCATTAAGTATTGTTTGATGTCATCGAAGGCATGTTGACACTTGGAGTCCCAGTAAACTTGGCTTCCTTCTTAACGAAAGCAAAAAAAGGCTGACACCTTCTGACAAATTCGATATAAAGCGTCGAAGATATACGAAACATTCCTTGAAGGGATCGTAGTATTTTAAGGTTTTAAGAGGTGGCATTTCTAAGATAGCTTTAATCTTCTCGGATCGATTTGATACCACGATGTCTGACAACAAATCCTAGAATTTCCCCAGTGGCCTTGAGTTAAACTTAATTAAAGAAGTTTAATTTTTATTAAACCTAATTGAGGTAATGTTTAATGGGTTAATTAAGTTTAGTGTGTCTTTAAACTTAATTAAAGAAGTTTAATTTTTATTAAACCTAATTTAGGTAAGGTTTAATGGGTTAATTAAGTTTAGTGTGTCTTTAAACTTAATTAAAGAAGTTTAATTTTTATTAAACCTAATTTAGGTAAGGTTTAATGGGTTTAAATGTCATTTTAAACCTTAATTGAATCTAATCTTGTCATTTTAGACTCAAGTGAGGTTTATTATTAGCCTATCATAAGCTAGAACCATTTTCAAACTTAGATTTTTGATGAAAATAGTTCAATTTTATAAAGGGTCATATTAGGATCAAAATTATTTAATTAATAAATGATTTTAACCCTAAATTTCCAAATGTCATTCAAGATTGTTTCTATGGCTTAGAAATATTTTTCCTAGGGTCATTGTCTGTTGCCCTATCATTCCTAGTCATTTGTATTTTTATTTTCTTAATTTTCAAATTTTTATAATTATTATTTGAAATAATTACAAAGAAACTTGAAAATTCAAGAAAAGTATCCTAGGCATGTTTTCTGTCCTTAGAAAAATTATGGAAGGTCCCTAAGAACATAAAGATAAATGCCTCAAAGTTTCATAATTTTTTGATTTGTAGATAATTTTTAATAATTAAAATACTCCAGAGAGTATTTAATTAATTACAAATTAAATACTGAGAATAAAATTATGATTTTGGTCTCATAATTTTCTCCTCTTCAAGAGCTTTCCATAGGTATTTTTATTTTATTTTTATGACCTCTGGTTAAAAAGATATGGATTTTTGAAGTTTGAAGGGTTAAAATGGATTTCCTTTTTTTTTTTAATTCCGCGCCGCCAAAACCCCCCGCCGTCGACGTGTGTCGTCGGACGCGTCGAACGGGCGGGAAGATCCCGTGCAACGGGTCGGACGGTGGACGGCGCGAAGCAAGATCTGGGCCGTTGATCTCAAACAGCGCGGGATCGGACGACCGAGAATATTTGGAATTTATTTCAAAAATTCCGAAATCGTTAAACTTCAAATGTTAATATCTCACTCATTTCTTGATGAAATTGAGTGATTTTTTTTTTAAATGCTCATCTGGATGAGAAGTATCTATCCATACGGTGATGATACACTTTTGAGCTAGTATAGCACATGATTTATCAAAAACATGATTTATTTTGCAAAGCTAAATTCCATACCTTGGCCACAAGCAAATCAAGCTAGATCAGACTTTATGGTTGCCTTTTAGGACCCCAATGGAAGATAGTTGCTGCAGTAATTTGTTCCAGAAGTCGGGCTTAGGGAGGAATTTGAAAGAGATGCTTAATTTGGGCTGTTTTTGAAAAGTGGTCAAATTGGCTCAAATGGGCTGAAACTAAGGCTTGGGATTGATCCTAAAAGATTATGGAAGCTCTTAGGAAGAAGTTTTGTGTTGGGAGCAAGAGGGTTTGAGCAGCCTATGGACCTCCCTAAATATTTTTCTCTTCTTTGCTAGTTTCGGCCATGGGGTCTATTTATAGCAAGGGGATGGTATTGGCTTGGCTTAGGCTGTTCTAGAGGATTACTTACCTCCTCTATTATCTAATTGGGTGATCAATTGGCTGGAGATAGGCTTGGATGCTTCTCCCTAAGTTTGTCATGATGAATTTCATCTCTTTGTCTCTTGTCCATTGGCCATTGTGGGAGGTTACTTGTGAGCTGTTGTTTCACTTGCTAATGAGCTTACACCTCACTTCTTAGGCTTGGCAAATGGTGACACATATGCCTAGCCTTCATCATTACCATTAACCATGGTAAGGGGGGGTTTCATGTGTGGTTTTCCTTCCATTGGGTGGCTTGGGAGGTGGAGAAGATGGCCTTGTGTTGGCCGGCCACCTTAAGGAGAGAATGTGTTTATAGTGAAGGAGGTGATGACACCTCATCCCATGCATAACCATGGATGTTAAGCCATGGGTAATGGGCCTTAGGATGGGCTTAATTAAGTGTTAAATAAGCCTTTAAGATGGTTTAGCCCAATTAAATATGAAGAGGCTAAAAGTTATTTCATTTCTTCTTTAATTCCCATTTTAATTAATTATTTTATTAACTAAAATTGGTGGAAATTATTTTATTAATCAATTTATTAATTGAAAATAATTTCAAATTAATTATTTGATTATTTTTGTCATTTTTGTTATTTTATGATTTTAATTTAATTTTCATTTTAATTAATTATGTCATTTAATTAAAATTTTGAAAATTAAATCATTAATCCTTTTAATTAATTAAAATAATTTTGAAATTAATTATTTGATTAATTTTATTGTTTTATGTCATTTTATGATTTTAATTTTATTTTCATTTTAATTACTTATGTCATTTAATTAAAATTTTGAAAATTAAATAATTAATCATTTTAATTAATCAAAATAATTTTCAAATTAATTATTTGATTAATTTTGTCATTTTCATGTCATTTTTATCAAAAATAGATAAGTGTTGACCAATTTTGACTTGAGTTGACCCAAGTTAGCCCAAATTGGTCAAATTGATTTTAAGATGTCCAATGTCTGTGATTTTGTCATTGTGGTGTTTTAAATGTGTTAGTGGGTGAAAAGGTTGATTTATGGGTCAACAGGACTGGTCATTAGGTCTGGTCTGACCAATTTGACCAAAGTTGACTTTTTAGGTCAAAATGTTGACCTATGGGGTCAACAGTGTAGGTCATTAGGTCTGGTTTGACCAATTTGACCAAAGTTGACTTTTTAGGTCAAAAGGTTGACCTATGGGGTCGACAGTGTAGGTCACTAGGTCTGGTTTGACCAATTTGACAAATGTTGACTTTTTAGGTCAAAAGGTTGACCTATGGGGTCAACAGGGTAGGTCATTAGGTCTGGTTTGACCAATTTAACCAAAGTTGACCTTTTAGGTCAAAAGGTTGACCTATGGGGTCAACAGTGTAGGTCATTAGGTCTGGTTTGACTAATTTGACCAAAGTTGACATTTTAGGTCATAGGGTTGACTTATGGGGTCAACAGGGTTGGTCACTGGGTCTGGTTTGACCAATTTGACCAATGTTGACTTTTTAGGTCAAAAGGTTGACCTATTGGGTCAACAGTGTAGGTCATTAGGTCTAGTTTGACCAATTTGACCAAAGTTGACATTTTAGGTCATAGGGTTGACCTATGGGGTCAACAGGGTTGGTCACTGGGTCTGGTTTGACCAATTTGACCAAAGTTGACTTTTTAGGTCATAGGGTTGACCTATGGGGTCAACAGGGTTGGTCACTGGGTCTGGTTTGACCAATTTGACCAAAGTTGACTTTTTAGGTCAAAAGGTAGACCTATGGGGTCAACAGTGTAGGTCACTAGGTCTGGTTTGACCAGTTTGACCAATGTTGACTTTTTAGGTCAAAAGGGTGACCTATGGGGTCAACAGGGTTGGTCACTAGGTCTGGTTTGACCAATTTGACCAATGTTGACTTTTTAGGTCAGAAGGTTGACCTATGGGGTCAACAGGGTTGGTCAGTGGGTCTGGTTTGACCAATTTGAACAATGTTGACTTTTTAGGTCATAAGGGTGACCTATGGGGTCAACAGGGTTGGTCAGTGGGTCCGGTTTGACCATTTTGACCAATGTTGACTTTTTAGGTCATAAGGGTGACCTATGGGGTCAACAGGGTTGGTCAGTGGGTCTGGTTTGACCATTTTGACCAATGTTGACTTTTTAGGTCATAAGGGTATTGACTCATTGTAAAATGAGGTCAACAAGCTCATCATAACATTTTATAAACAATGTAAAGTGGGGAGCTAATGTGTCACCACCCCATGAAATGATAAATGAGGTGTTGCAAGGAGAAGGACTCAACCATTTGAGTCACCATTAACCTCTCCCTTAGCCAATGGAATGGAAACAAAGAGATCAAGAGCTTATCATGACAACTTGGATCTATAATTGCCATGAAATGTGCACTTGCTTAAGTGGCAAAATTCTCATGGGAAATGAAGAGGTGATGGTTGGATTACATGGGGGAGGTTGTACTCCACAGCTCTAACCATACCATGATCAAATCCTAAGCTAACCAAGGTTGAAACATAGCCATTCATGGCTATAAAAGGACCCCTTGGCCGATATTTTGAGGAAGAGATAAAAAATTCATAGAAACCTATGGGCTGCCCAAATCCCTTAGCTCCAAACACAAAAAGTCTTGCTAAGGACCTCAGCAACCTATTCCAACCATGATCAATCCATAGGATCAGCCCAATCAAGCCAATCTGGCCAAAATCCAAAATCAGCTCAAAACTAGCCACTTTGCCAAAATTGCTCGCCAAGGCTAGCTAAAAAATCAAATTTAAGTGACAAAGATCTTCTTTGGGAGTCCTAGAAGCTGACCATCAAGGCTGATCAAGCTTAAGATTGTTGTGGCCAAGGTATGGATTTCTTTTGTCCAAAATAATGCATATAATCGAAAAGTTATGGGTTAAACTAGCCCAGAAATGTATCATCACTGTATAAATATAATCTATATGTCCAGATGATTCCATAGGTTCAAAAATCACTCAATTTCATTGTGAAATGAGTGAGATATTGAGCTTTGAAGTTGGATGGTTCGAATATTTTTCGAATTTTTTGGGATTTATCTCCGTCGTTCGTTCTCGTGTTTTGGAATGGATTGCGATGATCGCATTTCCCTATGTCTGCTGTTCGGATCCGCGCACCGGATCATCCCGCTCGTTCGACGATACGAGGACACATGGCAGCTCCTCGTTTTTCTGGGCTAGTTTAATTCAGATTAACCATAAAAAAATAAAAAATGCATTTATTTTTATCCAGAGCTCCTAAAAATAAAATAAAAATGCCTCTGGAAAGCTCTTGAAGAGAAGAAAGTTATGAGACCAAAATCATAATTTTATTCTCAGTATTTAATTTTTAAATAATAAAATACTCTTTGGAGTATTTTAATTATTAAAAATTATTTACAAATCAGAAAAATGTGAAATTTTTAGGGAAGAACCTTTAAGTCCTTAAACACATCTCCTGATTTTTCTAAGGTTAGGATAGCTCTCTAGGATATGATTTTCTAATTTCCATGATATTTTGTAATTATTTTCAAAAATAATTATAAAATTTGGAAAATAGGAAAATTAAAATTCAAAATGATTGAGAATCTTAGGGTGACAGATAACAATCCTAAAACACTAATTCTCAAGCTATAAAATCAATCTAAAAGACATTTCAAAACAAGGTTTAAATTTATTAATTATAAAATTATTATTTCAAAACCTTTTCTTAATCCATTTAATAATGGACTAAGCCAGTGATGAATCCAAACTCAAATGAACTAAAGACAAACATTAATTACGTTTAAAGACAATTTAAGCCTAATTAAAATCATTAAACTTTAGGGTTTAACAAAATCAATATTTTAATTAAGTTTAAAGACATATTAAACTTAATTAACCAATTAAACCTTAACTAAATTAAGTTTGATACAAAATCAAGATTTTAATTAAGTTTAAAGACGCATTAAAATTAAACAACCCATTAAACCTTAACTAAATAAGGTTTAACAAAAAATCAAAACTTTAATTAAGTTTAAGGACATATTAAACTTAATTAACCTATTAAACCTTAACTAAATTAGGTTTAATACAAAATCAAGATTTTAATTAAGTTTAAAGACATATTAAACTTAATTAACCCATTAAACCTTAACTAAATTAGGTTTAATACACAATCAAGATTTTCATTATGTTTAAAGACATATTAAACTTAATTAACCCATTAAACCTTAACTAAATTAGGTTTAATACAAAATCAAGCTTTAATTAAGTTTAAGGACATATTAAACTTAATTAATTCATTAAACCTTAATCACATTAGGTTTAATACAAAATCAAACCTTAATTAAGCTTAAGACATTATTAAGCATGACTAAAACTTTTAAACATTAATTAAATCAGGTTTAATCAAACCTAAACCTTAATTTGGTATAAACCATTAGACCTAATTAAACCATTAAGTCTTAACTAAATTATACTTAATCAAACAAAACCCTAATTAGGTCTAACCCATTAGACCTAATTAAACAATTAAGTCTTAACTAAATTAGACTTATTCAAACCTAAACCCTAATTAGGTCTAACCCATTAGACCTAATTAAACCATTAAGTCTTAACTAAATTAGACTTAATCAAACCTAAACCCTAATTAGGTCTAACCCATTAGAACTAATTAAACCATTAAGTCTTAACAAAATTAAACTTAATCAAAGTAAACCCCAATTAGGTCTAACCTATTAGACCTAATTAAACCCTTAATTCTTAACTAAATTAGACTTAATCAAATCTAAACACTAATTAGGTCTAAACTATTAGACCTAATTAAACCATTAAGTCTTAACTAAATTAGACTTAATAAAACCTAAACTCTAATTAGGTCTAACCCCTTAGACATAATTAAACCATTAAGTCTTAACTAAATTAGACTTAATCAAACCTAAATCTTAATTAGGTCTAACCCATTAGACCTAATTAAACTATTAAGTCTTAACTAAATTAGACTTAATCAAACCTAAACCCTAATTAGGTCTAACCCATTAGACCTAATTAAACCATTCAGTCTTAACTAAATTAGACTTTATCAAAAAAAAACCCTAATTAGGTCTAACCCCATTAGACCTAATTAAACCATTAAGTCTTAACTAAATTAGACTTACTCAAACCTAAAACAACCCTTAACATAGGTTCAACCCAACTTGAACCCAAGTTCAACCTTTAACTTAGGCTCAACCCCACTTGAACCCAAAGTTCAATCTTTAAACTCAGGTTCAACCCAACTTAAACCCAAGTTCAACCCTTAATTCAAAACAACTTGAACCCAAATTCAAAACCTTAGCTTGAGTTCAACCCATATTCAACTTAAGTCAACCTTAAGTCTAGGTTCAATCTAATTTGAACCAAACTTAATTTAAACCCAAATCAAAATTAAACCCAACCTATATTGGACTTAAGTTAGCCTTAGGTTTAGGCTCAACCCAATTTAAACCTAGCTTAAACCAAATCTAAATTTTAATTAGGTCTACCACATTAGACTTAATTAAACCATTAAACCTTAACTAACTAAGGTTTAATCTAACCTAAAACCATTATTAAGTCTACTACATTATACTTAATTAAATTATTAAACCTTAATCAACCAAGGTTTAATTCAAACCTAAACTGTAATTAAGTCTACCACATTAGACTTAATTAAACTATTAAACCTTAACTAATTTAGGTTTAATCAAACCAAAAACTCTAATAAGTCTACCACACTAGACTTAGTTAATTTATAAAACCTAATCCAACTAAGGTTTAATCAAACTTAAACTTTTATTAAGTCAACCACATTAGACTTAATTAAACCAATAAACCTTAACCAACTAAGGTTTAATCAAACCATAAATTATAATTAAGTCTACTAAATTAAACATAATTAAATCGTTAAACCTTAACTAACTAAGGGTTAATAAAACCATAAACCATAATTAAGTCTACCTATTAAACTTAATTAAACCTTAATTAACTAAGGTTTAATAAAACTTAAATTATAATTGTGTCTACCACATTAGACTTAATTAAACCATTAAACCTTAATTAACTAAGGTTTAATCAAACATAAACCATAACTAAGTCTACCACATTAGACTTAATTAAACCATTAAACCTTAATTAGCTAAGGTTTTATCAAACCTAAACCCTAATTAAGTCTACCACATTAGACTTAATTAAACTATTAAACTTTAATCAACTAAGGTTTAATCCAACCCAAATTATAATTAAGTCTACCACATTAGACTTAATTAATCCTTTAAACCTTAATCAACTAAGGTTTAATCAAATATAAACCATAATTAAGTCTACCACATTAGACTTAATTAAACCATTAAACGTTAACTAACTAAGGTTTAATCAAACATAAACCATATTTAAGTCTACCACATTAGACTTAATTAAACCATTAAACCTTAAACAACTAAGGTTTAATCAAACTTAAATTCTAATTAAGTCTACCACATTAGACTTAATTAAACTATTAAACATTAACCAATTAAGGTTTAATCATATTGAAACCCAAACCTAACTTAAGTCTAACCTATATTAGACTTAAGTCAAACCATACTTAGGTTCAACTCGACATGAACCTACATCTAACCTAAACCCAACTTAAGTCTAACCCATATTAGACTTAAATCAAACCATATTTAGGTTCAACCTAACATGAACCTAAGTCTAACCTAAACCTAATTTAAGTCTAACCCATATTAGACTTAAGTCAAATCATACTTAGGTTCAACCTAACATGAACCTAAGTCTAACCAAAATCAAGACATAAACCTTATGTTCAACCCAAATTGAATCTAAATCGACATAAATCTTAGGTTCAACCCAAATTGAACTTTAATCGACAAAGTTGAATATAAATCAACATAAATTTAACATTTCAAACATAAGTCTACATAATGAACATAAATCTGACATTTCAAACAAAACTCGACATAACCGACATAAATCCAACTTTCCAAACATAATCAAACATAAATCGACATCAATCGACATTTCAAACTAAATTCAACAAACACCGACATTAAATGACATTAATTGATATTTCAAACCAAACTTAACATAATTCGGCATTAATTGACATTTCAATCTCAAATAAACATAACCGATATAAATTTGACATTTCAAACGAAAATCGACATAATCAACATAAATTTGACATTTCAAACTCAATCAACATAACCAATATAAATTTGACATTTCAAACGAAAATCGACATAATCGACAAAAATTTGACATTTTAAACGAAAATCAACATAATCAACATAAATTTGACATTTCAAACTCAAATCAATATAACCGATATAAATTTGACAATTTAAACTCAAATTGACATAATCGACAAAAATTTGACATTTCAAATGAAAAATCGACATAATTAACAAAAATTAACAAAATCGACATAAATTTAAAAATTCAAATATAAATCGACATCAAATCCAAATCAACATAAATTGACATAAATCGACATTCAAGACATACTAAATCAACATTTCAAATCATACTTGGCCATCCTACAAATTCTGAGACAATGAATATTTTTATGACATTATTTCTAACAATGTTTCCTTTGCAGGATGAAGACATGAAGTTTTGTTTTGATTTCCTTTGCATGTTATAGGGTGTGCTAACTCTGTTTTGCAGGACGACATTTTGGAAATGAGACGAACAACAATTACAACAAAACAACGACATTGACAAAACAAAACAAAACAAAACAAACAACGACATTGACAAAACAAAACAAAACACAACAACGACAAAACCAAAACCAAAACTTTTAGGTTAGCCACAAAATCTAAACAAACAACAAAACAAAATGACATGAAACCGACATGAAAAAATGAAATTTAGGATTGATAGTGGATACATCTTTCATTAAAGGCAAAAATTTCTAAAAAAACAAGTGATCATCATTAATCAGAAGTTTTCTTAGACAATTATAAATTGCCTAAGATGTAATTAACTATAGAAGCTTGCTTCTATAGGAGAATTAAAGAACCCATCATATCTAAAAATCTCTGGTTAATACTTCATGATCTTCCTTATATAGAAACTCTAGGATATGACATTCTAGAATCTTCTTTTATGAGGATTATCATAAACATCCTTTTTCTCTGTTTTCAATAAGTGCTAAATTTCTTAATTTCTTTATGGGATTTATAGAAATAAGATTAGGGAAATATTAAAACAGAGTGGAGACTCTTTGACATTGACATGATACAGGAATTGATAGCAATGCAAGTCTACACCGAAAAGATTTTCATCGCCATCAATAAGAAAATCAAAAGTTCGCAAGAGGTAACGTCTCGTAGGAGATCCAAAAAAACAAATCCGTAAAGAAAATTTGTAGAAAACAACGTGGGAAAAACCATACAAAACAAAGAACTATAAGTATAAAAGGCCCGTAAGCGTGATGATGCGAATGACTCAAAGCTGTGTTGTATGTCCCGCCTTAGGTACTCACTACTAGACCAACTTTCTCCAGAAGGCAGCCCTAAACAGACTCGAGTAGCCAACCGTGGACCTTTGCAAATTTTTTATTCATTTCAATTTGGATGTCATGCAAGAAAAAAGCTGTAGGTTAGTAGGCCATTTTGTGGTGAAGGTAATTTTGTATTTTTATTTTTTTTTTGAGAATGTGTATGTCTATTTTTTGTAAAGTAATTCGATCTATAGGTTGACTACACTAATCGAACTAGGGCTGCTAACATCTTTAGACCGTCGGCGGTAGAAATCCCAAGGATGGGTGAATAATATCAATAATTTCCTTTCTCTACCCTCTCCAGGGTCTCTGAGTCAGGAGATACTATTCTGTGATTCTCTCGGGTCTGTTCTCTATTGCAATTCTATCATCATCCCCATCACACTTACAACCTTGTTTGATGGCCCCACATATAGCGGAAAGCTAGACGTGCGCACTTATGTGTCCTCCATAAGCACGTGAATTGAGCTAAGAAACAAGGTGAAAATCAAATGACTAAGGTCAAGGAAGAGAAAGAGGAGGAAGTGACCAATCTAACATAACTTCGTAAAGGAGATGGGTCACTCCTCAAGACAGACGTCAAAGACATGTACGGAGAGGAGATCGTAACACATGTAAAACAGTTAAATAAAAACCCCTCTAACATGGTGCACTGGGTGACTGTGAAATGTAATAAGTGTGAGCCCATAGGTGGATAAAAATCGAGAATGATAGAAAGACTCAAATGTTTTCAGATGTGTAATGTTGGATGACAAAGACAATGTTGTAAATGAGGTGAAATAGTATGTGGGGTAAGGTAACATGTAGGGGATGTATCATATAAGGTGTATATCATCTAGGGAAAATGTCTTTTATGATGTGTATCATGTAGGGAATGTGTCATGTAGGGAATGTATCATACAGGGAATGTATCATGTAGGATGTGCATCATATGAGATATTTCATGTAGAGAATGTATCATGTAGGAAATGTATCATGTAGAGAATATATCATGTAGGATGTGTATCATGTAGGGAATGTATCATGTAGGGAATGTATCATGTAGGATGTGTATCATATGAGATATTTCATGTAGGGAATGTATCATGTAGGATGTGTATCATATGAGATATTTCATTTAAGGAATGCATCATGTAGGGAATATATCATGTAGGATGTGGGTCATGTAGGATTTGTAACATTTGAGATATTTTATGTAGGGAATGTATCTTGTAGGATGTGTATCATATGAGATATTTCACGTAGGGAATATATCATATCTCGGATCCAACCAAGAAAAATCGGGCAGCATAACGACATAAAAAAGTGATTTTTTACGCCTGCAATTTACAATCCAAGCAGTACACAAGCATGTATATAAGTAACAACATTGAAAATTTCCATGAAATCCCAAGCATCAACACGTTCGCAATGACAAAATAATGAGAGGAAGAGAGCATATGACACCATTCCAAGCATATTAAGCTAGTAGGTAATGTAAAGAAGGGAGAATATGTATGTGACACCATTCCAAGCATTATAAGCAAGCTAAAAGAATGTAAAGGAGAAAGAATTTCTCTCCAATCTTATGAAATTTAAAGCTCCCAAAGAATTTCTCTCCAATCTTATGAAATTTAAAGCTCCCAAGCATGATAGAACCCTTCTATTTAAAGTGCTAAACAACGCCACTTTTCTTTCTTTTCTTTTCTTACTTAAAAGGAACTCATTTGATGCTTATTCGCGCAAATTTAACACGAGGGCAGCGAAGAGAAGTCTTAGATTCACCCACAAAATAGCTACCAATGTAGTTTTTCATGTGGGGGCAGCAAGCATATGTCCAAAACTCTCTCTAAAATAACATGTAGGTGCAGATTTTAATTTCAGAAAAGCATGGGAATGATGTAAAGCACTTCTACACTAATGTATAAGTGCAGATTTTGTCATTGAGCATGTGCGGGAATGATGTGAATCAATTCCGAAGAAAGGGATGTGTGCAGATTTTGCACCTTGGTAAGTGCACACATGATGTAAACTCACTTTTGTATGCATGTGATGAGGTGGAGAAAGTATAAAAACAAAGCCTATATGTTATGTATATGAAAGACTAGTGAAACATGTGCAAAACCAACATATATGACCTTATTCATAAGTGTTTCAAGCAAGGTCACTTACAAATCCGAAAATTACAAGTACTTTTACCAAATAATTTCATGTACATTGCAACCAATGCAAAGCACTCCAAACACTTATTATTGGGTAAAACATGTAAGAAAACATAGCCTCGATGTAATACATGTGAATATATGTTGAAATAAATGAACAAGAAGCTCTCATGGCTTCAAATATTTGGGAGTTGTATGTGTGTACATTTCCAAATCCGAAAATTACAAGTATTTTATTAAATCATTTTCATGCATGGAATGAGATGAAAAGTATGTGAAATTGAAGCTTAAGTGATGTATGTGTGAATACATGTTGGTATAAGTGAGAAACAAGCCCATATGGCTTCAAATTTGGAAGTTGTATGTGTGTAGATTTCCAAATCCAAAATGTACAAGAATGGGTCACTAAGCGAATTTCATTTCCAACTTGCACATGAAATAAGAAAAGCTTTAGATATTTGATGCATAAACTTTGGCTCTCCAAAAAGATCAAACAAACTTTCCAACAAACCCTCAAACTCGAATTTTCATTAACCAACCAAAGATGCAAGAAAAGCACTTAAATATCTCATGAGCAATTTCAAATTTGAAACATGTTAAGCATGAACTTTGCCTTACCAAGGCCAACATCAAACATGTAGGTAATGATGAGTTTAAAGAATAGAGTAGATGGATGAGTATAACTAAGCAATGACAAGCACTCCCCCTCTTTTCTCCAAATCTTTCTCCCACAAGTACCAAACTTTTCATATGTGCCTTGGAGAACAATAGAATGAGATAGAACAAGCCACAATCAAATGTACTTTTTCAAATTTAAAGATACTTTAGCATGCCTTCCAAACCTCCAAGTATGCAAATAACATGGAAAAAAGTGAAACACTAGCACTCTCTTTTGAGGCAAAGTAAATGAGACTTGGCCCTCTCAAATACTTCTTTCTTCACTCTCTTATTTTTTTTCATTTCTTCAATCTTTTTTTTTTCATTTCTTAATATACCACATGAAATAACCATAGCTTAAATCATCTCTAGCTTGCAATTTCCTTTTCATCCAAAGAGAAATAGATAAACTTTTAATTAGCATGAAAATCAACCTATCTTTGAAGTAAAAGAAAGAGAAAGAAATAACTTTGCATCAAAATGTAGAACAAACCAAATGATGGATTGAAGCAAACTACTCAAAATTCCTACAACACTTCTCCTTCCTTGCTTATGCAAATTTTGGACAACCATAAAAACTGAGAAAGAAAGCCATCTTATAGCCAAGGGTGAAGGAAGAAGAAGCCCTAAACTTTACCATTGGTAATACCCAAAGGTCCAAAGAAGGTGAAGCATCTTACCCATCTTTGAGATGATATAAATGAAAAGAAAAGCCATGCAGATGTGACCAAGCACCATAGAAGTGAAAAGGGTTGCCATGGATGTGACTTAGGGCCAGAAGATGCTCCCATGGTAGATTTTGCAAGGAGAAGAAGAGGCCATGCCACCCTTGGAACAAGAAGAGGAGGGCTCGGCCAGGGCAAGGAGGAAAATCACCAAAATGCAAGGAGAGGGGTTCGACCAGGGCAAAATTGCGAAAAAGGGGGAGGGGCGTCGTTTGGTTTTCACAAATTATGGAGAGTGGAGGTCGGCTAGAATTTGGCCAAAACTAGGCTAGGCCTGGGTTTGAGCCGGAATTTGATTTAAGTGCTGAAAAAGCGAGTTTTAAGTAAAATCACACCCATTTTGAGCCGATTTCATCGTGCATCAAAATATAGCAAGTTATATATGATTCCCAAGTAATTTCAACATTCCGGATGCAATGGCGCAGTCTGTTTGTGAATGCGAGGTCGTTCGGGCAAGTTCGTCGTTAAATAGGCCAAAACGTGTCAAATTCGATTCAACATGATATTTTGAATCGTCGCCGATCAAATAAAAATTTGGATGTCAGTTTTGGGAAAGTATGGAGTGTCGAAATATTTTGTAAATTTTTGGGAATTTTTGGAATTTGTCTAGAATTTTGGAAATTTTGGGCCTGCAGGGATATTTTCGTCATTTTGGGGATTTTTGGGAAAATGGTCGAATTAAAAGTCCGGGGTGGTGAAAAATGAAATTTGGAGTTAAACGGCAGTGTCCAAAAGTGTTCCTAACCATTGCGGAGGGTTTTACGGGGCCTAGAATGTCGTTCACGTAGCAACTATTTAAGTCGCGAGGGGTCCGCCGGCAGCTCAAAAGTATGGCATGTTTACAGTCAAACTTCTCAATTCGACGAGAGGAACACTCCGAAAAAATTTTTAGAAACCCCGGGTGACCCTTTGGAATTTTGGGTTTTGGGCCCCTTTTTAGGGGCAATTTGGTAATTTCAGGGTAAAAATTATAATTTTGGGAAAAGTGAGGTATTGTCAGACCATGAAGTATGGAATCTTTCTGGATGGTTTACAGGCTAAGGAAAGCCTCCTTTGGTCCTCTATGTGATGATCTTAGCTCTTTTGACCATAGGCTTAATGCTAGTGGGACCACTCACATGAGTTTCCAAAGGGTCCGAAGAACGAAGTGAAATGTAATCGATTTAGGATGTGAGTGTAGAATGTAATGTGTTATTTTGAATGTCAGTGTGTGACACAGGCTCCTCGAGGGCTAATCCTAAGGCTTAGTCACTTATAGGGATTTCACTTAAACTTCTTTATGCTTGGTCTCTTCCTCCCAAAGTTAGAGGTTAGGCCTTAAGCACATGAAAGTTCAAGTGAAGTACGAAAAGTTTGAATTTATATGGAGAGGGTTCCATTACTAGTCCTCTAAGAAAAGTCACTAGGATTTTCTATGGCTAGACCCTAGGCAATCTATTGAGAAACTAGACCTCAGCCAAAAGTGAGGTCTACAAATGGACCCCCAAAAGGTGTGGTGTGCAGGAAGAGCACACCGCACGTATTGGTGTTGACTGACAAGATCAACCAAACCAACACGACTATCTGAGGTAAACTGCAGATAGAAAGAAGTTTCCAGTGAGGGAGTATCCACTGGGGATTGAACTTCCGCTGGGGAAAGGTGGGTGGGGGTGGAGATCCTTCAAAATAAAGATGTGAGTTCATGACTCCACATCCTGAAGGGGACCCAGTCTAAGTGACAGTTTAGAATTTAATGGAAATTTGGAGTTCGAGAATTTGAATTTTGATTTAAAGTAAATTTGAGATTTTGATTTTGAAGTTTTGACTTGTTGATTTTGGAATTTTGAGATTTAAATTTTGTTGATTTTAGCTTGTTTATTTTTTTTGAAAATTTGATTTTGAAGGTTAAAGATAACTGAGCGATCTTACATCACTCCCGAAGAGTGTGTGATGTAGAAAATTTATGGAAACTGTAGGGAAAGCGAGAGAGAACAAAGAGTAATGTAAG
The DNA here is from genome assembly GCA_022702705.1 of Papilionanthe hookeriana x Papilionanthe teres. Taxonomy (NCBI): domain Eukaryota; kingdom Viridiplantae; phylum Streptophyta; class Magnoliopsida; order Asparagales; family Orchidaceae; genus Papilionanthe; species Papilionanthe hookeriana x Papilionanthe teres. The sequence goes on along the minus strand of CM040425.1, from coordinate 137,681,682 downwards.
GAATAGAGCGATCCCGCATCGATCCTGAAATTTATGACATGTAGGAAAGTATGGAAATTGTAAGGAATCAGACGTTCTCGTACTGATCCTAGAATGTGTGACTTGTAGGAAAATGTGGAAACTGTATGGAAATGTATGGAAATGTATGACTTGTAGGAAATATGGAAATTGTATGGAAATGTATGACTTGTAGGATATGCGGAAATTATAGGGAAATGTATGACTTGTAGAATAAGCATAAATTGTAGTTAAATGTATGACTTGTAGGATATGCAAATATTGTAGGGAGATGTATGACTTGTAGGAAATGCGGAAAAGTAGAGTAAGGAATCGGACGATCACGTACCTATCCTAGAATGTGTGACTTGTAGGGAATGCAGAAATTGTAGGGAAAGGGATTGGACGATCACGTGCCGATCCTAGAATGCGTGACTTGTAGGAAATGCAGAAATTGTATGGAAATGTATGACTTGTATGAAGTGTGGAAATTTTAGGGAAATGTATGACTTGTAGGAAATGCGGAAATTGTAGGGATAAGTATGAATAGTAGGAAATGCGAAAATTGTATGGAAATGTATGACTTGTAGGAAATGTGAAAATTGTATGGAAATGTAGGAAAATGTAATCAACCTTGGTGAAATTTGAGTAGAGATCATGCAGCTTGTGCAAGAGGTATGGACACTTGTAGGATTCCTCGAATTTGAGTAGACTTAAATCTGTGATGATGTGTGAGATATGAGAATTTGTGAAGCACTCTATTCGGAATGGACAAGTTTCAGAATGAACGAGAGGCGTGAAATTTTGTAGAGAGAACTTAAGTTTCGAGTTTCTTTAAGTTTTCTTAATTAGAATTTTATTTTCCTTTCGTTGATGTGTTTCACTTTGATTTATTCGTTGATGTTTTGATTTAAATTTTCTTTTCTTTAATTTATTCAAGTGTCTTTCTTTTAACTTTGATTCATGTTGTAATTTCATGTACATGTTCGTTTATTATTATTTGTATCATTCTTTGTTCGCTTTAATTTGGGATCCAAGTATGGCCTTGCGGCTTATTAACCATCATGCACAGAAGGAGACATTCTGAAAATAGAAATCTTCATTCATTTCGCTGAAGAAATATTTTGGTACAATTGATCAAATGCTGATAAGTATCGCCAAAACTGATCAGGTACAGAGGTCTGCATGTAGTGAGTTCAAATATCCATCAAATTGACGCTGGAGTAGTAGAAACTGTTGTAAACTGACGTAGAAATTGGTGAAAATTTGTCGATGTCTGGTATGTCGTCCTGTGGACAAACCAACCTCCCAAAGGCTACTCTCCAGAACAAAAGTCCCCTCTCGATCACCCAGAGGCACTGCCATAACAGCGGTAATGGGCGGTAGCTTTCTAGCTCTCGATCTGGTTCGTAGTAAAACAGTCTCTTGTCTTCATCCATCCGTCTGAATGTGAGTGAAACTCTTCGTCCCCGAACCCCTGGGATGCAGTGCTTAGCTAGGTCCGCTCCATTTCCCTGAAGCACCAAAACTGATCCAATTTGTTGGGTGATCATCACTGCGCCTTTGAATTCTCCTTCTCCAACGATCTTTATCTCTCGACCAAACAAAAGTCGCATTCACTGATGAATGAAACTGTGCAGAATGGTCTGACAAAGTCATGGTGATCGATATGAGGTGGGATGCAGTCCCCATCCTCATAAATATTTATGATGCAGCTGTTGGGAATACAGTTTGCCAGTAGAATATGCCATTCAATCATCCTTTTGATCATCCATGTAATCTCCGATGGCATTTCATCCACCTCATCATGCAGTAGGATCCCTATGGGATTGCCTTGACTGTCTTTTGTGAAGTTGTAGCAGCAGCCACATTGTATCGTGAATCTGCCTTTGCCTCTTTTCCATTTTCTGGGTTCCGAATAAGTCTTTCTTTTCAAAAACCCTTCCCTGCCCTTATCTTGGAGAGTTCAAACACAGGTCAGGATCTTTTGTTCATCTTTCTTTGAGAATACATTCATGTATAGCTCCAGGCCTTTCAAAATGTTAACTGCTTTTCCCTAGATGATGTCGTAGTGCTGGAAGGTGTCTTTTCTAACCTTTCTGATCTTTATCATAATGTAATCTGGTATCGGCGGCGACGGTGGCAGTAGGACGTATTCTGGTATGTAGGGCTCGATGTTAGGTCGCTCTCCTAGCTGCCTCCTCAGTGTAGCGGCGGCATACGCTTCATAAGTCCCATATTTCTTCAGTCGCAGCACATTGCAGTCTGGGTATACTGAGAATGCCCCTGAAGTAGTCAACTGTCGAGGGAAGTTAGAGCTACACATCGAGCATCTGATGAAAATTTCCTCCATCAAGTCCTGTACTGGCTCTGGTGCTTCTGCGAGTTCCTGTTCCGTGTCAGTTCTTGGCAGACTTTCTTCTCTCTCTTTCATCTCAGGTTTGTAGGGAGCTTCCTCTGGCACTGGTGGCAACTCAGTGGCTAACTGTCGGGCCTGCCTCCTCTCCATCTTGTCTAGGAGTTGGTGTTTGCGGCGATTTACATTCCTTCTCTTAGTACGTCCTAATGGTGAATCCGGGTCTCTCAATTGAAGCTGCAAGAAGATCACCTCTTGGAGTGGTGATCATGGATGAAAGCTGACTGTGTCTGCTGTCAAGCAAGTGTGAATCGATAAATCCTCCAGTACCACCGCACCCCGAGGACTGTCTTTTCTGAAGTGCGAGGTTTATGCCACTCTTAAAAGCAAATACCGACTTGTGTCCTGACATTTCCTGCACAAGAGCGACAGGAGAGATGTCAGTGGTTGGTATTTTGTGCGAATAAGAACAATATCAAAATTTATTTTAATGAGTTTTAAGTTATGTGGTTCCAACTTATGTCAACGTGATTATGTTATTTAGTGTAATCCCACAGAATTTAGAATTAAAGAAAATTTCACATGAATGTTTTGTGGAAAGAGATTTTATTTTATTTTATTTTGAGGTTATTACAAAATTTTTAAACCTAGTCACAGATACTGGCCACATAGCTTCATCGGAACAAAAGTCATTCTTTAACACTTTCACGTCGTGTAGTATCTCTTCAGGTATCGTCCATTTATCGGCAACATAGGCCTTTCCCCTTGCAAATCCACCAACTGGTAAGCTCATCCGGAGTAAACTTCCTCCACAACAAATGGTCCTTCCCAATTCGGTTCGAATTTCCCACTTATCTTGCGATGTGTAAGAATAGGTCTTCTGAGTACGAGTATGAGGTCACCAACTTTGAACGTTCTTGGGCGGACCAATTTGTCGTGGGCCTGGATTATCTTTGCTTGATAGAGTTCCAAATTATGTTGTGCCAGTAATCTCTTCCCTTCGAGGTTTTCCGATTCTGCTAGTCGGAGCTTGGCATTGTCTTCTGTAGTGATTTGATTTGTAACGGTGACTCTAAGTGACAGTAGTTTTACTTCCAATGGCAAGATTGCCTCGGACCCGTACACGTGAGAATAGGGTGTAGACTGTGTCGGAGTTCTAACTGTCATCCTGTAAGCCCAGAGCGCTTCTAGTAACTTCTCGTGCTATTGTCCTTTGTTATCATCGAGCATTTTCTTCAAAAATCTGTACCAGTGTTTTGTTAAATGCTTCTGCTAGTCCGTTAGCTTTGGGGTAGTAAATTGTAGGGTAACTCCAATCTATCCCATGACGTCTGACGAAATTGTTGATTTTGGTGCTCTTAAAGGCAGACCCATTATCGAAAATGATTTTCCATGGCACACCGAATCGGTAGACAACCCGCACCTTGAAGAACTATAGAACTTGTTGTGTTCTGACCTGTCATAACGGAACAGCCTCTGCCCATTTTGAAAAGTAATCTGTAGCGGCGAGAATGAACCTGTGTCCTTTATAAGAAGGACGGTCTATCGAACCCACTATGTCTATACCCCAACACTCGAATGACCGCGATGCAATCGTGGGGTGTAGAACATTCGGAGGTTGGTACAAGACCACTCCATGTACTTGACATTGATAACATTTATTAGCTATGTCTATGCAATCTGTCATCATTGCTGACCAGTATTATCCGATTCTCTTGATTTTCGTTTTCATTTTCAGTTTTTGACTGGTGTGCTCCACATAATCCGACATAAACCTCTTTGACGATATTCTGTGCTTCTGCTTTGTCGAGACACCTAAGCCACATCTGGTCGAAGAATCTTCTATACATAACACTATTAATTAACGTGTACGACATTGCTCTTTTCTGTATCTAGTGTGCTGTAGACTTATCTTCCGGTAACATTTCAGTCTGTAAATATTCTGTTATCGGCTGACGCTAGTCTGACGTAGCATCTGTTACTGTAGCTGCTAGTCTTTCATTTTCCATTTCGCACAAAGTGTCGAGATCTATCTGTGAGAGAACCTGGCATCCTCGTATAGTGATATCTATAGAATCCTCCGGTGGACATGCAAATTCTTTAGCCAGTTTTGCTAAAGCATCTGCGTAAGCGTTATCTGCTCTTAGAATTCTATAGAATGTTACACTGGGGATTCGCTCCAGAAGTTTCATTGTGTATTTGTGGTAATCTACTAATCTTGGTTTCAGAATTTTGTGTTGTCCCGCCACTTGCTGGATGACGAGCTGTGAGTCGCCATAAATGAAAATGTCAGTTATGTCCATTAAAATTGCCAATTCCAAACCTGTAATCAAGGCTTCGTACTTTGCTTCATTGTTGATGCATGGTTCTGTTAGGTGGTAGGAGAAGCTTAGCATTTCTCTATCCGGTGTCATGAAGATCAAGACAATACCTGCCCTGCCTGGTATCACTGTATGCTGTCCTTTATCTTTGCTAGCTGAAGAAGCACCATCGAAGTACATTTCGCAATGTCATGTATTTGGTTTCTCTACTTGTAGTATTCGCTCGTCTGGTAGTTCGTTGTCAAGCGGAGACCCAGCTGGTAGTGGGTGCACAGTAAGGTAATATGCTAAAATCCATCCTTTGATAGCGCGAAGAGGCATGAAAGTTATGTCAAATTGCAATAGTATCATCGACCATCTTGCAAGACATCTGCAAAGAGTTGGTTGGGTCATCAAATATTACAATGGATTAACTTTCGAAATCAGGTTTACCTTATGAGATAACATGTAATGTCTAAGCTTCTAAGCAGCAAAAACTAAAGCTAGACAATGCTTCTCAATAAAAGGATACTTTATTTCCGTCGGTATATGACGTCGACTCAAGTTGTAGAGTGCGTTTTCCTTACCCTCATCATTGACTTGTGCAAGGAGAGCTCTGAGGGAGTCGTCTAAGGCCGTGGTATAAAGTATCAACGGTCTACCCTAGATAGGGGATGCCAAAACGGGTGGTGTCATAAGATATCGTTTAATATCTTCGAAGGCCTGTTGGCATTTCTCTTCCCAAATAAATTTGGCGTCCTTTTTAATTAAAGCCGAGAAAGGCTTACACCTCACTGTATCTAGATTATGAGTTGGAAATAATATAAAGAGTTCGGAAGAAAGAATTTGAGCACTATGAGAAAATCCAAGGAATGTATGTCAATATTTTGGAAAGTCAAAATTTTGGACTACGTGTTCATCCTTAGAGACTTGGGTCGGCCGGGACGTTTAAAGGAAAAAAGATATTCAGAACCCTAGAAATGGATGAGGGGAAAAGACAGGATTACCATTCAGTGTAGATATTGCTACAACTTTGCTGAGGACAAAAAGGAGAATCCCCCAGGTATCATGAGAAATGACGAGGTTGATCATCTAACGCTAGAAATAAAGAAGATGATAAAGCGGTTGGTTTCATGGAACATACTGATAGCCGATTGTGTTCCTAACAACTGCATAGTCAATATCTACAAAGAGGATGATTGTATTCAGCCACATATTGATCACCATAACTTTCTGAGACCCCTTTAACACTGCCTCATTCAAGAGCAAGTCCAATATAATGTTCGGTAAAGAAATACAAATCGTTGGAATTATTTCCTCTTAATAATTGATTAATAAAAGAATTTCCAACATTTAATTAATGACATAACTAGTTAAAAATGGAAATTAAATCAAGAGGGGTATTAAATGGAATTTTTAAACTTATGACATTTTGGTTTTCTAAAAATTCCAAAACTCCTTTATGACATAACACATGACTTCATATGGGTTAGAAACAACCCATATGACCCATTAAAGAGAAAAAAACCCATGGATGACTCATATTTAACCAGGTTAAATGGGCATAATGACATGAAAGTGAGGTGGCAAAACCATGGTGATTTGAAGTATGACTCACCCCCTTTGCAAAGTGAGGTGTCTTGCCATGGTGAGATGAGTTTACCCACCTCCCTAGCCACCCAATGATGAGAAGAGAAGGCTTTAACCATTCTCCACACCATGGTTAAGCTCATCATAGCATTTTATAAAAAATGTTAAGGTGGGGGGGGGGGAGCTAATGTGTCACCACCCCATGAAATGATAAATGAGGTGTTGCAAAGAGAAGGTCTCAACCATTTGAGTCACCATTAACCTCTCCCTTAGCCACTAGAATGGAAATAAAGAGATCAAGAGCTTATCATGACAACTTGAATCCATAATTGCCATGAAATGTGCACTTGCTTATGTGGAAAAATTCTCATGGGAAATGAAGAGGTGATGGTTGGATTACATGGGGGAGGCTGTACTCCACAGCTCTAACCATACCATGATCAAATCCTAAGCTAACCAAGGTTGAAACATAGCCATTCATAGCTATAAAAGGACCCCATGGCCGATATTTTGAGGAAGAGATAAAAAATCCATAGAAACCTATAGGCTGCCCAAATCCCTTAGCTCCCAACTCAAAAAGTCTTGCTAAGGACCTCAAGAACCTATTCCAACCAAGATCAATCCATAGGATCAGCCCAATCAATCCAATTAAGCACCAAAATCATAATTTTATTCTAAGTATTTAACTTTTAAATAATTAAATACTCTCTGGAGTATTTTAATTATTAAAAATTATTTACAAATTAGAAAAATGTGAAATTTTTAGAGAAGAACCTTTAAGTCCTTAGACACATCTCCTGATTTTTCTAAGGCTAGAATAACTCTCTAGGATGTGATTTTCTAATTTCCATAATATTTTGTAATATTTCCAAAAAAAATTATAAAATTTGGAAAATTGGAAAATTAAAATTCAAAATGATTGAGAATCTTAGGGTGACAGATAACAATCCTAAAACACTAATTCTCAAGCTATAAAATCAATCTAAAAGACATTTCAAAACAAGGTTAAGATTTATTAATTATAAAATTATTATTTCAAAACCTTTTCTTAATCCATTTCATAATGGACTAAGCCAATGATGAATCCAAACTCAAATGAACTCAAGACAAACATTAGTTAGGTTTAAAGACAATTTAAGCCTAATCAAAATCTTTAAACTTTAGGGTTTATTACAAAATCATGATTTTATTTAAGTTTAAAGACATATTAAACTTAATTAACCCATTGAACGTTAACTAAATTAGGTTTAATACAAAATCAAGATTTTAATTAAGTTTAAAGACACATTAAAATTAATTAACCCATTAAACCTTAACGAAATTAGGTTTAATACATAATCAAAAATTTAATTAAGTTTAAGGACATATTAAACTTAATTAATTTATTAAACTTTAACTAAATTAGGTTTAATACAAAATCAATATTTTTATTAAGTTTAAAGACATATTAAACTTAATTAACCCATAAACCTTAACTAAATTAGGTTTAATACAAAATCAAGATTTTAATTAAGTTTAAAGACATATTAAACTTAATTAACCCATTAAACCTTAACTAAATTAGGTTTAATACAAAATCAAGCTTTAAATAAGTTTAAGGACATATTAAACTTAATTAACCCATTAAAACTTAACTAAATTAGGTTTAATACAAAATCAAGCTTTAATTATGTTTAAGGACATATTAAACTTAATTAATTCATTAAACCTTAACTAAATTAGAATTAATACAAAATCAAAACTTTAATTAAATTTAAGGACATATTAAACCTAAATAGTTTATTAAACCTTAACTAAATGGTTTAATACAAGATCAAACTCTAATTAAGTTTAAGGACATATTAAACTTAATTAATTCATTAAACCTTATTCACATTGGGTTTAATACAAAATCAAACCTTAATTAAGCTTAAGACATTATTAAGCTTGATTAAAACTTTTAAACATTAATTAAATCAAGTTTAATCAAACCTAAACCCTAGTTTTGTATAACTCATTAGACATAATTAAACCATTAAGTCTTAACTAAAATAGACTTAATCAAACAAAACCTTAATTGGTCTAACCCGTTAGACCTAATTAAATGATTAAGTCTTAACTAAATTAGACTTAATCAAACCTAAACCCTAATTAGGTCTAACCCACTAGACCTAATTAAACCATTAAGTTTTAACTAAATTAGACTCAATCAAAACTAAACCCTAATTAGGACTAACCCATTAGACCTAATTAAATCATTAAGTCTTAACTAAATTAGAGTTAATCAAAGTAAACCCCAATTAGGTCTAACCTATTAGACCTAGTTAAACCATTAAGTCTTAACTAAATTAGACTTAATCAAACCTAAACCCTAATTAGGTCTAACCTATTAGACCTAATTAAACCATTAAGTCTTAACTGAATTAGACTTAATCAAACCTAAACCCTAATTAGGCCTAACCCATTAGACCAAATTAAACCATTAAGTCTTAACTAAATTAGACTTAATCAAACCTTAACCTTAATTAGGTCTAACCCATTAGACCTATTTAAACCATTAAGTCTTAACTAAATTAGACTTAATCAAACCTAAACCCTAATTAGGTCTAACCCATTAGACCTAATTAAACCATTAAGTCTTAACAAAATTAGACTTTATAAAAATTAAACCCTAATTAGGTCTAACCCATTAGACCTAATCAAACCATTAAGTCTTAACTAAATTAGACTTACTCAAACCTAAAATAACCCTTAGTTTAGGTTCAACCCAACTTGAACCCAGGTTCAACCTTTAACTTAGGTTCAACCAAACTTGAACCCAAGTTCAACCCAACTTGAACCCAAGTTCAACCTTTAACTTAGGTTCAACCCAACTTGAACCCAAAGTTCAACCTTTAAAATCTGGTTCAACCCAACTTAAACCCAAGTTCAACCCTTAATTCAAAACAACTTGAACCCAAATTCAAATCCTTAGCTTGAGTTCAACCCATATTGAACCTAAGTCAACCTTAAGTCTAGGTTCAATCTAATTTGAACCTAACTTAATTTAAACCCAAATCAAACTTAAACCCAACCTTTATTGGACTTAAGTTACCCTTAGGTTTAGGTTCAACCCAATTTGAACCTAGCTTAAACCAAATCTAAATTTTAATTAGGTCTACCACGTTAGACTTAATTAAACCATTAAACATTAACTAACTAAGGTTTAATCTAACCTAAAACCATTATTAAGTCTACCACATTAGACTTAATTAAACTATTAAACCTTAATCAACAAAGGTTTAATTTAAACCAAAACTGTAATTAAGTTTACCACATTAGACTTAATTAAACTATTAAACCTTAACTAATTATGGTTTAATCAAACCAAAAGCTCTAATTAAGTCTACCACACTAGACTTAGTTAATTTATGAAACCTTAAACAACTAAGGTTTAATCAAACCTAAACTCTAATTAAGTCTTCCACATTAGACTTAATTAAACCAATAAACCTTAACTAACTAAGGTTTAATTAAACCATAAATTATAATTAAGTCTACTACATTAAACTTAATTAAATCATTAAACCTTAACTTACTAAGTGTTAATAAAACAATAAACTATAATTAAGTCTACCATATTAGACTTAATTAAACCTTCATCAACTAAGGTTTAATCAAACTTAAATTATAATTATGTCTACCACATTAGACTTAATTAAACTATTAAACCTTAATTAGCTAAGGTTTAATCAAACATAAACCATAATTATGTCTGCCACATTAGACTTAATTAAACCGTTAAACCTTAATTAACTAAGGTTTTATCAATCCTAAACCCTAATTAATTCTACCACATTAGACTTAATTAAACTATGAGGCCTTAATCAACTAAAATTTAATCCAACCCAAATTATAATTAAGTCTACCACATTAGACTTAATTAAACCTTTAAACCTTAATCAACTAAGGTTTAATCAAATATAAACCATAATTAAGTCTACCACATTAGACTTAATTATACCATTAAACGTTAACTAACTAAGGTTTAATCAAACAAAAACCATAATTAAGTCTACCACATTAGACTTAATTAAACCATTAAACCTTAAACAACTAAGGTTTAATCAAACTTAAATTCTAATTCAGTCTTCCACATTAGACTTAATTAAACTATTAAACCTTAACAAATTAAGGTTTAATCAAATTCAAACCCAAACCTAACTTAAGTTTAACCAATATTAGACTTACGTCAAACCATACTAAGGTTCAACTCGACATGAACCTAAGTCTAACCTAATCCTAACTTAAGCATATTTAAATCAAACCATATTTAGGTTCAACCAAACATGAACCTAAGTCTAACCTAAACCTAATTTAAGTCTAACCCATATTAGACTTAAGTCAAATTATACTTAGGTTCAACCTAACATGAACCTAAGTCTAACCTAAACCAAGACATAAACCTTAGGTTCAACCCAAATTGAATCTAAATCGACATAAATCTTAGGTTCAACCCAAATTGAACCTAAATCGACAAAGTTGAACATAAATCGACATAATCAACATAAATTTGACATTTCAAACATAAATCGACATAATCAACATAAATCTGACATTTCAAACAAAAATCGACATAACCGACATAAATCCAACATTCCAAACATAATCAAACAATAATTGACATTAATCAACATTTCAAACCAAATTCAACAAACACTGACATTAAATGACATTAATTGATATTTTAAACCAAACTTAATATAATTCGACATTAATTGACATTTCAAACTCAAATCAACAAAACCGATATAAATTTGACATTTCAAACGAAAATCGACATAATCGACAAAAATTTGATATTTCAAATTAAAATCGACATAATCAACTCGAATTTGACATTTCAAACTCAAATCAACATAACCAATACAAATTTGACATTTCAAATGAAAATCGACATAATCGACAAAAATTTGTTATTTTAAATGAAAATCGACATAATCAACATAAATTTGACATTTCAAACTCAAATCAATATAACCGATATAAATTTTACAATTTAAACTCAAATTGACATAATCGATAAAAATTTGACATTTCAAATGAAAAAAACAACATAATTAACAAAAATCAACATAATCGACATAGATTTAACAAGTCAATTATAAATCGACATCAAATCCAATTCAACATAAATCGACATAAACCGACATTCAGGACATATAAACCGACATTCAGAACATACTAAATCAACATTTCGAATCAAACTTGGACATCCTACAAATTCTGAGACAATGAATATTTTTATGACATTATTTCTAACAATGTTTCCTTTGCAGGATGAAGACATGAAGTTTCGTTTAGATTTTCTTTGCATGTTATAGGGTGTGCTAACTCTTTTTTGCAGGACGACATTCTAGAAATAAGACGAACAACAATTACAAAAAAACAATGACATTGGCAAACAAAACAAAACAAAACCAAACAACGACATTGACAAAATAACAACAAAACTAAAGCCAAAACTTTTAGGTTAGTCAAAAAACCTAAACAAACAACAAAACAAAATGACATGAAACCGACATGACAAAATGACATTTAGGATTAATAGTGGGTACATCTTTCTTTGAAGACAAAAATTTCCAAAAAAACAAGTGATCATCATTAATCAGAAGTTTTCTTAGACAATTATAAATTGCCTAAGATGTAATTAACTATAGAAGCTTGCTTCTATAGGAGAATTAAAGAACCCATCATATCTAAAAATCTCTGGTTAATACGTCATGATCTTCCTTATATAGAAACTCTAGTATATGACATTCTAGAATCTTCTTTTATGAGGATTATCATAAACATCCTTTTTCTCTATTTTCTATTAGACCTAAATTTCTTAATTCCTTTATATGATTTATAGAAATAAGATTAGGGAAATATTAAAACAGAGTGGGGACTCCTTGACATTGACATGATACGGGAATTGATAGTGATGCAAGTCGACACTGAAAAGATTTTCATCGCCATCAATAACAAAACCAAAAGTTTGCAAGAGGTAACGTCTCATAGGAGATCCAGGAAAACAGATCCATAAAGAAAATTTGTAGAAAACAATGTGGGAAAAACCACACAAAACAAAGGGCTATAAGTCTAAAAGGCCCGTAAGCGAGATGGTGCGAAGGACTCAAAGCTGTGTTGTATGTCCCACCTTAGGTACTGACTACTAGACCAACTTTCTACAGAAGGCAGCCCAAACCCAACTCGAGTAGCTAACCGTGGATCTTTGCAAATTTTTCATTCATTTCAATTTGGATTTCATGCAAGAAAGAAGCTGTAGGCATGTAGGCCATTTTGTGGTGGAGGTAATTTTGTATTTTTATTTTTTTTGAGAATGTGTATGTTTTGGGTAAAGTAATTCGATCCATAGGTTGACTACCCAAATTGAACTAGGACTGCTAAAATCTTTAGACCGTCGGTGGTAGAAACCCCAAGGACGGGTGAATAGTATCGGTAAATTCCTTTCTCTACCCTCTTCAAGGTCTCTGAGTCAGGAGATGCTATTCTGTGATTCTCTCAGGTCGGTTCTCTATTGCAATTCTATCATCGTCCCCATTGCACTTACAACCTTGTTTGATGGCCCCACATATAGCGGAAAGCTATATATGCGCACTTATGTGTCCTGCATAAGCACGTGAATTGAGCTATGAAACAAGGTGAAAATCAAATGACTGAGGTTAAGGAAGAGAAATAGGAGGAAGTGACCAATCTAACATAACGTCGTAAAGGAGATGGGTCACTCCTCAAGACAGACTTCAAAGACAAGTACGGAGAGGAGATCGTAACACATGTAAAACAATTAAATAAAAACCCCTCCAACGTGGTGCACTGGGTGACTGTGAAATGTAACAAGTGTGAGCCCATAGGTGGATAAAAATTGAAAATGATAGAAAAACTCAAATGTTTTCAGATGTGTAATGTAGGATGACAACGACGATGTTGTAAATGAGGTGAAATTGTATGTGGGGTAAGGTAACATGTAGGGGATGTATCATATAAGGTGTATATCTTCTAGGGAAAATGTCATATAGAATGTGTATCATGTAGGGAATGTGTCATGTAGGGAATGTATCATACAGGGAATGTATCATGTAGGATGTGTTTCATATGAGATATTTCATGTAGGGAATGTATCATGTAGGGAATGTATCATGTAGAGAATATATCATGTAGGATGTGTATCATGTAGGGAATGTATCTTGTAGGGAATGTATCATGTAGGATGTGTATCATATGAGATATTGCATGTAGGGAATGTATCATGTAGGATGTGTATCATATGAGATATTTCATGTAGGGAATGTATCATGTAGGGAATATATCATGTAGGATGTGGGTCATGTAGGATGTGTATCATGTGAGATATTTCATGTAGGGAATGTATAATGTAGGATGTGTATCATATAAGATATTTCATGTAGGGAATGTATCATGTAGGGAATATATCATATCTCAGATCCAACCAAGAAAATCGGGCAGCATAACGGCATAAAAAAGTGATTTTTTACACCTACAATTTACAATCCAAGCAATACACAAGCATGGATATATGTAACAACATTCAACATTTCTATCAAATCCCAAGCATCAACACGTTCGCAATGACAAGATAATGAGAGAAAGAGAGCATATGACACCATTCCAAGCATATTAAACAAGTAGGGTAATGTAAAGAAGGGAGAATATGTATGTGACACCATTCCAAGCATTATAAGCAAGTTAAAAGAATGTTAAGGAGAAAGAATTTCTCACAAATCATATGAAATTTAAAGCTCCAAAGCATTCTAGAACCCTTCTCTTTAAAGTGCTAAACAACGCCACTTTTCTTTCTTTTCTTTTATTACTTAAAAGCAACTCATTTGATGCTTAGCCATGCAAATTTAACATAAGGGAAGCGAAGAGAAGTCTTAGATTCACCCACAAAATAGCTACCAATGCAGTTTTTCATGTGGGGGCAGCAAGCATATGTCCAAAACTCTCTCTAAAATAACATGTAGGTGCAGATTTTAATTTCAAAAAAGCATGAGAATGATGTAAAGCACTTCTACACAAATGCATAAGTGTAGATTTTGTTATTGAGCATGTGCAGGAATGATGTGAATCAATTCCGAAGAAAGGGATGTGTGCAGATTTTGCACTTTGGTAAGTCCACACATGATGTAAACTCACTTTTGCATGCATGGGATGAGGTGGAGAATGTGTAAAACAAAGCCTATATGTTATGTATATGAAAGAATAGTGAAACATGTGAAAAACCAACATATATGACCTTATTCTTGAGTGTTTCAAGCAAGGTCACTTACAAATCCGAAAATTGCAAGTACTTTTACCACATTATTTCATGTACATTCCAACCAATGAAAAGTACTCCAAACACATGGAATTGGGTAAAAAACGTAAGAAAACAAAGCCTCGATGTTATACATGTGAATATATGTTGAAATAAGTGAACAAGAAGCTCTCATGGCTTCAAATATTTGGGAGTTGTATGTGTGTACATTTCCAAATCCGAAAATTACAAGTATTTTATTAAATCATTTTCATGCATGGAATGAGATGAAAGGTATGTGAAATTGAAGCTTAAGTGATGTATGTTTGAATACATGTTGGAATAAGTGAGAAACAAGCCCATATGGCTTCAAATTTGGAAGTTATATGTGTGTAGATTTCCAAATCCGAAAATTACAACAATGGGTCACTAAGCCAATTTTATTTCCAACTTGCACATGAAATAAGAAAAGATTTAGATATTTGATGCATAAACTTTGGCTCTCCAAAAAGATCAAACAAACTTTCAAACAAACCCTCAAACTCGAATTTTTTTTAACCAACCAAAGATGCAAGAAAAACACTTAAATATCTCATGAGCAATTTCAAATTTGAAACATGTTAAGCCTGAACTTTGCCTTACCAAGGCCAACATCAAACATGTAGATAAAGATCAGTTTAAAGAATAGAGTAGATGGATGAGTATAACTAAGCCATGACAAGCACTCCCCCTCTTTTCTCCAAATCATTCTCCCACAAGCACCAAACTTTTCATATGTGCCATAGTGAACAATAGAATGAGATATAACAAGCCACAATCAAATGTTCTTTTTCAAATTTAAAGATACTTTAGCATGCCTTCCAAACCTCCAAGTATGCAAATAACATGGGAAAAAATTGAAACACTAGCATTCTCTTTTGAGGCAAAGTAAATAAGACTTGGTCCTCTCAAATACTTCTTTCTTCACACTCTCATTTTTTTTTCATTTCCTCCCTCTTTTTTTCATTTCTTTCTCTTTTTTTTTTCTTTTTCCTCTCTAAATATGTGATCCATATAAAAAATACCCATTTTTATGCTTTATTTATGATTTAATTCTTAAGGATATTATGCTTTAATGAAAAGTATTTTCATGTTTTTGGATGTAGATGATTAAAAAGAGCCCAAGAAGGAAAAAAATCAAAAAGGAGCAAAAATGGAGCTTATGGAGCAATTTTTGGAATTATTGGCCTGACGCCTAGGTGCCAGAGTCTGGTGCCTAAGCGCCAGTTCGATTCAGACGCTGTTAAGTTTTTTTGATGAATTTGGGCAGTTATTTTGACAGTGTTAAGAGGTTATTGGAGCTTCTAGATGACTGGAAGTTACTCCTAATATATATGACATGTGATACAATATATTTGGACACAAGGAAACGGTGTGGATCTCAAAGAGGTGTGAACCAAAGTGAAGAGGTGTGAACGACCTGGTCACGGAGTCTGGCGCCCAGGCGCTAGATCCCGGCGCCTATGCGCGACGGTTACCTTCTAGAAGATACATTGATTTTGGACATATTTTAAAGAGGTGCCTTAAGTAACCCTTGGTCAATTCAGAGCTCTATAATTAGGAGCCCATTCTACAGAGAAAATTGCACCAAAACTCCCCCCTCTTAGTACACATACGCATTTTAGCCTACTCTAGTTTAATTTAGTCTCTTACATACTTTGGGTGCCACTTTATTTTGTATCTAGTGAGTTTATTTTGAGTGTTTATTGTGTGTAATTGTTGTTGGAGTCTTTCATCATTGCGTTGGACTCAGTAGAAGTCAGCGGAGCTCTTGAAGGAACACTTCAGATAAGTATTTGTACTTTGGTTCAAAATTTTATAAATATGTTTTTTGGTGTTATTTTAATGAGTTCTGAGTAGTTAGTTATCTTTCTCCTTTCAACTATGAAAAGATTATAAATTAATTAAATTTAGTAGGAGAATTAAATATAAAATATTTTAAAATATTGTGATGATATTAATACCTGATCTTAGTTTACTTTTTAAATTGGCCATTTAATTTGTTAAAACCCGTTGAAGAATTTTGAGACCTATCTGGAGATAAATTCTTAACTAGTAGATATCACATGAATCCTTAAGGTAATCGAAGGCTTTACGCGGATTATTTATGGTGAAGTGCAAATAAATAGGAAGATATTATTTATTGGGCGTAGAATTAATTAGTTTTTAGAGTGACAGACTAAATTCTAAAAATTTGGTTTATAGAAAGGTAGCAGGTCACTAGTACGGCCGACCATAGCCACCCTTGGACATCTTGTAGTGTGAGCCTATATTAACCAATTCTACTAATAACACATCCTGAGCCTAACTAGAGATTAGTCAATGTTCTTTGCACCTGGACCAAAGGGTAAAGAATAGGAATGCTTGTATTTGGCACAATACTATAATCTTAATTCCCTACAAAACATAATTAATCTATAATTCTTGGATTAGTTGAAAAAGGAGAAAGTCATTTTTATAATTGCATTGAATTACTGCTTACTTTACTTTCCTGCTTATTGCTTACTTTCTTTTAGTAAAAGTTATTAGTTAATTAAATTTGAATATATATATATATATATATATATATATATATATATATATATATATATATATATATATATATATATAAAGTATATATAATTTGCTTAAGAAAATTTTAAAATACTGTTTTTATATATTTTTACTTTTAAATTTTATTATCCTAGTGGGATCGATAACCAGGACACCACTAGAGCCATGTATTACTTGAACGATACGTATACTTGCGTTTAAAATTGAGACTTTTACAATAATTAAATCTAATAAAATTATAAAAGTAAATCTCGCACATCAAGTTTTTGAAGCCATTTGCCAGGAATTAAATCTTCTAAAAAGTGGTATCAAAATCTTGTATTTTAAAACTTAATTAAAGTCACATCGCATCAAGTTTTTGGCGTCGTTGCCGGGGATAAGATAAAGTAAAAAGTAAAAGTAAAAATAAAAAAAACAAAAATACCAAAAACATAAAAACAAAACAAAATTATTATCTTTATATTTTTATGCGTAGTTCTGGATCTGAAGGATTACTACCTTTTGATCTTGAATTAGAAAGAACAATTAAAAGAATTAAAAAAATAAAAAAAATTTCAAAACATAAAAAAATGGCTAACTTACATAACAATAATCAAAATCCAATCGAAATTAATGAACAAAATATTTATAAACCATTAAGGGAATATGCAAACCCTACAGTTGATGAACTTCATGTTAGTATTCAAATTCCAGCTGTAGATGCTAATTCTTTTGAGCTTAAACCTTCTATTATTCAAATGATTCAAAAAAATCAATTTGGAGGAACATCTAATGAGGATCCAAATTTACACCTTGCTAGTTTTTTAGAACTTTGTGCTACCTTTAAATATAATAATATTTATGATGATGCAATTAGGCTTAGACTCTTTCCTTTTTCCTTAAAGATAAAGCAATGATGTGGCTTAATTCATTAGCAACTTGTTCTATTAAAACATGGGCAGATATGGCACAAAAATTCTTTGCTAAATATTTTCCTCCTTCTAAAACTGCTAAATTGAGAAATGATATTACTTCATTTACACAATTTGATGGAGAAACAATTTATGAAGCTTGGGAAAGATTTAAAGAATATTAAGAAAATGTCTTCATCATGCTTTACTAGATTGGTTAATTATTCAAACATTTTATAATGAACTTATTGGATCACTTAGATAACTTATTGATGTTGCTGCTGGTGGTTCTTTAATGACTATGACATTTGAAGAAGCCTACACCTTAATTGAAGAAATGGCTAACAACAATTTTCAATGACCTTCTGAAAGGGTTAATCCTAAAAGAATGGCCAGTATTCATAATAATGAAGCCTTTTCTATTTTAGCTTCACAAGTTGCTGTGATATCTAAGAAATTAGATAATTTTGCTATAATATATTGCATGTGAATAATGAAAATGTTGCAAATTCTGATGATTCTCAAATAATGGAAACTTTGCAAGCTAGTGCTAGTAAATTTATTAATCCTTATTCTAATTATTATAATCCTGGTTGGAAAAATCATCCTAATTTTAATTGGAGTAATAGAAATCAAACCAATCCAAATTGGAACAATCATGGAAATTCAAACTATAGACCAACTTATCCTCCTGGTTATAACAATCAGCAGAAAAAGTTGTTTGTAGAAGAATTGATCTTGCAACTTAGCAATCAGTTACAAAGTCAAAACACTGCTATTCGTAATATTGAGTATCAGATGGGTCAAATTGCTAATTTCATTAATTACAGAACTCAAGGAACACTACCTAGCAATGTCAAAATTAATCCTAAAGGATCTGGAAAAGAACATGAACAAGCAAAAGATGTACAACTTAGAAGTGGAAAGAAATTAATAGAGAAAACACAGAATGAGATTGAAAAAAAGAAAGAAGTTGAACAGATTGAAAAACCTAAAGATAACCTTTCTCCAAGTAAAGATCATACTGTTGTACCTATTGAAGTGGATGTTGAAAGACCACCACCACGTTTTCCTCAAAGACTTAAACAGCAAAAGTTTGACCATCAATTTTGTAAGTTCTTTGAAATTTTTAAGAAACTTACCATCAACATTCCTTTTGCTGAAGCTTTGGAGCAAATGCCAAGCTATGCAAAACTTATGAAGGATATTTTAAGTAAAAAGAGAAAATTTGAAGCTTATGAAATTGTTGCATTAAGTGAAGAATGTAGTGCAATTATCCAGAAGAAATACCTCAAAAACTTAAAGATACTAAAAGTTTCACTATACCATTTTCTATTGGAGAAAAATTTTGTGGAAAATCCTTATGTGATTTAGGAGCTACTATTAATCTCATGCCATTTTCAATCTTTCGAAGGTTAGATTTAGGAGAGATCTCTCCTACCACTGTAACTCTTCAGTTATCTGTTTGATCGATCACTTATCCTAAAGGGGTTATAGAGGATGTGCTTGTTAAGGTAGATAAATTTATCTTCCCTATAGATTTAATTGTTCTAGATATGGAAGTAGATAAAGAAATACCTATCATTTTAGGAAGACTTTTTTTAGATACCGGTTGAGCAATGATTGATGTGCAAAAAGGAGAATTAACAATGAGAGTTATTGATCAAAAGATAACATTCAATGTTATGAAATCAATGAGGTATCCTGAAAAAGAAAAATGCTATCGGATGGATATTTTTTATTATATTATTGAAAAGCATTACCAAGAAAGATGTAAGGTCATTTTTTATAATAAAAACAAAGAATCTATGTTATATGATGAGTTATTAAATGAAGAGAATTCTTCTGAAGAAGCTCATTAATACATGAAAATTGGGAAATTGTAAACACAACTACAAATGAGATATTATTACCCTCAATTGAAAAAGCCCCTGAACTGGAATTAAATATGTTAACTGCGCATTTAAAGTATGCATTTCTCAGAGATTCATTAACTTTACCTGTAATTATATCTTCAGAACTAAGCAAAGATCAAGAAGAAAAATTAATTAGAGTTCTGAAGAGTTATAAGAAAGCTTTTGGTTGGACTATTGCATATATAAAAGGAATAAGCCCTCCAATCTATATGCATAGGATTTTAATGGAAGAAAATTGTAAACCTACTATTGAACCTTAAAGAAGATTAAATCCTATTATGAAAGAGGTTATTAAGAAAGAAATTTTGAAATGGTTAGATGCTGGAATTATTTATCCTATTTTGGATAGCCAATGCGTAAGTCCTATTCATTGTGTTCCGAAGAAAGGAGGAGTAACTGTCATTATTAATGAAAAGAATGAATTAATCCCAACAAGACAAGTTACTTGATGACAAATTTGCATTGATTATCGAAAATTAAACAATGCCACTAGAAAGGATCATTTTCCTTTACCTTTCTTGGATCAAATGTTGGATAAACTTGCTGGACATTCATATTTTTGTTTTCTGGATGGATATTCTGGTTATCATCAATTACATGTTGCTCCTAGGGATCAAGAAAAGACAACATTTACTAGTCCTTATGGAACATTTACCTTTAGAAGAATGCCTTTCGGTTTATGCAATGCACCTGCAACTTTTCAAAGATGTATGATGTCAATATTCTGTGATTTGATTGATAAAGGAATTGAAGTATTCATGGATGATTTTTCAGTTTTTGGAACTTCTTTTGAATCTTGCTTGGAAAATATAACGAAATAATTGATGAGAAGTGAAGAAACAAATTTAGTTCTAAACTGGGAAAAATGTCAATTTATGGTTACAGAAGGCATTGTACTTGGACATAAAGTTTCACTAATAGGGATGGAAGTTGATCAAGCAAAAATGAAAATTATTGCTGAATTGCAACCACCTACTACTGTTACTGATGTGAGAAGTTTTTTGGGTCATGCTGGATTTTATAGGAGATATATAAAGGATTTTTCTAAAATTACTAAACCTCTTTGCCATTTATTAGAAAAAAAACTAAATTTGAATTCAATGAAGATTGTTTGAATGCATTCAATAATCTGAAAGAAAAGTTAATCACTGCACCTGTCATTGTTGCACCTGATTGGAATAAACCTTTTGAATTAATGTGTGATGAAAGTGATTATGCAATCGGAGCTGTATTAGGACAAAAATATGAGAAGATTTTCAAAGTTATGTACTATGCTAGCGCAACTCTTAATGAAACTCAAATAAATTACACAAATATTGAAAAAGAGCTGTTAGCAATAGTATATAAATTTAGACCATATCTTCTTGGAACAAAATGTATCGTACACACTGATCATTCTGCTATTAAGTATTTAATATCTAATAAAGATGCTAAACCAAGATTGATCAGATGGGTTTTTCTTTTGCAAGAATTTGATTTTGAAATAGTAAACAGAAGAGGGACTGACAAACAAATTGCTGATCATTTATCAAGAATCAAAAACAATATTTAGAATATTTATGAAGAAATTATAAATGAAAAATTCCTGGATGAGCAATTATATGTCATTCAAGGATTACAAATACCGTGGTATGCAGATATAGTTAACTACTTGGCTAGCAATATTTTACCATATGGGATGAATAGTAAATATATTAAGAAATTCAAGAATGATTGTAAATCATTTATTTGGGAAGATCCTAATTTATTTAAAATAGGAACAAATTCTATGACTCGAAGATGTGTACCTTATGAAGAAACTTTTGCTATTATTCAAAAATGTCACGATTCTGAATTTGGAGGACACTCTGGAGTGGATAAAACTACATTTAAAAATTTAAATTCTAGATTTTATTGGCCTACTTAATTTAAAGATGTTGGACATTATGTGAAAACTTGTGATTGATGTCAAAGAATGGGAAATATATCCAGAAAAGATGAAATGCCTCTAAATTTTATACTAGAAATCAAAATTTTTGATGTATGGGGTTTAGACTTTATGGGACCTTTCGTACCATCATCTGGAAAGATTTATTTTTTATTAGCAGTTGATTATGTTTCAAAGTGGATCAAACCTGTAGCTATACCGAACTGTGATTCCAAAAGTTTTTCAAAATTTTTAAAGAAAATGATTTTTGCAAGATTTGGAAAGCCTAGGATAATTATCACAGATGGCGGAAGTCATTACAGAAATATAAAAATTCAATCATTGCTGGAAAAATTTTAAATTAAGCATAGAATTGAAACTACTTATCATCCTCAAACAAGTGGAATGGCTGAAGTATCAAATAGAGAAATTAAAATAATATTGGATAAGACTGTTAATCCTAAAAGAACTGACTGGGTTGAAAGACTTGATTCTACATTATGGGCTTATAGAACAGCTTATAAGACACCAATCAGAATGTCACCTTATCAGTTAATTTATGGTAAAAATTGTCACTTACCTGTTGAACTGGAGCATAAAGCTTATTGGGCGATAAAGGTGTTGAATTATAATTTGAATACTGTAGGAGAAAAAAGATTATTATAACTAAATGAAATGGAAGAGATAAGAAATGAATCTTATGAAAATGCAAAAATTTATAAGGATAGAATGAAGAAATTCAATGACAAAATGATTTCAAGGAAAATATTTGATCCTGGACAAGAAGTATTATTATTTAATGCTCGTTTAAAACTTTTCCCTGGAAAATTAAAATCTAAATGGATGTGACCGTTTATAATTTGGAAAGTATACCCTTATGGAGCTGTGGATATTAAAAATCCCAAAACTGGAAAAGTATTTAAAGTTAACGGATTAAGACTGAAGCCTTATATGGGAAAAATGAAATTAAATTACAAAGAGGCATATTAACTGAGTCTACCTAATTAATTCAATTAACTAAGCCGGGCTGACGACGTTAAACCAAGCGCATTGTGGGAGGCAACCCATATTTATTAGTTTGAGTTTAATTATCGTTGTAAGGTTATGCCTTGGTTTTGACTAAATTTGTATATAACTTCTAGAAATAGAAGGCTAACAAGTCTGTATTAGCTTAAGCTAAACATTTTCTTGAAGTGTATAGAAATTAGACTTGGACCACTCCATGACAAATGTGAGTAAAAAGGAGATCAAGTTAACCTTCATTTGTGATTGTTTGTGATTTGAATTTTTTGTAATTGTGCTTTTGTGTTGATCATATTCATTTATTAGACCTATTATTACGACAAAAACTTTGCAAAATTTGACGATAGGTGAATCGGATTCGATCGAGGTTCCGGCGTCTAGATACCAAAAGTTGGCGCCTAAGCGCCAGAATAACTGGCATATCGATGAATCTGGTGCCTAAGCGAATTCCGGCGCCTAAGCGCCGCGGTTACAGATCGTGGAAAAGCCAAATTTCTTCAGTTTTTCACATGAAATCTCTTTATTTATAGCCTATTTTTCATCCCCAATCCCATAGACACACTAATTTCGACCAGAGAAATTCATTTTGGAGGAGTTAGGAAGGATTTGGAGGCCATGGATAGAGGAAATCATGGAAATGAGGTAAGAGACAAATCTCCTAAAGATCCTCAGCCTTATTTTAATGGTTTTATTGTTGTTAGTTTGGAGAAAATGTTTAGTCGAATGGATAAGATTGAAGTGGAACTTCAAAGAAATGGTAATCATCTCCATGAGATGTACCACCAATACGAACACTTGGAATGGAAAACCAAACTTCAATCTGATCACATGGCTGCCTATCAAGATGCTCAAGTAGAAATGTACGTGAAGAACAAATGAATTGATGAAAAGATGGCTTTGGAAATTCCAAGGGCGTTGGTGTTCTATCCCTTCAGTCCTAGCGAACTTTATTGCGAAAGAGATGGAAATTAAAGATCGGTGTTAAATAGATTCTATGTGTGTTTTAGTGTGTTGAATATCTAATGTGTGTATTTGCTTAAATTGTTCAATGTGTGTTGTTGAATTTAAATGTTTGCTTTTAATATGTTGTTGATTGTGTTATTTATAATATGATGAACCTTAATACAAATCTTGTACTGAAGATTGTTGAATTTGGAATGGATATTAGGATTTTGAATTGAAGAATTTGGATACATTTATGTGGATCTATGCTTTTATTTTAAATTGATTGTGAAAATATTTGGAGGTTACAAAATGGATTAATACTCTCATAAGAGTAATTAGGAGTCGAATTTGATAAGATTTGGTGGAAAATATTTAATTTTAATCGAATTTTTTGGAAAGGCGAGTCTGGTTCCTAGGCGCCAGAATTCGGCGCCTAGGTGCCGGTTCGGTCTGAACCCGAAAAATCATCTTCTTAACCCCCCCATGCCATTTTTGACGCCTAAGCTTCCTTCTCCACAATATTTTCGCGAAAATACCACCTAGAGATCCCATTTAGAGCCAGATTTGCAAGTTTTTGGGCTTCAAATCACCTGATTTCTTCATCTCGAGGTCAGATCTACATTCTAAACTAATTATTTTTTATTTTTAGCATGGATTTTGCTCTCATTAAGAAAAACTGAAATTTTGAGAAAATTTTTGATTTTTTATGATCAAATTCATGGGTGTTTAAGCTATTTCAATTTTAAAAGCTTAAATTAATTCATTTATCTAGATCCGTTGAATTTATTTCGTGTTTTTCTATGACGTTTAGATGGCACCCAAATTTAAGTGAGGAAACGAACGCGAAAACTTTGATCGTAGCAAGTTCGTCACTACTGCTGCACACTTCCAATATAATGATTTTGCTACGACTCAAAATTTTATCTCAGAGCGAAGTTTCTATAATCTTGGAGGAAGAATTGAGGAGACAATCATTGCACTCAACTGGCAACGATTTTGCTATTTCACTGCTGTTGCCGTTAAGCCGGTGGTTAGAGAGTTTCATGCTAATTTCGTGTATGTGGAGGAATACGAGATTTTTGTTCGAGGAGTTGGAGTAGGATTCACTCCTGAATGTATCAACATTTTCTATGGCCTGCCGACAAACATTGAGTGTTATTACTCAGGTTTATCTTCATCTGAGGAAGATTTGGACATGATCATTGCCTACCTGACTGATAGTACTGGAGACTGGAAGACTCGGAATGGAAAAAGCGTAAATTTTTCATCTTCTAAGCTTAATGGTGTTTCTAAGGCATGGCACTACTTTATTTCTGTTTGTCTCCTTTCATCCAATCATCTGAGTGAAGTTACCAGAGATAGAGCTATTCTAAACTACTACATTCAAGAGAAGAAGTCTATTGATGTAGGGAGCATTATTTATGATTCTGTAGAGGCTACTGATCCATGAAAAAAAAACCTATTTTTATGCCTTGATTTTTATCAAATTTTTAAGGATATTATGCTTTAATGAAAGGTATTTTTGTGTTTTGGATGTAGGTGATGCAAAAATGTCCAAGAAGGAAAAAAAGATGAAAAAGGAGCAAAAAGGAGCAAAAATAGAGCCAAAATGTAAAATTGTCAAAATAATTGGTCTGGCGCCTAGGCGCCAGAATCCAGCGCCTAAGCGCCAGTTTGATACAGAATTCTGTAAGATTTTTAACGACTTTTGGACGGTTATTTTAACGGTGTTGCGGTTATTGGACCATATAGAAGATTGGCAGTTATTCCTGGATTATAAGACATGTGATACATTGTATTTGGACGTTTGGAAACGGTTAGGATCGCGAAGAGGTGCGACCCAAAGTGAAGAGGTGCGAAGAACTGAACGCAGAGTCTGGGGCCTAGGCGCCAGATTCTGGCGCCTACGTGCCAGACACTCCTTCTAGAAGATTCATTGAACATGGACACATTTTGAAGAGGTACCTCAAGGTAACTCTTAAAGCATATAAATAGGAGGCTACTCCTTCAGAGAAAAAAGCCCAAAAGTCCACAACCCAACAAAAAACCACCTAGTCCCATAGTTCCATTTAGAGAGAGAAATTAGAGAAATATTTTAAGGGCCATATTTATAGTTTCTTTTATTATCTAGTGAGTTTATTTTACAGTTTGTATTAAGAGTATTTGAAGAGTCGGTGCTTTTGAAGTCTATTTACTTTGGAGTCAGAAGGATTCAGAGGTTCAGTTGGAGAAACACTTGAGATAAGTATTTGTATTTTGATTCAAATTTTTATTTATATGTTTTGTTGTTTAAATTCAATGTGTTCTGAGTAGTTACTTTACTTTCTCCTTTCAATTATGAAAAGATAAATAAGATAATATAAAATTCGTAAGAGAATTAAAAACTATATATATATTTTAAACATTGTGATGATATTAATACCGGATCTTAATTTACTATTTAAATTGGTCATTTAAATTGTTAAAATCTGTTGAGGAGTTTTGAGACCTAGAAGGAGATGAACTCTTAACTAGTATATATCACATGAATCCTTGGGTAGTCGAAGGTCTTGCGGGGGTTATTCAAGGTGAAGTGCAAATAAATAGGAAGATATTATTTAATGGGCGTAGAATTGATAAGTTTTTAGAGTGACAAGCTAAATTCTTGTAATTTGGTTTATAGAGAAGGAAAGGGTCACTAGTAGGGCCGACCATAGCCACCCTTGGACATCTAGTAGTGTGAGCCTAGATTAACCCATTCTACTAACAATACATCCAGACCTGATCTATAGATTAGCCAATGTTCTTTATACTCTCTAGCGAAGGTAAAGAATAGGAATGCTTCTATTTGGCACAATACCATAAATTTATAATCTCCACGAATATTACATTATCTAAAAAGTTTTGGATTAATTGAAAGGAAGAAAGTTGTTTGCTTATTTTTATTTACATCAATCATTACTTTATTACTACTTTATTTCTGCATCTAGTAAATTAAATATCAACTTGTTAACTCTAAAAGAAATACATAAAAATAAAATCAAAATATTTTAAAAAATCTATAATACTCCTCGTGGGATTGATACTAGAGTCTTTATTTAAAGCCCTATATTACTTAAAGCGATACGTATACTTGCGTAGTACCCCTAGTGTGTGAAATATTTTCCATAAAATTATATTTATCTACACTAGCCACTATTATTATTTGAGTCAAAGTATTGACTATAACATATTTTTGATACCATAAATTACTGCATTGTTTGGAGATTGCAAACCAAGATTTTGGTGCATTACTGCGGATCGAGGGTCAAGTTTTTGGCACCGTTGCCGGGGAGGCAAAATTTATAGATTTTAAATATTTTATTTTATTTATTTTCAAAAATACAAAAACATAAAAAAAACACAAACAACAAAAACAAAAATAAAAATAATAATAATTTTGTTTCTTGCTATTTTACTTTTTATTTACTTTTTATGCGTAGTTCTGGATCTGAAGGATTATTACCTTTAGATTACGAATTAGAAAGAACTGTTAGAAGAATTAAAAAAGGAAAACAAATTCAAAAATATCAAGAGATGGCTAATTTACATAATAATTTACAAAATCCAATTGAAATTAATGAACAGAATGTTTACAAACCATTAAGGGATTATGCTAACCCTATAGTTGATGAACTTCATAGTAGTATTCAAATACCTACTGTAGATGCTAATTCTTTTGAGCTTAAACCATCTATTATTCAAATGATTCAAAATAATCAATTTGGGAGAACACCAAATGAGGATCCAAATTTACATCTTGCTAGTTTTTTAGAACTTTGTGCTACCTTTAAATATAACAATGTTTCTGATGATGTTATTAGACTTATACTCTTTCCTTTTTCTTTAAGAGATAAAGCAAAGATGTGGTTGAACTCATTAGCAACAGGTTCTATTAAAACATGGGCTGAAATGGCACAAAAATTCCTTGCTAAATATTTTCCTCCTTCTAAAACTACTAAATTGAGAAATGATATTACTTCATTTAGTCAATTTGACGGGGAGAGAGTTTATGAAACTTGGGAAAGATTTGAAGAACTATTAAGAAAATGTCCTCATCATTCTTTACCTGATTGGTTAATTATTCAAACATTTTATAACGGACTAATTGGATCACTTAAATCAATTATTGATGC
Source organism: Papilionanthe hookeriana x Papilionanthe teres (assembly GCA_022702705.1). Classification (NCBI taxonomy): domain Eukaryota; kingdom Viridiplantae; phylum Streptophyta; class Magnoliopsida; order Asparagales; family Orchidaceae; genus Papilionanthe; species Papilionanthe hookeriana x Papilionanthe teres. The sequence continues at coordinate 137,653,735 of CM040425.1, read as the reverse complement.
TGCTGCTGGAGGTTCTTTAATGGCTAAATCATTTGAAGAAGCTTATACTTTAATTGAAGAAATGACTAACAATAATTTTCAATGGCCTTCGAAAGGATTAATCCTAAAAGAATGGCAAGTATTCATGATAACGAAGCCTTTTCTATCTTAGCTTCACAAGTAGCTGCTATATCTAAGAAATTAGATAATTTTGCTATCAATATATCACATAACAACTCTGCTAATATTGAAGATTCTTAAACTATTGAAACTTTACAAGCTATTGCTAGTAAAATAACCCTTATTCCAATTATTATAATCCTGGATGGAAAAATCACCCTAATTTTAACTGGAATAATCCACAACAACAATAGGTAATAATCAATCCCATCCAACTGGAAATTGGAACATTCAAGTAAACTCAAACTATAAACCACCTGGATTTAATAATCAACAGAAAAAGTTATCTATAGAAGAGTTAATTTTACAACTAAGTAATCAATTACAAAATCAAAACACTGCTATTCGTAATATTGAGAATCAAATGGGACAAATTGCTAATTTAATTAATTACAGACCTCCAGGAACACTTCCTAGTAATGTTGAAATCAATCCAAAAGAAACTGGAAAAGAACATGAACATGTTAAAGCATGCAGAATGAAATTGAAAATGAGATTGAGGTTGAAGAGATTGAAAAACCTAAAGAAACTCCTTCTCCTAATAAAGATCAGACTGTTATTCCTATTAATGTGGAAGCTGAAAAACCACCACCACCTTTTCCTCAAAGACTAAAACAGTAGAAGCTTGATCATCAATTTTCTAAGTTCTTTGAAATTTTTAAGAAACTTACCATTAACATACCTTTTGCTGAAGCTATGGAACAAATGCCAACTTATGCAAAATTTATGAAGGATATTTGAAGTAAGAAATGAAAATTTAAAGCTTTTGAAACTGTTGCATTAAGTGAAGAATGTAGTGCAATAATTCAAAATAATTTACCTCAGAAACATAAAGATCCTGGAAGTTTTACTATACCTTGTGCTATTGGAGAAAAATTTTGTGGAAAAGCTTTATGTGATTTAGGAGCAAGTATTAATCTCATGCCATTTTCTATTTTTCGAAGGTTGAATTTAGGAGAGATTACTCCCACCACTGTAACCCTTCGGTTAGCTGATAGATCTATCACCTACCCTAAAGGAGTTATAGAGGATGTTCTTGTTAAAGTGGATAAATGTATTTTCTCTGTGGATTTCATTGTACTTGATATGGAAGAAGATAAAGAAATACCAATTATTCTAGGGAGACCTTTTCTAGCTACTGGATGAGCTATGATTGATGTACAAAAAGGAGAATTAACCATGAGAGTTAATGATCAAGAGATTAAATTCAATGTTCTTAAATCAATGAAGTACCCTGATAAAGAAAAATGCTATCGAATGGATATTATTGATTATATAATTGAAAAACATTATCAAGAAAGATGTAAAGTCATTTCGAAGAAAAAATTGAATTATTAACTGATGAAAATGAAGAACTAAAAGAAGAAGAATTATCTAAAGAAACTCATTATATTAAAGATAACTGGGAAATTTTGGACGTAACACAAAATGATATACTTTTACCCTCAATTAAAAAAGCCTCTGAACTGGAATTAAAAATGTTACCTGCACATTTAAGGTATGCTTTTCTTGGAAATTCATTAACTTTACCTGTTATTATTTCTTCTAAACAAAGTTTAGATCAAGAAGAAAAACTGATAAGAGTGTTAAAGAATTATAAGAAAGCTTTTGGTTGGACTATTGCTGATATAAGAGGAATAAGCCCTTCCATTTGTATGCATAGAATTTTAATGGAAGAATATTTTAAACCTACTATTGAACCTCAAAGAAGATTAAATCCTATCATGAAAGAGGTTGTTAAAAAGAAATTTTAAAATTGTTAGATGCTGGAATTATTTATCCTATTTCGGATAGCCAATGGGTAAGTCCTATTCATTGTGTTCCAAAGAATGGAGGAGTAACTGTCATTGTCAATGATAAAAATGAACTATATCCTACAAGACAAGTTATTGGATGGCGAATTTGTATTGATTATCGGAAATTAAATGACGCCACTAGAAAGGATCATTTTCCTTTACCTTTCTTGGATCAAATGCTTGATAAATTAGCTTGGCACTCATATTTTTGTTTTCTGGATGGATATTCTGGTTATCATCAATTACCTGTCGCTCCTGAGGACCAAGAGAAAACAACATTTACAAGTCCTTATGGAACATTTTCGTTTAGAAGAATGCCTTTCGGTTTATGTAATGCACCTGCAACTTATCAAAGATGTATGATGCCAATATTTTATGATTTGATTGACAAAGGAATTAAAATATTTATGGACGATTTTTCAGTCTTTGGAACTTCTTTTGAATCTTGTTTGGAAAATATTTCCAAAGTTCTGAAAAGATGTGAAGAAACAAATTTAGTTCGAACCGGGAAAAATGTCAATTTATGGTCACAGAAGGCATTGTACTTGGTCACAAAATTTCACAAAAAGGGATGGAAGTTGATCAAGCAAAAGTGAAAATTATTGCTGAACTGCAACCACCTACTACTGTTACTGATATGAGAAGTTTTCTGGGTCATGCTGGGTTTTATAGAAGATATATAAAGGATTTTTCTAAAATTGCTAAACCTCTTAGTCATCTATTAGAAAAAGAAGCTAAATTTTAATTTAATGAAGACTGTATTAATGCTTTCAATATTTTAAAAGAAAAATTAATAACTGCACCTATAATTGTTGCACCTAATTGGAATAAACCCTTTAAATTAATGTGTGATGCAAGTGATTTTGCAATTAGAGCTGTATTGGGACAAAAATATGAGAAAATTTTCAAAGTTATATATTATGTTAGTAAAACTCTTTCTAAAACTCAAAGAAATTACACTACTACTAAGAAAGAGCTTTTAGCTATAGTCTATGCCTTTGATAAATTTAGACCTTATCTTCTTGGCACCAAATGTATAGTTCGTACTGATCATTCTGCTATTAAATATTTAATGAAAAAAAAGATGTTAAGCCTAGACTGATAAGATAGGTTTTACTTCTACAAGAATTTGATTTTTAAATAGTGGATAGAAAAGGAACTGATAACCAAATTGCTGATCATTTATCTAGAATTAAGAATGATGTTATTACTGAGGAAAATATAAATGAGAAATTTCCTGATGAACATTTATATGTTATTCAAGGATGCCAAACACCTTGGTATGCGGATATAGTTAACTATTTAGTTAGCAATATTCTACCTTATGGATTGAATAACAAATATATTAAGAAATTTAAAAATGATGCTAAATCTTATATTTGGGAAGATCCTCATTTATTTAAATTAGGAAGAGATTCTGTAATTCGAAGATGTGTACCTTATGAAGAAACTTTTGCTATTATTAAAAAATGTCATGATTCCGATTTTGGAGGACACTTTGGAGTAGATAAAACTGCATTTAAAATTTTAAATTCAGGATTTTATTGGCCTACATTGCTCAAAGATGTGAGACATTATGTGAAAACATGTGATCGATGTCAAAGGATGGGAAATATATCTAGAAAAGATGAAATGCCTTTAAACTATATATTGGAAGTTGAAATTTTTGATATATGTGGTTTAGACTTTATGGGACCATTTATACCATCATCTAGAAAGATTTATATTTTATTAGCAGCTGATTATGTTTCAAAGTGGATTGAAGTTGTAACTTTACCTAACTGTGATTCCAAAAGTGTTTCAAAATTTTTAAAGAAAATAATTTTTTCAAGATTTGAAATGCCTAAGGTTATTATCACAGATGGTGGAAGTCATTTTAGAAATATAAGAATTCAATTACTACTGGACAAATTTGGAATCAAACACAGAATTGCAACTGCGTATCACCCTCAAACAAGTGGAATGGCTGAAGTATCAAGCAGAGAAACTAAAAGAATTTTAGAGAAGACTGTGAATCCTAAAAGAACTGATTGGGTTGATAGACTTCATTCTGCATTATGGGCTTATAGAACAGCTTATAAGACACCAATCGGAATGTCACCTTACCGGTTAATTTATGGTAAACATTGTCACGTACCTGTAGAACTTGAACATAAAGCTTATTGGGCGATAAAGGAGTTTAATTTTGATTTGAATACTTCAGGAGAAAAATGATTATTACATTTAAATGAGATGGATGAAATAAGAAATTAATCATATGCAAATGCAAAAATTTATAAAGAGAAAATGAAGATGTTACATGATAAAAAGATTTCAGGAAAAATATTCGAGCCAGGACAAGAAGTATTATTATTTAAGTCTTTTTCTGGGAAAATTAAGATCTAAATGAATATGACCATATATAATTGAGAAAGTATACCATTATGGAGTTGTGGATATTAAAGACTCTAAAACAGGAAAAATATTTAAAGTTAACGAATTAAGACAGAAGCCTTATTTTGGAGACATTAAAATGATTTATAAAGAAGCTTATGAGTTGAGTCTACATGATTAAAGACTTAATTAGGTCGGGCTGACGACGTTAAACCAAGTGTTTTGTGGGAGGCAACCCATATTTATTATTGTGTGTTTTTACATTTTTAATATAAGGTTATACCTCAGTCTTAACAAATTTTGTATAACTTTAGAAAATTGGATGCTAAAAAGTCTTCATTGACTTTAGCTAAAAATTATCTCAAAGTATATAAAGTTTGGACTTTGGAACACTCCATTTCATATGTGAGTAAAAAGGAGATCAAGTTAACCTTCATTATGATTATTTATAATTTGTGTTATTAAGTCTATATTGATCTTACCATTCTAATTTACATATTTTGGAGAATGAAACTTTGAAATTTGACGATAGGCAAAACGGAGTCGAACGTGCCATAGTTACTGGATCGTGTAAAAACCGAAAATTTTCAGTTTTTCACACGATTTTCTTCTTTAAATTACCCCATCTTTGTCCCCAATCCCTAAGCAATCAAAATTATGACCTAGACACTTCATTCTTGAGAGATTATAGAGGATTTTTGAAGAAATGGAAAGAAGAAATCTTGGAGAAGAGGCTAGAGAAAAAGGTTCAAAGGATCCTCAACCCTACTTCAATGGTTTTATCGCTGTAAGTTTGGAGAAAATTTCAAGTCATCTAGATAAATTTGAAGCAGAATTCAAAAGTATTGGAGATCGCCTCCATGAGATGTATCATCAAATTGAACATCTGGAATGGCAGGTGAAGCTTCAATTTGATCATCTAGCGTCTTATCAAGATGCTCAAGTGGAGATGTATGCGAAGAACAAATGGATCGACGAGAAAACCGCTACGGATTTTCTGAGGGTGTTAGTATTCTTCCTAAATAGGCCTAGTAATCTTCATTATGAAGAGAATGGAAATTTCTAATTTGAAGATTAGATAGTTATTGTGGTGTGATCTAGAATTTTATTAGTGTGTCGTTATATCGATTTAGTAAATCGATTTTGTTGTTTGTGTGATTGATTTATTGTTCAATGTGTGTTGTATTTGCTTTGAAATTATGTAGTTTGATTGTTTGTTAGGACTTGAATCATATTACTATACTTATCTGTATTTTATTAAGCCAAAATTGAAGATTATGAATGGAATTAGAAGAGTTTGATTTAAACCTTGTGTTTAATTGGTGGATTTAATTTTTAATTTTTAAAATTTTTGGGAAATATTTTGGAAGTTGGAAACTGAAGCACTACTCTAATATGAGTAATTGGAAGTTGAATTTATGAGTTTTGGTGGAAAATAAAATTTTTAAAGTGATTTTTGTGAAAGGCGAGTCTGGCGCCTAAGCGACAGAATTCGGCACCTAGGCGCCGGTTCAGCCTGCATACTAAAAATAGCATTTAAACCCCATTAGCCATGGTTGACGCCTAAGCTTCATCCCCTAGATCCATCTTGAGGTTAATAAATCAAGTTTTTGAGCCCGAAATCACTTGATTTCTTCATCTCGAGGTCAGATCTACCTTATAATTCATTTATTTTTTATTCTTACCATAGTTTTTCCTATTTTTTGCTAAAAACTGAAATTTTGAGAAAAATTTTCATTTTTAGAGTTTCTCCATGGATTTTTAAACTCATTCTAAGTTTCTTAAGATTAAAAAGAGTTTAAATATTTGATTCCTAAATTTATTTGTGTTTTCTTTCACGTTTAGATGACACCAAAATCTAAGTGAGGAAAGGCAAGAGAAAATTTCGATAGCAGCAAGTTTTCGACTGCTACAGCGCATTTTCGTTATCACGAATTTGCGACGTCAAGAAAGTTTATCTCAGAGCGCAATTTTTACAATCTTGGTGAAATGATCGAGAACACGATCGTTGCACACAACTGGCAATGATTTTGTTATTTCACTGCTGTTGCCGTTATTCCTATTGTACGCGAGTTTTATGCCAACTTTTGGATGCGGAAGACTATGAAGTCTTCGTTAGAGGTGTCGGAGTAGGATTTACTCTGGAACGAATCAATATTTTCTACGGCCTGCCACCTACCATCGAGTGCTACTATTCTGGTTTATCTCCATTTGAGGGAGATCATGAGATGATTATTGCATATTTGACTGATGGCACTGGAACATGGAAGATATGGATTGACAAACAAGTAAACTTCAAATCTTCTAAGCTAAATGGTATTTCAAAGGCATGGTATTATTTTATTTCTGCTAGACTTCTACCTTCCAATCACCTGAGTGAAGTTACCAGAGATCGAGCTATCCTGAACTACTACATTCAGGAGAGGAAGTCGATAGATGTTGGCAGTATTATTTATGATTCAGATCACAGATCCGCACTTCTCGCGGGATTAGGATTCACATCCTCGATTCATTCTTTATGTACGAGCACGAGTTTCGCCGATATATCGAGGAGAAGTCGAAGACTACAAAGTCAAATGGGTAGGAGAGAGGTTAGGCATTTTATGATCGTCTTCGAGGGAAGAGATTTGCTGGTCCTTCTACTTCGTACCTACTTCGTAGAGCTTCTACTTCTAGATCTTCTACTTCTACCGCCGAGCCACCATCTAGTTTCGGGAATCGATGCATGATTAATATCTCGGAAAGCGCATAATGAGTTATTTCTAACTCACCGTAGAGTAGATACTATGCATGTTAACACGATCACCTATCTGAATATACCCAAAGGAAAAGTGATTATGATGCCGAGTATTTAGAGTCTTTAGTGAGATTCTCAAGGGGGCGAGCATGATATTCGCTCCTACTCCGTCCCAAATTAATGACAACATCCAAAGGATGTGGAGTTTTTGGTGATGACGACGACGAGGCTACGTATAGTGATTAGTAGCTTGATTTACCTCCGAGATGTGCTGATTTTGTTGTTAGTTTATTTCTTGTTTGCTTGTACTGCTTCGTTGTTCATTGCTTCGTTGTTTGCATACGATTTGTTTGGCGAAACTTCGTGTGGATTGTTCGAGGCCGAGACCTGCTTTAGATATTTGCTACTGTCAAGCATCGAAATCTAACGAATTAACGTTATTTCTGTTTCAGCCTACTTTTAGTATTCTTAAATAGTTAGTAATGTTGTTCCGTTTCCGTTACCATGAAAGGTGATAACATTTAATTCAAATTTTACCGATATAAAAAAAATGAATGAGTCTCAAGCATTTCTATATATGCTTCGTTATTTCATTAATATTCATAAAAAGCATGTGTAGAAGTAAATTTTTCTTCTTAGACTGTTTTTACATACTTATATAAATTCCTTTTAAATTATACCTTTCTTTCTCTCATACTTTAAATTTTTTTTCTGTGATATACCAAAACTTAAGTATAGGGAAGGGAAAATAAATGCAAATTTAATTTATTTGTCCTTAATGAAGTAATATTTTCTAAAATATTAACATAATATAAGGAATGAAGAATCTATTTAAGATCATTTAAATTTTTGAAATTAAAAATAATTTAGTGTACTTAACCAAAATTTTAATAACTTTCAACATTTTAAGAATAAATTACTGGAACTTAAAGAAGAGTAAGATTAAGAAATTTTTCTATTCATAGTAGAAATAATTGAATTTTATAAGTATACAGAAATAAAAATTATAACTTGAAAAAGAAAAAAATTGAAATTCTTTTGAAATCTATTCATGTTATAGTAATTTAGTAAAAATGTATAAGCTCAAAATATAAGTTAAGGATAGTGAAGTTCAAAACCATTAACATGTTATCTAGATATAGTAATCCTCTCTGTAAAAAAAAAAAAAAGAAAAGAGAGAGAGAGGAGAAGCTTCGAGTGAGACGCTAATCAAAATCGCTTCACTTCGAATTGGCCTTATAAGAAAAATCGATTACATATTTTACTTAATTTTACATGTATCTTTATTAGAAAAGATTTTCTGAAGATCTTTTCTTTGTAAATAATTTATGTGATCTTAATATAATAAACTACAATTATTTTCGAAGTGAATGAAAAATTTTTGAAATCTTATGATTTGCAGTTAAATATTCTTTAAATTTTAAAATTAAACTTTAGTAAAATTTGGTTAATGATTTACTAAAGCCTTTATAAAATCAAAAATTATAAGAAATCTTAAATTTTACCTTTTATTCCAATTGTTATACATTTATATAGTAAAAGGGTTACTTGAGGGCAAGTAACGTTTAAGTTTGGGGGATTTGATCCATGAAAAAAATACCTATTTTTATGTCTTGATTTTTATCAAATTCTTAAGGATATTATGCTTTAATGAAAGGTATTTTTGTGTTTTGGATATAGGTGATGCAAAAATGTTCAAGAAAGAAAACAAGATGAAAAAGGAGCAAAAAGGAGCAAAAATGGATTCAAAATGCAAAATTGTCAAAATAATCGTTCGGGGGCCTGTGCGCCGAATCCCGCTCCTAAGCACCACGCCCGATACAGCACTGTAAGATTATCGACAACTTTTCGACGGTTATTTTGACGGTGTTAGTGGTTATTGGACCATCTACAAGATTGCGTTATTCTTGGATTATAGGAAATGTGATACATTGTATTCGGACGCTGAATGGTTAGGATCGCGAAGAGGCGATCCAAAGTGAAGAGGTACGAAGAACCTGACAGGCCGGCGCCTAGCGCCGTACACACCCCCGAGAAGATTTTCATCAACCCGGACACATTTTGAAGAGATGCCCAAGGCAACCCTCGAAGCCTATAAATAGAAGGCTACTCCTTCAGAGAAAACGCCCAAAAAATTGGGGAGAGACACCAACCTAGTCCCTGCCCCATAGTTCCATTTAGAGAGAGAAATTGAGAAATATTTTAAGGGCCATATTTATAGTTTTTTTTTATTAATTAGTGAGTTTATTTAGAGTTTTTATTCGAGTATTCGCTAAGAGTCGATGCTTCTCAAGTCTATTTACTTTGGAGTCGAAGGATTCGTAGGTTCACTTGGAGAAACACTCGAGATAAGTATTTGTATTTCGATTCAATGTCTTATTTATATGTTTTGTTGTTTAAATTCAATGTGTTCTGAGTAGTTACTTTACTTTCTCCTTTCAATTATGAAAAGATAAATAAGATAATATAACATTCGTTGGAGAATTAAAAACTATATATATATATATATTTTAAACATTGTGATGATATTAATACAGATCTTAATTTACTATTTAAATTGGTCATTTAAATTGTTAAAATCTGTTGAGGAGTTTTGAGACCTAGAAGGAGATGAATTCTTAACTAGTAGATATCATATGAATCCGTACGAAGGCCTTGTGCGGGTTATTCAAGGTGAAGTACAAATAAATAGGAAGATAATATTTAATGGGCGTAGAATTGATAAGTTTTCGCAGTGACAGTTAAATTCTTGTAATTTGGTTTATAGAGAAGGAAAGGGTCACTAGTAGGGCCGACCATAGCCACCCTTGGACATCTAGTAGTGTGAGCCTAGATTAACCCATTCTACTAACAATATATCCAGACTCGATCTATAGATTAGCCAATGTTTATTATACTATCGAGAGTAAAGGTAAAGAATATGAATGCTTCTATTTCCGTACAATACCATAAATTTGTATTCTCCACGAATATTACATTATCTAAAAAAGTCTTGGATTAATCAAAGGAAGAAAGTTATTTGCTTATTTTTATTTACATCAATCATTACTTTCGCATCTAGTAAATTAAATATCAACATTTTAAATCTAAAAGAAATATTTAAAAAATCAAAATATTTAAAAGAAAAATCTATAATCCTCCTCGTGGGATCGATACTTGGGTCTTTATTTAAAGCCATATATTACTTGATACGATACGTATACTTGCGTAGTACTCCTTAAAGGTGTAAAATATTTTCATAAAATTATATTTATATACACTACCACTATTATTATTTAAGTCAAAGTATTGGCTATAACATATTTTTGATGTGATAAATTACCGCATTGTTCGTGCAATTGCAAACCAAGTTTTTGGTGCATCATTGCCGATCGAGGGTCACTTACAACCATCATAATTTGGCATTTTCTATATATTTACCGAAGATCCCTTCCTCGGGAAAGGAAGCAGATGTGAAGAGCGCCTTTCTTCATGGGGTGGTATAGGAAAGGAAGACTCATTGTAGGATCAAGAATCTTAAAGGTGTCTTAGACAAATAAAAGAAATTCGATAACTTTAAGCATACAGCAGGGTACAATAGATGTCGCAGATCATTTTTGCTACGCGAGGTATTTTGAAACTCATATATCATCCTACTTCGTATGAGGATGATATGCTATCATAGGGCAAGTATTGATGAGACAAGAGAATCCGAATGAGAAAATTTTAGAAAGCAATTTGCAATAAAGATTCGGGAGCGGCAAAGAAAATTTCGGCATGAGAATCGTCGCAGATGTAGTTAAAGGCATCACAGACTCCTCTTGTGCCGAGTATGTGAAAAAGTTACTTAGCAGTTCAATATGGATAAGTACAAACCAACAGACACCCTTAGGCAACCACGTAGCCGCAAGAATCGGGCCACTCAAGTCGCAGGAAGAACAAGACCACATGAGTAAGGTTTCTTACGCTAAGGTATCGGTTCACTTATATATGTTATGGTTTGCATCGTAACAAATATTGCTCATGTAGTGGGTGTTGTTAGTGCATACATGAGTAATTCTAGAAAGAGACATCGGAAAGGCAAGTGGATCTCGAGGAACCTAAGAGGCGCCAAAAACATGCTTGTGTTTCTCGTGAAAGAGTTTAGAGGTACGTGGCTATGTCGATGCCGATCTAGCCGGAGATATTGATACTAGAAGAATTACTACTGGATATATTTATACTTTTGGTCGCACCGGCAACATCATGATGCTCTAATCTACAGCAGAGCGCTTTATCTACTAAAAGTTTATATATAGCAGTTGTCGCAGGCCGCAAAGGAGATGATATGGCTTACCGGCTTCTGGGATGAATCGGCAAGAAGAATTAGAAGGGCATTCTCTATAGTGATATTCGAGCGCAATATTCCTTTGCCCGGAATACAGACTTTACCATAACTAAGCACATTCAAATCGTATCACTTCATACGCCTGCTGGATGACGTACGCTGTTGCTTCAGAAAATTTACAAGTGAGAACCCCGTCGTATGTCGATCAAGCGTGTTACACTCGAGGCGAAGTCGTGTGCGGCTTTAGTTGGTCTTTTAAATTGAAGACAGGGGCCTTGAGTTGGGGCAGTGGAGGATAACACGCTTGAAGGAAAGGGTGACGCTGCCGCAGAGGATATCAGCTTAAGGAAGAAGATGTCAGCAGCTTTGTGTACCGGAATCCAAGTGGGAGATTTGTTAGAAGTGAGCTCGGTTAATAAAAAATTAAATAAAAATTGAATTAACCACTCCCGCTTTGCTGTGCTTTGCAAACCGGCCATTTCTAACTCCCGATTTCACTATAAGAATCCCCACCTCCGTTTTCGAAAGAAGCATGGTTCAACTCGGTTTCGCAGACACGAAAAGCACACAGCAAGGAGATCGTGTGGTCGTCTAGTGGCTTCGGGGAATCGAACTCGTACCGCGCGTTGAAGAGACGTGATAGGGAAGAAGGACTGTGTGAAGGGTTTCGACAGCAAAGAGTGCGTGTGAACCGTAATCTAGAAGAAGACTCCGAGCAAACCAACGGGTTAGGTCGCTCGCCCGTTCGAATCTTCTCCTTCTCCGTTCAAAATTGCAAGGCTTGGCAAATGCGAGAGTTTGTTGATTCTTATTTTTGTAATTCTCGTTGAAATTTGTGTAAATTCTCAAACAATAACTATCTCAGAATCACGACGCACGCAAAATTCGTCGAACCAACTAATTCTATTTCCGTAATTTTCTCATGCGAATTTTCGTTCATTTTTCACTTCATTTTCGATCGTTCGTTATATTTATATATACCACACAACATTAAAAATGTAAACTTTAAAACTTCAAAACTTAAACCTTCATTTGTTTCAAAACAACGACACTCGCAAAATTAAACTTTAAAACCTCAAAAAGCTTAAACATTCAAAATTTATAATACATTAAGACTTCAAAAAACTTCTCAAGACTTCAAGACTTGAAATTTTTAAAATTTTTAAAAAAAATCTTTTAAATCATCAGAGCTTAAACATTTTAACATCAAAACCTTTTGAAAACTCATACTTTCAAAACTTCAAAATATCAAATATTTTAACTGCAAATATTAAATTATATAAATAAAGTTCAACTAATCTAAAAGAGAATTCCAAATAAATTTCAAATAACTTTAAACAAACTTCAATTAACATCAATCAACTCAAGTCCATAAACTTAAATCAAATCCAAACAACTCAATTTTTTAAGTTGAAGTCTAATTGGATTTAAATCTTACTGACTCAAATCAATCCTTTCAAACTAAATCCAACTCTCTCAACAAATCCCTAATCCTGTTCTAACGACACAAAATTATAGACGCATAACCAACAATTTACTATCGTAGTTTTCTTTGAAAAATTTTAAATTAATGGTTTTCATTAGTTCATAGTACCGACGGATGCTTCGTCGGTAATAACGACAGCTTACACATGGGAAATGTGTTGTGCCTACAAGTTTTCGTGACCCAGGTGAACCATTAATTTTATGTCGCTAATGCGTCAGTTCTTACAATTTATGGTTGAGCTGTCAGAAAAGTGTTGTGCCCATTATCTTTTTTTTTTACTTTGACATATCATCGGTTCGGTGTTGCTGGTGTGTTGGTTTTGAATCGGCAGATAAACTGTTGGAAAAGTGTGAAGGAAGTCATTTTTGTATGACGCACTTAAGTCATCAGTTAGGTTTCAATAAATATGTCCATTGGCTAGCTATCTATTTTGCCTACGAATATTTTAAAGTAGTTGTAAAACTGACGGTAAGCCATCACAAACCTCTAGTATCAGTAAAAAAAATAATTGATTCTCTCTTATTTATTTACATTATCGCACTTTTTAACACAACTTTTAGGATACCATTCCAACCAATTAATGAAATAGAATAACAACCAAACAGTAAATTATTCAATCAAATAACAAAATTATATATATATATATATATATATATATATATATATATATATATATATATATATATATATATATATATATATATATATATATATATAATTTAAATTTTATACATCACTGTTTACAAAAAAAACAATGTTCAAATCTACAATATAAACATAAAAAAAAAGAAATATATTCCCCCTAATCATCCTCTCTTTATACTCTTCTTCCTTCGCCTATTTCTTCTCCTCCAATTCTTCCTTGCCACGCTACCTCATCTGCTATTGAAATGAATCTAACTCGGCCTTTAGTTTGGCCTCCATGTAAGCCATCAATTCCAACCTTATCTAAGTGAAGTGGGCCTCCATCTCGACAGAGAATGCGACAACACGCATGGAAACTTTCTTTTCCAGTGCGGCAGAGGTATAAGTAGTAGGTATACTAGTGGAGGGGTGAGCGTTGTAGGCAAAACCTTGTGACCCAAGCCCGTTGAATCTACCCTTCTTCTTACCTCTTGCAGCCTCCCTCCACAGATCGTACACGGAAGGATCACGCTTGCAGATCATAATAGCTCCCGATGATTGGGATCGGCTCTCCTTCAATTGTTGGAATTTCTCTTGCAAAATAAGCAGTTACAGTTAGTTATAGCTAGCAAGTATTAACATAAAACTAGTTTAGCTCATGAATTACCAAGGTTAGATGGATCTGTCGTCGATCCAGGACTATTCGGTCTGCCTCCTAAGAGTGCGCTCATGTACATTAGTGGAGAAGGGCTATCATCCAATTTCCATACACTTTCCATAGAGCAAAATTTTTAGAATCGGTTTTTAAACTATAGAATACATTAACGAAGGAATGAAATCTTATCATCCTCTGCATATTTTTTATATGTGGGAGAGCCCTACTAGTGTTCTTGGAGGGTCCCATGCCTCTACTATCTGACTTCCTGTTCTTCTTTTCCTACTCCCTCTTCTTCTGGTAGTTTAAGGAATCTTAGGCCATAAGCAGCATTGTAAAAATATCCTTTTTGAGCCAATGAGGACGTTTTAATGATTTTTAAATATCACCCAATATGTCCCGAAGGTGATCGCTGTCATTGCACTCAAAATTACGTTGGATGCATGCCTCGTACTTAAGACGCCATGAGAACTGTTTCTATAAATTACAGGGATTATGTTTGTCTAATAAATAAATAAAAATAACTTAAGATATTTGTGAAAATTACATACCATAAAGACCTAAAACTTAAGTTTTTGAATGGCTACTGGGTTCTCCTTTCATGATAAGTACACTTAGCCATACTATGATATCACGAATGGCATGAATAGTTGATCCCTTGATATTTATGCTTATATTTTTGTATATAAATAGATACTTATTTTAATGATATTATAAAATGAGATTCAATACAAGTATACGTATCATTAGCAAGTAATATATAACTTTCCGATTAAGCCCCAAGATATCGAACCCACGGGGAAAGTGTTAAATATAAATTTATATTTTTAGCAAAGAAAACAGAAAAATAAATTTTTACTTTTTTTTTTTTGAAAAGATCTTACCCGAACTAAAGACAATATTTTAGGAAATAAAATTCGATTCTTTTTGTTAGTTTTTATAATTTGAAATGAAAGTAAGCAACTAATTTAACTAAATTTTTAAAAGATGTAAGCAAATGAAAATAAAATATCTTTTTTCTTTTTATGAATCAGTAACAAGTCTTGAAAATTATTGTTATGAAAGTATCTAAAATATGTTTTTCCAAATAGGAGCCATTATATTCTTTACTCTTACTAGAGATGTCATAAAGAACATAGGTTAATCTATTATTTTATAAATCTTGAAGACATATTAGGCAGGAAATATACTAGCTTTCACTCTAGAGTTTCCTCTATTCCCTCCACCTGGGGGCTAACATCTCTTATCAAAACATAAAATAATAAATCAAATTGGGGGCTTTAGTGTGTCACTCTAAAGATCTCTAATGCTACACCCATCAAAATATATCTCCCTATTTATTTGCATTCAACCATATGGATTACATTTTTACCCATATAATCTCATTTGATTCTTTCCAATTATTGAATGAGACAATACCATACCGGTTTTATATGTTCTCACAACATATTTTAACATCTTAATTGGCCAAATCAGGAAGTAAATGAAGATCAAGGTTTTGAATCATCACAACGTCTTCCAACATTAAAATCCTATACTTCACACAACAGACTTCCATAACAATATTACTTCATCATATTAAGGAAAAAGATAAAGAAAACTATTCTAAATGCATGGAGAAAAAATAATCACAACTTAGTTTAAAAGTAAAAATCAAAGTGAAAACACAAGAAGTCTTAATTAAAAACCAAATGTAATAACAAATATAAAGACTTATATGAAAATCCTCTCCGCAACACTTTTGAAGTTCCTTTGAAAACTTTGTTTTTTTCCTTACAATGAACCTTAGAGGTTGGCGCCCAACTCTGAGGACTCCAATTCTCTAATCTAATCCTAATACAAACTATAGTGAAGTAAAGTGAAAATGGTGAAGTGGAGTGTTGCATTTCAAAAATAACTCTCTTATAAAAAAAATATAAATCACACTAAAAAATCAACTGCTTTTCTTATCTAATAGTCCTCTTTTTATACTTTTCGAGCATGTTCTTTTGTATCTCTTCAAAATGCGTCCAGATTCATTAAATCCTCCCTGAAATGCATCCATTCAAAAGTAATTTAAACTAATTATGGTGCCAATAGGGAGTTACCCACGTTCTCACTAAGAGATGCTTTAAAAGCCTCTTCAAAATGGCACCCAAAAT
The DNA here is from genome assembly GCA_022702705.1 of Papilionanthe hookeriana x Papilionanthe teres. Taxonomy (NCBI): domain Eukaryota; kingdom Viridiplantae; phylum Streptophyta; class Magnoliopsida; order Asparagales; family Orchidaceae; genus Papilionanthe; species Papilionanthe hookeriana x Papilionanthe teres. Next base: position 137,637,458 of record CM040425.1, on the reverse strand, counting down.
TAAATAACTCATCTTTTATAACTGTCGCGCGTAAGTGTGAGTCCCGGCGCTTAGCTAGGGGTCTTTTAGCATGTAAGCTCCAAATCTGGTGCATAGCCGTGGGGGTCTGGCACCTAAGCGCGGGTTCCGACGCTTAGCCGCCAAGATCAATTTTGAACTTTCTTCATTTTTGCTCCAATTTTGATACTTTCACTTTTTTCATCACATTTATCCATTTAATCATATGTGCAAGAAAAATACACAAAATACCTTCCATTAAAGTACATTATTATAAAAAATAAGTATAAAAATGTGTATAAAAATATTATATATTTTAGATGTATCAATATTCTAGGTCAGGGGGTAGAACCTTAAAACAACCAATTTTTAGTTTTATTTTTAATAAAGAAAATAAAAAGATTGTTGTCCATATCTTAAAAAAAACTTACGTGTTGGCAACAGAAACGATGCAGTAACTGCTGCGAGTCTACTCCATCCTAGTAATGACAGTATGAGCCTTAGCTACACTTAACCCCACAACAGTCAGAGTGGAGGTAGTGGTGGGGGTACGGGTAGGACGGGGATTAGGGTGGGTTGGGAGATATAATGGGAATGGGAATGGGGGTTGGTGCAGCGATATGTAGTGGTGGTGTTGGTTGTCAAATGTGAATGTTGTCGGTTGCTTTAAAATATGATTTAATTTAATATATGTATATATATTGGAAAGTATAAATTTTGTTTTGAAAATATGAAATCAAATTGATCATTGTAAGCTATGAATCTACCCCAAGGAATAGACAAATTACAAAAGGATGAGGCTTGATTTAATAAACTAAAGAATCAATGACATATGTTTTGGTCTGCTAAACCTTTTATTTTGACCTAAAAGTTACCCTATATAATATGAAAGATTTAAATAAGTTTTATATTAAAATGGGTTCTTAAAGTTCACTATAATCGCAAGCCCCTATAGATAATTTTATCTTAGGCGATCGAAGTCACTCAAGAAAACTCTCGATTTAGATCAGAGGTATTATCTTCATGAATTTCAATGTTTCAAGGTTTTCAAGGCTGGACATGGAGAATTTCAAATGGGAATGGTATGAATAGGAACATTTATTTTTGGAATCCAAAGGATTGAGAGCTAGGGGACATCATGGATTTGTGGAGAGCCCCGATGGCTTCCCAAACTATCCTATAATTTGGCTTCAATTTTGAGGGAAATACTTAATATTTCATCCTGCCAATCTTATTATTTAGGACATAAATTTGCATGACACCGGACATAAAAATAGTCTGGAATATATGAGGGGTATCGAACGATGATCTCGAAGTCCGAAAAGAGCTAGGACTTATACTGCTCAGCATGGCTATGCAGGAGCCTAAAGATGAGTTGAGGGTTTATTTGCACTATGCAAACTATCTCGAAGTCCTTTGGCTTGTTGTTTAATTCTAGGAAAGGAGATTTGTTGTTATAGATTTGTTTTCTTTCTCGAATATGTTCCTTTATATGTCCTCGTTGTCCTGCCCACAATGGATGCTCAAAGCTCCTTTCCAAAGTAGCAGTCCTAATGTCTATGACTCAAATGTTTTACCGAGTGTGTTACAATGTTTAGTTTTATTTTTGTTGTTGTTCGAATGTTTTATTTAGGGGGAAATTTAATATGTTTAGAGAGACACCGGTTAGGATCCCATGGTTCCCTCATGTTGGTACCAATATTAACTTTCGGATCTACTTAGTCTAAACAATTTGTTAAAGTCATCCAAACCGTGGAAATCTCGTTAGCAGCTGTAAGTTGCCTCCTCCATGGGATTTCCATAATCCAAAAGTGGTGTATTATGTTATTTGGTTGTTTTTGAAAATTTAGTTTTAATATTGAAAGTGTGTTTTTTTTTTAATTTTTGGTTTTGATATTGATTTTGCATGCAGAGTTGTTTTGAGTTTTGCAAGTAAAGTATACTGACGCAAGTAGAAAAGTGCAGTAAATTAAGCTAAAGTGGAATCGTGATACAAAAGTGTAAATGCGTACCTGACATCTTCTCACGAATCAGCTGAAATGTTAACATTTTTGGCGGTATAATATAATTTTGCAGGAAACTTATGTAAATTGCGGGAAAGAAAGCAGGAGAGAAAGTTCAAGCTATTCTTACTAGGTTTTGAATTATAGCTTGGTGTTTTCCTATTCATTTAATTTAGGATGATTTTCTTAAGCAAAGGCATAATAAGTTCAATTGTTCTTCAAGATATCCAAAAGACTATGAAAGGGTTCGGAGCATGACTCCGTACGACCTTTTAAAATCCCTTGGAACGTCCCGAGTTCTTCTGAAATTATAATGTTGCTAAATCATTCGGATCAAGATTTAATGAGTATGTTTTATTTTGTGCCTAATGAACTCTAATGTTTTGAATTTTCCTCTTAGTGAGGTAACTAGAAATTCACTTGACGTTTCATTTAAAAATTATGTGGGTGGGAGTTCTTAGGGTTAAGTGGAGCTATTTGAGGTTCTTTAACTCTTTTTGAATTGGGTTTGTAGTATTTCCAAATTTTTCACAATCAATTATGTTTTCTTTCCTAAAACTCATTAAGAAAGTAAGATCAAATCTGGTTCAATACCAAGCCCTTAAGCTTCTCTAGGTAAGTTTATAATTATGGGAATATTAATTGGGGTGAAAATGATTCATTAAAAGATTGTATTATCATGTAACCATTTAATAGGGGAATTGTGTTAATGAATTAAAATTTTCCAAGACCAAAGCACTCCCTCAGGATCATTCCACTTTAATTAACTTCCATGTTATAATAAATCAAAAAATTATATATTTATCCATGTTATGAAAAGTGGTGAGTTAGTTTCTACCTCTTAATCCCTCATGTTTTAATCATCAAAGATAGATAGTTAAAATCACAATTACCCTTGTACCCTTTAATTTGACCTAAATATTGATTAAAGGTTTAAATTTCATAATTAGCATTTTGCCCATAATGACTTTCCACTTCATAACTCCTTAAATTTAACTGAAATGACTTTGAAATTGTTATGTTACCCCACTCATGGTCCAAATAAAATATCAGTTAGGAAATTATTTTTTTTATTTTTAATTATATAAAATTAATTATTTTATTCCTAAATAACAGAATTTCCAAATTAACTCATTTAATCAACCAAAAAAAATTATTTCCTTAGAAAAACTTTAGGAGATTCACCCGGGTCGAGAGGACTTCTAGGAATAAATTCCATGATTTTTTGAATAATATTTTAATCATTATAATCATTTGTTGGTTTTATGGGTTAATTAAATGGAAAATATGTTTTTAGGCTTATAAAATGCCTTTTTATATTTTTCATTATTCCCTCCGAGTTCAGTAAAACTCAAAGACACAAACTTTATATTTTTGTGATTTTTATTTCATTTTTATATTTATTTTATAGTAAAATTATGGGAAAATATATTTTTAAGCATTTAAAAAAACATAACAATATTTTGAAAATCAGTAAAAATATTGTAAGTGTTTCTACTTAGTCAGGAAACAATTTGTGACATTTAGTGCATTTTTATATTTATTATTTGATATTTTTAATTATTTAAATTTTAAAAATAGCTTAAAAATAAATAATTTGTTTAAAATGTGATTTAGTTTTTCTTGGGTTCCCTTGGTTACAAGGGTCACTCTAAACCAATTTTTTTATTTTTCTCATTCTTAAATTAATTTAGAAAATTATTTTAAACAAAAATTTACATTTACTTAGAAAATTCATTTTAATGTCAAAAGCATTTTTAATGGCCCTGAGATTTTTACAAAAGCTTTATAAAGTGACAAGCTTCAATTTGGCCCAATTTGATAATTATTTTGAATCATTTTATATTTTCTCACTTTTTTAGATTTTTTCACTATTTTAAATTAGAAAGATAGATCTTGTATTTTTTTAAAACTTGATTTTTATTTTTCTTAAGTTCCTCTGAACACAGTGAACTTACAAAACTAATTCTCATAATTTTCTAACCTCTATTATGTTTTTTTATAATTTTATGATGTGAAAATATGCCAAATACTTTGAAAATTAGTGCTTTTGACCATATGGATGTCCTCTGACCTCAGAAAAATCATAGAAGATGCCTATGCTCAATGGAAACAAGCTTTCCAAATTTCACATTTTTTTATTAACATTTAGTAATTTAAAATTAAAATAAGGTTTTGAGTGTTTAATTAATTAAAAATTAAATTTTAAATTAATATAAGCTGAAAAGAAAATTTTAATTTTTAGTCCATAATTTTACTCTCTATTCATTTAGCACAGGGGTATTTTTATTTTATTTTTTTGAATTTTATACAACAAGTTATGAATTTTCCAAATTTCTGAATTAACTTAAATAAAAAATAGGTTATTTTCCTACTTATACACTGTCGGCATATTTTTAGGTTTGTGTGTTGTATTTTTGAAAAGAGGTCGCCTACAGAAATTGTCGGCGAATTTTTAATTTAATTTAAGTAAATAATTTGAAAAGTAGTATTTGATTTTGAAAATAATTTTAAATTTGAAAATTTTAAGATATGAAATCAAACTGATCTCACATCCCGAATAGTTTATATAAACGAGCACCGCACCACAACTCGTATATCTATCCCGGAGAGAAGACACACTCGCTTGATAATGGGGCTCGGTTAAATAAACTAGAAGATTTGTGACATCCGTTTGGTCTACGAACCAATTTTATAAGCCGACAAGTTCCCTCGCTTAATATAAATGAATTAAGCAGGGTTTATATTACCTAGGTTCTTAAAGTTCCTTATAAGGGCAAGCCCCTATAGTTAATTACATCTTAAATGACGGGAATCATTTAAGAAAACTCTCGATAATGATCAGTGGTTTTAGGAGGTGTGTGAAAGTGTAGTGTATAAGTGTAGTGTGTGTGTAAGTCAGCCCTCACCAGACCAGGCCACCCAGGGCAGTCCTAAGGCCAAAGAGTCCTATAGGAACTCATCCTTTAAACTTCCACATTTGATTTCAACCCTCTAGGTGATTGGGGGTCTACAATCAAGTTTGTGGAGTTTGCAGGGAGTTAAGAAGTGGTTTGAATTTCTAAGTGGTGGGTCCCAATTCTAATCCTCTAGGATAGTCAAAGGAAAAGCCTAAGGCTAGATCCTAAGTACTAAAAAGAAGAAGAGAAGACCTCATCAATAATGAGGTCAACAAATGGACCCCCAATAGGTGTGGTGTGCTAACCAAGCACACCGCGCGTATTGGCGTTGACCGAAGCGATCAACAAAACCAACACAGAAGTCCAAGTGACAAACTCGGGACAGAGTAGAAGCGTTTCCGCTGGGGAGTGTCAAGTATATCTCTGAGACAGGAGATTCCTGAACTCTCGCTGGGGAAAGGAAAATGAGGTGAATCCAAAATCGCATGATCTGGGGGAATTTCGATTTAGATTTCATTTTGTTTCAGTTTAAGTTTTGATGTGCGGGCTCATATTTTAGTTTGAGTTTCAATTTAGATTGAAGTTTGTCAAAATTAATTTGAAGGGATTTGAACTTGAAATGAAAATTGGAATTTTGTGGTTTTAGATGTAACATCTTCAACCTCAAAAGAAAATTGAATTGATTTGATTGAATCATTACAATGAGGAGAGATCTCAGAGCAATGCGGTATTGGATGTAAAATCCTTAACCTCAAGAGTTTGATTTTGATGTATTTCATTGCGATAGGGAAAGAATCCTAAAGCAATGCGAGTCTCGGATGTAAAATCCTCAACCCCAAGAATTTGATTTTGATGTATTTCATTGCGATAGGGAAAGAATCCTAAAGCAATGCGAGTCTCGGATGTAAAATCCTCAACCCCAAGAATTTGATTTTGATGTATTTCATTGCGATAGGGAAAGAATCCTAAAGCAATGCAGTCTCGGATGTAAAATCCTCAACCCCAAGAATATGATTTTGATGTATTTCATTGCGATAAGGAAAGAATCATAAAGCTCTGCAGTCTCGGATGTAAAATTCTCAACCCCAAGAATTTGATTTTGATGCATTTCATTGCGATAGGGAAAGAATTCTAAAGCAATGCAGTCTCGGATGTAAAATCCTCAACCCCAAGAATTTGATTTTGATGTATTTCATTGCGATAGGGAAAGAACCTAAAGCAATGCATTCTCGGATGTAAAATCCTCAACCCCAAAAATTTGATTTTGATGTATTTCATTGCGATAGGGAAAGAATCCTAAAGCAATGCAGTCTCGGATGTAAAATCCTCAACCCCAAAAGTTTGATTTTGATGTATTTCATTGCGATAGGGAAAGAACCTAAAGCAATGTAGTTTCGGATGTAAAATCCTCAACCCCAAAAGTTTGATTTTGATGTAATTCATTGCGATAAAAATTTGATTTTGATGTATTTCATTGCGATAGGGAAAGAATCCTAAAGCAATGCAGTCTCGGATGTAAAATCCTCAACCCCAAAAGTTTGATTTTGATGTATTTCATTGCGATAGGGAAAGAATCCTAAAGCAATGCAATCTCGGATGCAAAATCCTCAACCCCAAAAGTTTGATTTTGATGTATTTCATTGCGATAGGGAAAGAATCCTAAAGCAATGCAGTCTCGGATGTAAAATCCTGAACCCCAAAAGTTTGATTTTGATTGGTAATTGATTTTGCAAAGATTTGTAATGTTGATTTGAAAAGTGTGGAATTTTGGTGTTTCGAGAATTTCATGAGAGTTGTAAAAGATTTTTTGTGGAAAGAAACAGATTAGGAGGGAATATGTAGATGCTACATATCCCATTTAAAAGAGTTGATCGAAAGTTGCTGGTTTGGATTGGATACAATTCCTCGCCACTAGATCCGAATCGAAAACCTCATGGCTCCGTGTCAGTGGAATCGACTGCTTCCATCCCAGACAAGGGAGAGAGTAGAACGGATTGGATTTCAGATTTGGAATGTTGAGTTTGAATCTGATTGAGATTTGATTTAAAATCTGGAAGGTTGAATTTGAATTTGATTGAGATTTGATTTGAGATCTGGAAGGTTGAATTTAAATTTGATTGAGATTTGATTTAAAATTTGTGTTCATTTTGTTTGTCCTTTAACGATTCAAATTTGCTTTATCGTTCATTTAATGTTCATGTGAATTTGGCGTTCATCATTTTTTTTTTAGATTTTTTAAGGAAAGTTTTCTTTTATTCTTTTTGTTTCTTTTCTGTTCTTTGTTCGAAGTTCATTTAACTTTAATGGCGTTTCCCAGTCAATTTGCACAAAAGAGGTGAAGGCCAAAATGTGACATGGTCACTTTCATTCCAATCATGTTGAAGATACATCATACAACTCGATCTGGAATACATCTCATACAATCCATGTAGACTCAAAACGGACTATGTATGATCTTTGTCGATCCATCCAAAAAAAGCATCTGTCAGAAATCCATGTCTGAATAGTGAAGTACATGGTCAATAACATCACCTTCCAAGCCATCCTTGGCAAGGATGTCGTATGGATGTGCGTTGGAGGTGTGATATTTTCCATGTAACTCACGGCTCGTAAGGCCGGAGGCTCTCTAGCTACGGGTCCGTCTGGAAGTGGTAAGGTGCTTTCCTATCATTCATCCTTCTGAAAGTAACTGAGATCCGCTTCATTGGTACTCCCGGTATGCAATGTTTAGCGACATCTGCTCCGTTGCCCTTTAGTATCATGATGGAACCTACCGGTAATGGTATCTTTACTGGCCCTCGGAACTCACCTGGGCCTGCTATCCGGAGGTCAGATCCGAACATGATATTACACTCGTTCAGAAAAGAAACTGTGCAGAAAGGTCTTACAAAGTCGTGGTGATCGATGTGTGGGGGTATGCAGTCACCCTTCTTGTAAATGTTAATGATGCAACTGTTGGGTATGCAATCTGCTGGCAATACCCTCCATGTTATCATTCTCTTTACCATCCTTTTGATGACTAATGGCATTGGATCTACCTTGCCATGACGGAGTATCCCCGGTGGGTTTCTCTTCCTATCTTCTGCGAAGTTGTAGCAGCATCCACATTGTATTGTAATCCTCCCTTTCCCTGGCATCCATCTCCGGGGTTCCGAGTAGGTGTTTTCTCTTAGGCGGCCTGCTCGACCCATTCTTTTCATATCCTGGATGGAGTCCACGATTTGTTGTTGTTCGTATTCTGAGAACACGTTTGTATGTAGCTCGAGGCCTTCTAGTATATTGATTCTCCTGCCTCTAATTCTCTCGAAGTATTCAAAAGTTTGCTTCTCGACATTCTGCATTCTTTCTAGCTCGTATTCTGAATAATCCGCAAATGGCGAGGCTCGGTGACGTCTTGTGGGATATATGGCTCAATCCCTTCGCGTTCTCCCGCATACCTCGGCTCCTCGGGGATGGTCTCCGTCGGGACATCCTCCGGGGTTGCTTCGCAACAAGGTCATGCATTACTGGTGGCTTTATCTGGTGGCGTGGTAGCCTTCCTTCTTCTGATCTTCTTAAGATTTCCCTGGTCTCTTCTGTTATCCTCGGAGCTGGCCTCCTTTCTTCAGGTTCCTGGCGAACCGGTATTCTTGAAATATATGCACTGGTAGTAGCGACTGCCTCGTCGCGCTGGTCCACTGCTAGTTTAGTTAACATCTTGCGGATACGGCAATTTTTATTTCTCCGCTGAGTTGCTGTGAGAGTAGCTCTTCGTACTTCCTGAATCTCTGTGGGCGCGGCGCTGACAAGCCTGCCCTCTGTTGTAGCGACTACAGACTTGATTCTCTTGTCTTCCTCAGTGTTTGTTTTCCTTTTCTTGCTGCCGGGTTGGTGGCTTGGGCCACCCACTTTCATTACTGTCTGACTGGGCAGTTCCTCTCGATCAACTGGGACCCAGTCACCTTCCTCGTATTGCAGGCCTGCTGGTGCGAAGTCTGAGTCAATCTCTATTATCGCTCCATCTTTCACCCTCTTTTCGTCGAGTGCAAGGCTTACGCCATTTCTAAAGTTCAGGACCAACCGTCCGTTCGACATTTCCCTGCGAAAAGACAAGGAAAAGGATCAGGGGCTGCACTAAGAACAAGAACATTAAGAAAATGTTTATTAGAGACAAAGTTTTCTTTCTTTCTTTTTTTTTTAATTTTTATTATTCCTTTTGTATTTTTATATTCAACAGGAATGAAATGGGAGAAGATCGAAAAAAGATTTTGATTTGGAAGAGAGAACAAGGAAAACTTTATTATCATGATTTTATTTATTTTAGCACATTTTTTTTATTATTTTTGGGTTCGGACCCAGTCATAAGTAATTACTTTGCCCGTGCTTCTAGGGATGAAGAATTCATTCCTTCGAAACATCAGGTAGCGTAATACTTCTTCAAGTATCGTTCGTTGATCGGAAGCATATGTCTTTCTCCTTGGCAATTCACAAGCTGGTAGGAGCCTCCTGAGTAGACTGCCTCAACCACAAACGGTCATTCCCAACTGGGTTCAAATTTTCCTCCTATCTTGCGGTGTGCAAGAATAGGTCTCTTGAGAACGAGAACTAAGTCACCAACTTTGAAGGTTCTTGTACGGACCAATCTGTCATGGGCTTGAACCATCTTAGCTTGGTATAGTTCTAAATTCTGCTGCGCTGCAAGTCTTTTCCCTTCCAGGCTTTCCAATTCCTCTAGTCGTAATTTGGCATTCTCTTCTGTCGTGATTTTGTTTGCAACTGCAATTCTAGTGAAGGAAGGCTGGACCTCTAAGGGTAACACTCGCCTCAGACCCATACACCAGAGCGTAAGGTGTAGCTTGAGTAGGAGTTCTGAAGGTTGTACGGTAGGCCCATAAGGCTTCTAATAACTTCTCGTGCCAATTTCTCTCATTATCGTCCAAAGTTTTCTTTAAAATTTGAACGAGAGTTTTATTAAAAGCCTCAGCAGAGCCGTTTGCTCTTGGGTAGAAAATTGTTGAATACCGCCGATCGATTCCGTGTCTCCCGACAAAATTGTTGATTTACGTGCTTCGAATGCCGACCCATTATCCGAGATGATCTCGCGCGGCACTCCGAAACGGTAGACAACTTGGTTCTTGAAAAGCCGTAGCACGTGGTGTGCTTTCACTTCTCCGAGTGGAACCGCCTCTGCCCACTTGGAAAAGTAATCGTAGCCGCAAGAATGAAACGATGTCCTTTTGAAGATGGTGGTTCTATTGGACCCACTATATCTGTGCCCCAACATTCAAATGGCCACGACGCAATTGTCGGATGTAGCACATTTGGAGGTTGGTGTAGCACCACTCCGTGCACTTGGCATTGGTGACAGCTCTTGGCGATTTTTATGTAGTCGGTCATCATCGAGGGCCAGTAATACCCTAGTCTTTTAATTTTCATTTTCATCTTCGGACCCGACTGGTGAGCGCCACAGAGTCCTGAATGCACCTCTTTAACAATTTCACGGGCCTCGGACCCGCTTAGGCACCTTAGCCACATTTGATCGAAAGACCTTCTGTATAACGTGTTGTTTATTAATGCATAGGACGAGTTCTTTTCTTGATCCGATGGGCTTACGACCTATCATCCGGTAGTTTTCCTGTTTGCGGGTAGTCCATTAATGGTTGTCGCCAATCTTCCGTGTTTTTCGTCACTTGCTGCATATCGATTCTTCTTCTTTTTCGATTTGTGTATTGTGTACTATGTCGAGTCGTGATAGGACTCGACGTCCGTGAACCGACACTTCCATCGATTCATCTTGCAAGCGGGCAAATTCTTTTGCGAGGCGGGCTAACGCATCTGCTAAAGCGTTTTCTTTTCTGGGAATTTTGTAGATCGTCACATTCGGAATTTGTTCCAACAGTTTCATGGCATACTGGAAATATTGCTCGAGTCTTGGCTTTAAAATTCTATACTGTCCGGCGATCTGTTGAATGATTAACTGTGAATCCCCGTAGATGTTGATGTTTGTTATCCCCATTTGAATAGTTAATTCCAGTCCTGTTATGAGCGCTTCATATTCTACTTCGTTGTTTGTACATGGTTCTGTTAAGTGGTAGGAGTATCTTAACATCCCCCGCTCCGGTGTTATAAAGATTAGTCCGATTCCTGCCTTACCGGGCACTATCACTTGCGATTCTTCATCTTTGTGTGCTGAAGATGCTCCGTTGAAATATAATTCCCAACGTCGATCATCAGGGTCTTCTAAGTTCATTATTTGTTCATCTGGCAAGTCGTCATTGAGAGGAGATTCTGCCGGCAGAGGGTGTGCTGCGAGGAAGTCTGCTAGGACTTGTCCCTTTACGGCACGAAGAGGCACAAAAGTTATATCGAATTGCAATAATATCATTGACCACCTGGCAAGTCTGCCAGAAAGCGTTGGATGGGTCATCAAGTATTGCAATGGATTAAATTTCGAGATTAGGTTGACCTTATGAGAAAGCATGTAGTGCCTGAGCTTTTGAGCGGCGAAGATCAGGGCCAAACAGTGCTTTTCAATTATGGGATACTTTATTTCCGTCGGAAGTAAACGACGGCTTAGGTAGTAAAGAGCATTTTCTTTACCCTCATCATTGACCTGGGCTAACAGGGCTCCGAGAGAGTAATCTAAAGCCGCGGTATAAAGTATCAACGGTCTACTCGAGGTCGGGGCTGCTAAGACAGGAGGTGTCATTAAATATTGTTTAATGTCCTTGAAGGCCTTCTGGCATTTCTCTTCCCAAATAAATTTGGTGTCCTTTTTAACTAATGCCGAGAAAGGCTGACACCTACCTGACAAGTTTGAGATAAAGCGTCGAAGATATGCCAGCTTCCCTTGAAAAGATCATAGTTGTTTTAAGATTTTGGAAGGCAGCATTTCTAAGATATCTTTAATATTTTCCGGGTCGATTTCAATTCCACGATGTCGGACAACGAATCCTAAGAATTTCCCGGAGGTAACGCCGAAGGCGCATTTTAAGGGATTCATCTTAAGGTTAAATTGTCTTAATCGTTCGAAAACAATTCTCAAATCATACGAGTGGTTTTTCTTTACTTTGCTTTTGATGACCACATCATTCACGTAGCATTCGACTTGATTGTGGATGAGATCATCAAAAATTCTTGTCATCGCTCTCGGTAGGTTGCTCCTGCGTTCTTCGATCCGAATGGCATCATCGTGTAGCAATATACTTCGATCGGCGTTCTGAATGCTGTAAGTTTTTCATCTTCCGGAGCCATTTTTATCTGGTTGTATCCCGAAGATCCATCCATAAATGAGAATATTTCGTGTGTTGAAGCAATGTCGATCATTAATTCTGGGATCGGTAGAGGGAATTCATCTTTTGGACATGCCTTGTTTAAACTCTGATATCCACACAAATTCGATCCGACCATTCTTCTTCTGACCGGTACCACATTGGCTAACCAAGTCGGGTATTGTTCTTCACGGACAAATTTGGCGTCTATTAGCTTTTTAACTTCGGCTATGACTTGTTGTTCGATTTCTAGATGCATTCTTCGGGACCTTGTTTGATCGGAACGCAGTAGGATCCACTCCTAGCTTATGGACTGTGACCTCAGGAGCTAATCCTGGCATCTCATCGTAGCTCCAAGCAAAACAGTCTTTAAATTCCAATAATAACTTGATTATTTCTTCGGAGTCTTCTTTATTGAGTAAGGAGCTAACAAATGTAGGTCTAGGCTCTTCGCTAGTACCTAAGTTAACTTCCGTTAATTCATCTATTGTAGATTTGATCTCTTCTTAGAACTCTGGTGGAGCGTTTCCAATTTGTAAATCTTCAAGTTCTTCTGTAGTTTCCATGCAGTTTTCATTAGACTCGCAAGTGACAACCAAGCAAAATTCAGTATCGTCAACTGATCCTACTGTGCCGAATCCGAGACCATGCCTTGAATTGGGTGGACGACCGGAGTTATTCCATAAATTTTCAAAATGTTGTGATTGACCTTTTGTCCATTGTTGAGGTAAGAAACCATGCTGAATTAAATTTTGGACACAGGGGGAATACCACTCAAAAGGCAATTCCATTAATTCTGATGAAGTAGCATCTTCAAATTGTACATTATTTTCAGTTTTGGAGGAAGGAGCACCACGGTAGAATTTGATGCTCTTTGCACCGTCGCTACGTACCTCTTTGACCACAATACCCTCAATCTTATTAGAATGGATCGGGGACAGAGTCATAGTATGTACATAGTGGTTAATCTTCTCGTACATTGATTTATATTCTTCGTTCTTTTCATCTTCGAGAGAAATCTTGAATTGTGGTTTCTTCCGGTTTATTGTCGCTGCTTCTTGCTTGATCTCTTTTTCTTCTTCGGAACTATCTTCCCAATCAACATTGATGGCTGGTTTCCTCTGTCCAACTGTCTTAACGTCTCTGCCACGACCTCGTCCCCGGCCTCGACCTCGGATGCGAGTTGTGGAGAAACCTTCACCATCTCGCTGTAAGGGAGTGGTGAGTGACTGTTGGGCTAGGACTTCAGGTTCTTCGTCGTCCCGAACTTCCTTTGCTTCATTCGTTATAGTATCTCTGGAAAAGATTGTTTTCTTCGGAGGTGCATAATAAGCTGCATCTTCATGGATTCCAATCTCATGTACGGAGAATGGTTGTAAGTCACCTTTGATGCACTGTTCCCTTCCATCGTAGTATTTGATGCACTGATGTAGGGATGATGGTACCATCCGGTTTTCATGTATCCATGGTCGGCCCAGTAGAGCGTTGAATGACGTTTCTGAATCAATTATGTGAAATTTCGCGGTTGTCTTTGCCAAGTCACCGATCTTCATTAGCAGTGTTATTGATCCGATGGCTCTTTCTCCTTTCTGGTTGAATCCTCTTAATAACATTTTGTCCGCTTCGAGCTCGCGAGCATCAATTTCCATGTATGCTAGCGTCCGAAGATTCATTATATTGATTGATGCTCCTGGATCCACCAATACTCTGGAGAGTGTAAACTTCCCAATTGTAAATGAAACGTACAACGGTCGGTTGTGCTTTGCTGTCCCAAGTAGTAGGTCATTGTCCATGAAGGTAACACCTCGCTGTTCCTTTAACGAGCAAACCTCATCTAAGGAATCTCTGGTCATTTGAGCTAAGCAAATTTCTAGATCAAGTAAGGCCTTGATCAGAGCTTCTCTCATCTCCTTTGATAAGATGAGAGCATCGTAGATGCTTAGTTTGGCCGGTAGTTTCCTAAGATGGGCTAGCACGTTGTAGTCCACTTTATTTTCATGTGTCTCGGTTTCTTCCCGAATGGGTATTTCTTCTGTCGGGGTTGGTTCTTCCTGAACAACCACCTGCTTTCCTTTGTCCTTTGGACCCATTCTCGGAGGTAGAACTCTTCCACTTCTTAAGTTGACTTCTGTAATTTCTTCTGAATCTGGTATTGAGTTTGCTGGTGTCTCCTCCTGAATCAGAATGACAGGTTCTTCTGGATTAGCTTCGGAATCTGAAGGCTCTAACTCTATTGTGATTGGAGCTCCTCGAAACTCGCAAATAGATTCGTTGCTTGTTGAACTCTCGTAGCCTCCTTGGTGGATGTCTTCTTTGTCATTGTGATCGTCGAGATTGTGTATGATTTGAGAATTGTTACTTGTATCGGAATCAATGTCCGGATTAGGTTGGTTGTCGCTAGTTACGTAATCGTTAGAAACAGTAAAAACGTAGCCAACGCCATAACCCTTATCATTATAGGATCCCACCGGAGTGAGTAAATAATCATACAGAGTCAGAGGTTCGAGGGATTTCTCCCCGAATCAGAAACAACCATCCTAGGATAAGTAGCCCCTAGTCTAGCCTTAAAAGCCTCGGTCTTTTCTTCTTCATCAATTTTCTTCTTTTCTTCAATCATCTCTTGTTGAGGTGGTTCTTCTATCGCAAGTGATAATGCCAACTTGACAGGTTTCGAATTCTGAATTGAGGCTCGCACCGAAGTGGTTTGGATGCGATCCAAAATCTTCTTCGAAGACTTTGTCCAGGCGGTAGTCCATCCATCATCAATCGCATAGGGATCTATGGGAACAATGAGATCCGTCGAGATAACATTGACGGAACCTCCTTTCTGGGGTTCCTTCATGTATTCCTTCGGGATCGTTATATTCCCTTTTCGAAGATTGTCGTTGAGCCAACTTTTGAAGGTAATGCAATCTTCTATCTTGTGCCCAAGCATCCGGTGGTAAGGGCAAAAGTTGGGATCACCTTTCTTGTCGACTTCTTCGGTCTCTTAGGTTCTGCGAGTTGGAAATGCGGAGTCTTCATCGGATCGTGGAACATTTTCGGCATTGCCTCATTCTTGAACGGATACTCCTCGCTCGAAGCTCCCTTAACGTACGTTGTGGACGAGGCGGTTGTTCATACTCGTTGAGATGACCGATAGCCGGGTCGGGTTCTGCTGGTGATTCCGTTGAATTTCATCGCGGCCGTTCGATGGTATTTGTATCGCGTTGCTTGCCTTTATCGACTACTTGCGACGATCCGGACTTCTTTTCAAAAGTTTTCACGGGCTTCGTTTGTCCGTTTTGTCGGTGAAACTTAATTGTTTCGCCTCCTCTTACAAGCTTCCGGCCTTGCTTAACAACTTCTCGAAAGTCTTAATAGTAAATCCCTTGAGGAGAAGTGCTATCGGGCCATGAATGCTCTTAAGTAAAATGCCGACTGCATGTTGTTCTTGTAGCTGTGGCTCACACTTCATACTTAGATTCCTCCATCAAAGTATGTAGTCTACCAAAGTTTTGTTCGGCTTCTGCTTCTCTACCACTAAATCACCTATAGTGATGTGGTGCTGAGCTCCGGCAAATCGCTAGATGAAGAGGTTCTCTAATTCTGAAAATGTCTTCACCGAACTCGTTTGGTAATTCAGCATACCAATCAAAGGCGATTCTCGACGAGTCGCTGACAAATTGTCGGAAGAGTAAAGCATCACTCCCGCCGGCATTGCAACAACTGGCACGAAAATGTGCAACATGCTGCCGAGGGTTTCCGGTTCCGTCAAAGGTCTTGAACAGAGGTGGTACGAAGCCTTTTGGGTATTGTACTGCATCAAATTCTTCGGGGTAAGGTCTACCCGTCCGAATGGATGTCCCGCTCTTTGATTGTGTCAAGGCTTCTCGCACCTGCTGTTCCACCATGCTCTTGATATCCTTTTCCGGAATCATGCTTTGTGTTGCATCCTTTTTAAATTGATCATCCCCGTTGACGGATGTAATCTCCTTTCCTCCGTCTACAATGTGAATAACTTCTGGGGGTGTTTCTCTTTGGGGTTGAACCTGACTCTGGAGAGTGGCTAGGGCTGCAGCCATCTCTTCCATCCTTTTTGCCATTTGGGCGATCGTATCATCTTTCTCTTGAAGCTGCATCCTCATCACTTCCGGCTCCTCTCTTTCCCCGGCTGCAGGAGCACCTTGTGAAGCTGACGAAGCTCGTGTTTCAACCATGTTAATTTCTGCATATTCATCATCCATGAACTCTGACGAGTCGACTTCATCTCCGAATTTTTCTTC
Source organism: Papilionanthe hookeriana x Papilionanthe teres (assembly GCA_022702705.1). Lineage (NCBI taxonomy): Eukaryota > Viridiplantae > Streptophyta > Magnoliopsida > Asparagales > Orchidaceae > Papilionanthe > Papilionanthe hookeriana x Papilionanthe teres. The sequence goes on along the minus strand of CM040425.1, from coordinate 137,621,043 downwards.
TCTTTCTCTTGCTAATCGCCGAATATCAGTTCTTAGCTTTTCCATAGCATCTTCTAATGGTCTCTTCTGCACATCCTTGCAGTTGTCATGCGATAACTGTCGGGTTTCCTTCTCATGAGTCCCCTTCACTGCGGTAGCACTTTCTTCGGACTCAAGTCTCCTGACGAGACTTTCCTTCTCAGGCTGTTGTTTTAATCTTAATTGTCCGGTAGTGGGACGCCATACCATCCTTCTAGCGACAGAAGGTCTAGGACCGGATGGTCTGTCGACCAAATGCTGGAAGGTGGTATCCTCCCTAATTTGTAGTCTTGAAACAACGACGAGTGGACTAGCTTTCATTCTCTTATTTGGCTTTTCCGCAGCGATAGCAGGTTCTACTCGCGGCCCAAGACGGGACTTGGCTGGCACCCGCCCTATCCTTCTTAAAATTTCTGATACAGGGCATTTTTCTTTCTTTGCTAACTTTTCTATCAGGGTTTGCAGTCGAGCAAATGGCGTAATTCTAGCCCTTTTCTTACAGCCGTCATTGTAATATGCAAGCTGAGGCAATGCAGAAGCAATCTTGCGGACATTTTCCTCATCATCTGCGGCGGAGAGGGGATGAAACCTACTTCCTCCCAAAAGTGGTATGTATTCAGGCAGCGGTGTATACTCGGGCAGTTCTGGGATTTCCTCCAGGAAAGCAACTTCAGCAGCTCTGGCTTCTCTAGCAATCCTTTTACTTTTGTTCCTCCTCTTAGTCCGTGTCAGTGGTGGAATTCTCGAGCTGGACCCAATTTCGAAAACAGAAGGTCTCACAGGAAGATCTGTACCCTCCACAGGTTCATCACAGTTCTGAATTTCCTTCCCCTTTAGTTTGGCAGAAGCCGGGGTAGGTACGGAGACAACTAGACCAGTGGGAGTAGCAACAACAGTCCTTCTGCGAACAACAGTATTCCTCTCAGTTGGAATCTTTTGTAGAGGAGGGAATTCATGAGTTGACTTGAGGTTAAACTCGATCAACGGCTTCTCAGTTTCCGGTACTTTGCTTGCGAGTGAAAAGAGAGTGACATCGGGGATTTTGATGTTGGTGTCCCTGAATCCTTGTCCGAATCGAATGATTCCATTATTAGGCAGTTCGTCCTTGAACACGGCCGGGTCCGATCCGTTGACGAAGGAGAAGATCAGTTTTGGGGCTTCCATTTCTGCAGGGCAGATTCCAAGTGTTAGTCCCCGAATCGTGCTTCTTCTTGTCGTAAAACTTATGACGAAAAAGAAAGAGTCCGAACACATTTCCGTTTGTCTTAATGTATTTGTGGTATTAAAAGAAAATTTATTTAGATAATTGTTTTTTCGAAAAGATTTGTTCGTTAGGACGGAGAATTATTAAAAGAAGGAGAGTTGTAGGAAGGGTAAAAGGAATTGATTAGGAACTGGAAAAGGAAGAGAAAGTCTTGTAGAAACTTCTCGACCCGCAAGACCGCTCCTAAACTAATACCTATTGGGGGTCCACCCCACCTCAGAAATGAGGCAAAAGGATCTCGGAATCTCTCTGTTTAGGGGTGTCTAAATAGTGGTTCCTAAATCCGAGAGAATGTTGGCTATACTCGCTCAAGGTAGAAATGAACATAGTATTCCAACGGAAAGAAGGGTAGTTTGATCCACTAGGGACATGGATACACTACCAAATTTTTGAAAGCAGAACTATCTGATTAAAATGGAGAGAGGAATTCTCCACAGCGAAGTCGCCAGAAGTTGTCGGCATATTTTTAGGTTTGTGTGTTGTATTTTTGAAAAGAGGTCGTCTATAGAAATTGTCGGCGAATTTTTAATTTAATTTAAATAAATAATTTGAAAAGTAGTATTTGATTTTGAAAATAATTTTAAATTTGAAAATTTTAAGATATGAAATCAAACTGATCTCACATCCCGAATAGTTTATATAAACGAGCACCACACCACAAACTGTATAGCTATCCCGGAGAGAAGACACACTGCTTGATGATGGGGCTCGGTTAAATAAACTAGAAGATTTGTGACATCCGTTTGGTCTACGAACCAATTTTATAAGCCGACAAGTTCCCCTGCTTAATATAAATGAATTAAGCAGGGTTTATATTACCTGGGTTCTTAAAGTTCCTTATAAGGGCAAGCCCCTATAGTTAATTACATCTTAAATGACGGGAATCATTTAAGAACTCTCTCGATAATGATCAGTGGTTTTAGGAGGTGTGTGAAAGTGTAGTGTATACGTGTAGTGTGTGTGTAAGTCAGCCCTCACCAGACCAGGCCACCCAGGGCAGTCCTAAGGCCAAAGAGTCCTATAGGAACTCATCCTTTAAACTTCCACATTTGATTTCAACCCTCTAGGTGATCAGGAGTCTACAATCAAGTTTGTGGAGTTTGCAGGGAGTTAAGAAGTGGTTTGAATTTCTAAGTGGTGGGTCCCAATTCTAATCCTCTAGGATAGTCAAAGGAAAAGCCTAAGGCTAGATCCTAAGTACTGAAAAGAAGAAGAGAAGACCTCATCAAAAATGAGGTCAACATACACGTCAACCTACAGTAGCTCCAAACAGACCATACTGCGCGCTACTAAATGACATTGCCTTTCGAGTCAGCTCCCACACGGCTCTGCGTTCACGCATCATCTCTTCATCCAGTGCAATCTGAAGCATCCATTGGATACACGTACGATTGGATGACTCTCCATATTCGTCTCCAACTAGTGTAACTCGTGGACCGTTCAACTTCTAGACCTTACATCTCACCCTATATTCAACCAAACCTCATGGGTTTTGTTCCTACAACTTTATCTAGTTCTATCGAACACATCTAAATGATTAATCATGCGTGGAATGTAAACTTTCTTCATAAAGGCTCAAACCAAGCTCAATTTGAGGGGGAGAGGTCTATACCTGAGTCCAAGAGGTGTGGCCTCAATTGGATGCTTGTAGAAGTTTCAGTGGAGTCTAGAGAACCTCCTCTAAGTGCTAGTTATAGCAGAGGTTGGAGCTGTGTAAGACTTCCTCTTATAAGTGGTGCGGCCTTGATCAAAGTCTGTACAGAGAGCTTGAGAGATGAGGGTTTCAATGGGGATCTTCTTTGTTTGGTCTGGGGATGATGAGGAGTAGTTTAATTCAGTGGTTTTAGGAGTTTGGTGGAGTGACAAAGAATGTTATGTTTTTGGGCTTTTTTAGGTGGCAAAATTGAGCTCAGTCAGTGGGGGAGGTAGCTGGAAAACAGCGAAGTTGAACTTAGGAAGTCCTAGAGAAGCTCTAGAAGGATTTTGGCAGTGTCTCCCCAAGGAATTGAATCATCTCTTCTTCTTGGCCATGAGAGGGTGGTGTTTAAATATAGGGGGAAGGAGTGGTCAATTGGGTTGATTAGCGAGTGCAAAAGGTTTCTTAGATGGAGGGTGATCACTGAAAAATTTATTAAGAAATTCATACCTATTTTTGATGAAATTGCACTTTAAAGAAAGGTATTTTCTTTATTTTGTTGCAGGAATGGAGAATTTAGGTGATAAAAGCAAAAATCATAAAAAGGAACGGATTTGGAGCAAAAAGGAAGAAAATAATGCAATTTGTGCTGAGTCGCCGACGGCGAGATCGAGCCCGCCGACGGCGAGGGTATGAGGAAGAAATTCTGAAGGATTTATAACTGTCTCATTGACAGCGAGCCCGAGCCCGCCGACAGCGAGATAGCGCGGTTCGAAGACCTTCTAGAAGCCTCGCCGACAGCGAGGTAGTTCAAATGGCGCAGATACATTGAACCTGGACACCTTTTGAAGAGATGCTTACACACCTCTTGGACCTTTGCCTACCTCTATATATAGAGGCCGAAATTCAGCTTCTAAGTGTGTGTTCTGAGTGTGCAGTTTTTGTATCTTTAAGTGCAGTTTTGTGTGTCAAATTGTGTATTGAGTGAGTTTACTGAGTAATTAGTGAGTCGTGCTGTACTGGAAGGAAGATTCAAAGGAACTACGAGGAGTCTGCTTGGGGATAAATCAAGATAAGTATTTGTATTTATTGTTTTTAACTTTAAATGAAATCCATGCTTAGTTTAGTTCCCATGCATTCTGAGTAGTTTATTAGTCTTTCTCCCTGTTTATGAAATTAAGTGACTTGATGAACTAAAAATAGAAGTACTTTTATATATATTAATAAATTGTGATAATTTTTTACTTAAAACTTAATTTACTTTCAAACTGGCCAATTGACTTGTTAAAATATGTTGAATATCAACTATAGTAAAAATTACATCAGATATTCGGGGAATTCAAAAGCCTTGGAAGGAAGGTGCAAATAAATAGGGAAATAATATCACTGGGCGTAGAATTGAGCATTTTATTGTGACGGACTAAAATATTCAATTCGGTCCTATTGTTTGAGAGCTGAAGTGTAGATGTTAGCCCTCGGGCGAGGGGAACGTGGGAGCTCGAAGTGGCGATCGGTATCCTCCCAACCTAGCCGCAGATTCGGTAATCAAACATAGGATTAGTCAATATTCTTTACACTGGACCAAAGGGTAAAGAATAGGAATGCTCCTATTTGTCACAATACCTTAAAATTATCTATTTAAATTCATCAATCACTTAAATTTCTAAACAAGGGGAAAGATACTTTTTCCGAATAGTTAAGACTTATTTAGCAATTAGTTTAATTTCCTGCACTTTCAATACGTATTAATTTTCTACTTAGTTAAGTTACCTAATTAAAATACTTAGTTTACTTTATTGCGCTTAAATTTAGAATTCCAAATTTTCGTATACTATTTTAAAATTATTATTATTATTATTTTAAAATTAGTTGTTATTTAATTTTCTACTTCCCTGTGGGATCGATAACCAGGACTCCACTAGAGCCCTGTATTACTTGATACGATACGTATACTTGCGTAGCATCCACTACATAAACAATTACAATTCTATACATATAATATAGCGGGGTCAAGTTTTTGGCGTCGTTGCAATTAAATTAAAAATATCATAATATAAAATTGTGGGTCAAGTTTTTGGCGCCGTTGTCGGGGAAAGTAAGAAAAATTTACTAGAGTAACGGACTATTTTAAAATAATCATAATAAATAAATTAATATCTATTCTAAAATTGTATGCGCAAATTTGGAAACGAAAATTTAATACCTTATGATTCTGAATTAGAGCGTACAATTAAAAGAATTAGAAAACAAAAGAAACAAATTATAAATTTAACACAAATGGCGAATATTCCTGAAATTCAAAACATGAACCAACAAAGACCATTAAGAGATTATGCCAACCCTACATCGGATGAAATTCATTTAACTATTCAAAACCCCGATGTAGCTGCTAATTCATTTGAACTTAAACCCGCAATTATCCAAATGGTACAAAACAATCAATTTAGTGGTTCACCTACTCGAAGATCCTAACTTACATCTTGCTAGTTTTCTAGAACTTTGTGCTACTTTTAAATATCAAGGAGTATCCGACGATGCTATAAGACTTAGACTTTTTCCTTTTTCATTAAGGGATAAGGCTAAAATGTGGTTGAATTCGTTAGCACTCGGATCTATTAAAACTTGGGGAGAATTATCACAAAAATTTCTATCCAAATATTTTCCACCATCTAAAACTGCTAAGTTTAGAAATGATATAACTTCTTTTTGTCGGTTAGATGGAGAATCAATATATGAAGCTTGGGAGAGATTTAAGGAACTTCTTAGGAAATGCCCACATCATGCGCTACCGTATCGGCTGATTATTCAAACCTTTTATAATGGATTAGTAGGATCTTTAAGATCAATCATCGATGCTGTCTACTTGGAGGTTCATTAATGTCTAAACCATTTGATGAAGCTTATGCACTAATCGAAGAAATGACAACAAATAATTTCCAATGGCCTCGCTGATAGAGTAAATCCGAAAAAGATAGCCAGCATTCATGAAAACGATGCAATATCTATGTTAGCTTCTCAAATTGTTGCTATATCTAAGAAATTAGATCATTTTGGAATGATCTACTCTCCTACTTTAGAAGAAAACTCATCTGGACAAATCATAGAATCTCAATCTAATTATGAAACTTTAAATGCTATTAATAATAGAACTAATAACCCTTATTCAAACTATTATAATCCTGGTTGGAAAACTCATCCAAATTTTAATTGGAATAACACATCTAATCAACAATGGATGAATCAACCTAATCAAGCAAATCCAAACTATAAACCTAATTACCCACCTGGATTTAATAACAATAACCCTCAATTCAAAGATAAGAAATTATCTATGGATGAATTAATTTTGAATATGGGTCATCAACTACAAAATCAAGGAAATCAACTACAAATTCAAGGAAATCAATTACAAATTCAAGGAACATCTATTAAAAATATCGAAACTCAACTTGGACATATTGCTACTGCGCTAAATAATAGAATACCTGGAACTTTTCCTAGTAATGTGGAAATAAATCCTAAAGATCAAGGAAAAGAACAAATTAAAGCAATACAACTAAGGAGTGGAAAAGAATTAGAAACTCAAATTCAAAAAGAACTTGAAAGCCAAAAAGAGGAAGTGGAAATTGAAAAGGAAACACTTCAACAAGATTCAAACTTAGAACATCCTTTAATACCTATGAAAATTTGTTGAAAAACCTCCACCACCATTTCCTCAACGACTAGCTCAACATAAAAAAGATAAACAATTTGCTAAATTCCTTGAAATATTAAAGAAATTAACAATCAATATACCTTTTGTCGAAGCTTTAGATCAGATGCCAAATTATGTAAAATTTATGAAAGATATTCTAAATAAGAAAAGAAAATTCACTGATAATGAAACAGTCGCACTTAGTGAAGAGTGTAGTGCTATTATTCGGAAGAAGCTTCCTGAAAAATTGAAAGATCCTGGTAGTTTCACTATACCCTGCGCTATAGGAGAAAAATTTTATGGAAAAGCTTTGTGTGACTTAGGAGCAAGCATCAATCTAATGCCTCTATCGATTTTTAAGAGATTAGGATTAGGAAAAATTACACCTACTTCAGTAACCCTTCAATTAGCTGATCGTTCGGTTACCTATCCTAAGGGAGTTATTGAAGATGTGTTAGTAAAAGTGGATAAATTTATCTTCCCAATAGAGGGCTGAATGATGTAATTGACTAATATGGGTGAGCCACATTGGATGGGTGCAATTGGGTTGGAACATGGGGAAGGCTCTCTCAGTTTGGGGTTTCTCAGCAACTAGGCTGGCTGGTGAGGGTAGGGCTGGTGGCTAGCTAGTTCAAGGTAGCTAGAGAAGTTTAATGGTTTTGGGCGTGGGGCTTAGAAAGGCTGGTAGCAAAGATTCTTTTGGTTTAGCCATTTTTTTGAATAAATGCCCCAAATTAGGGGACCATTGGTCCATGGATGACCAAGGGTGGGCTAGGTAGATCTAGACTAGATCTTAGGGTTTATATGGCTATTGTGGTGGTCAGGGTTATTCTGGACCAAGTGTTTTGGAGTTTATTTTGGCCTTGGATTCAAAATCATAGCTTAAGCTTTGACTTAGGTTTGGTCTTGGCTAGGGTTTGAATTTGAGTCAATTAGGAGTTCAATTCGGTGTAGAATGTTGATATGAAAAGTTTGCATGTCAATTGGGTTGAAATTGGGGTTCCATGGGGTTCAACTTGGAAGATTTTGAATTTTGGGGCAAAATTGGGGGTTTTGATTTGGTTTGGATTTAGACTAAGTTTGAGCTTGGGTCAAGTCTAGTTTAGGGTTCAAATTGGTCTGAGCGATTGTTATGAAGAGTTTAGAATTCAAATTTGGGGGAATTAAATTGATTATGAAGATCAATTTGATGGAATTTAGGGGTATGGTCAAATTGGGGATTTTAAGTTGGGCTTGGAATTTAAGTTTGAAATTGGGTTTGACTAGGCTTAGGTTTGGTTTTAATTGAGCTTGGGCATAATGAATTTGAGCTTAGATTTGAAATTAAAGAAGTTTGAAATCAATGTGATTTTGGGAATTTTTTAGACATGAGGGCTATTTTTGTAATTTTGGCAAATTTTGGGGTATTTTTGGCAATTTATGTATTTTGGAATGGTTTGAAGTGATTTTCAAAGTAAATTTTGGAATTTAGACAATTTTGGGAAAAATAGGGTTTCAGGATTATTTTTGTAATTTTTGAAAATGTTTAGGGGTAACAGGTCAAAATTGGGAATGTTGGTGAAATTGGGGTAAATTGAGGAGGCTAATTAAAATATTACCCTTTTTTGAGCCGTAGTACCAACGAAATCCTATTTTTGATTCTACATGTGTTGGTCATTGCCAAAACCTAGCCTTGGGCTAAGTGTTTGGTGGACCACCCACATGAGTTTCCAAAAGAGTGGGGACGCAAATTAAGGTTGATTGGTTTAGGGTTTTAGGTTGTTAGTGAAAGTGAGGAGTTGAGTGTGTGTGTAAGACTGACCAAAGCCTCACCACCCAGGCTAAACCTAAGGCCTGACAATCCTATGAAACTCCAAGAAGAGTAAAGAAGTGTTTTAGAATTTCTAATAGGTAGGGTTAAGGATAATCAACAAAAAAGTTCTATGGCTAGATCCTAGGCTTCTAAGAAAGACATACTAGACCTCAACAAAAGTGAGGTAAAAAATTGGAACCCCAATAGGTGTGGAGTTCCGGACTAGCACACCGCACGTATTGGCGTTGATGTAAAGATCAACATAACCATCACAACTTCCTAAGCCAACACGCTCAAAGTTGAACGCAGAATCGAGTGAGAAGAGTTTGCGCTGTGAAAAGAGCAAAAGTATCGTCAAATTGTAGTTGTGAATTCAATTTAAAATTTTAGAATGAATTTCATATTTTATGTCGTGATTTTCTCTTTCATTATCTTTGTGAAGAGATGTTTTTTGAATCTATGGAGGCAACTATTAGGATCCCTTATCAAAAACCTGACAGTCGATGCGAGCTTAATTCTTGAAGATTCAATTTTATACTTTTGATTCGAATTCCAATTTTAATTTCAATTGTCAATTTTATACTTTGACTTTGGATTTTACATGTTAATTTTGAGTTTTGTGGAAAATTCACGGAAACCAATATGGAAACCTACAGAATTTGAAGGAATCGGACGACCTTGCAATGACCCCAGAATTTGAAGGAATTGGAAGACCCTGCACAGACTCCAAAATTTTAAGGAATCATATGACCTTGCACCGACCCAAGAATTTAATGGAATCAGACAAATTTGCACCGACCCAAGAATTTGAAGGAATCAGAAAACATTGCACCGACCCTGGAATTTGAAGGAATCGGACGACCTTGCACCTACCCCAAAATTTCATGGAGATGGAAAAACTGTGAAAGTGATGTGGAAATTTGTGGAAATTTAGAATGAATCAAGATGACCTTGCATCGACCATGGAATTTGATAATGGTGGAAAACTTGTCAAAAGAGTGCAGAAATTTGAGAAATTTGAAGGAATCAGACGACCTTGCACCGACCCTTGAATTTTCATGGAGGTGGAAAACTTGTGGAAAGGAGTGGAAATTTGTAGAAATTTGAAGGAATCAGACGACCTTGCACCAACTCTAGAATTTCATGGAGATGGAAAAGTTATGGAAAGGATGCAAAAACTAGTGGAAATTTGAAAAATCGGACGACCATGCACCGACCTTGGAATTTCATTACAATGGGAAGGAAAGCTTAGGAACTGACATCCAACCCAAGAGGTAACAGAGGGGAATCACAATATAGGTACTAATTCTGAGATTTGATCTGAGGGAAGTTGAGTATTTGTGGGAAGTGGTGTAATTGATGGAAAATGCGCAGAGAGTGGACAATTTGATGGGAATGTGACGCATCGTGAAGATTTAGAAGGTTTAGAATTTGTGGAAATTTGATCACAGAGAGTCCGAAATATCGAATTTGCTTTCCTTAAACTTTGTTTATCATTTTGATCATTTTCTTTCATATCTTTGGAATTTCCCCGTTTTGATTTTCTTTCTTTTGATTATTTTAGATCTTCTTGACTTTGCAAATTTTATTTTCATTTATATTTTATTTTGTCCTTCATTCATTGTAGTTTGGGACCAACGTATGGTTCTGCGGCTGTTTATCAATTGCACAAATGTGGAAATTTAAGAACGCATGCTGAAATCTAAAAGGGAACTTTGTTGATTCTACTTTGAAAATGTAGTACAACATATCATATACTAAACGATATTCAAAACATCAGAATTACATCAAAGTGGAAACTAAAATCTGCTATGTCAAGTCATATCTATTCTAGCACAGTGCAAAAGGGTAGAAAACATCAGTCTGTCATCTCAGGTCACTTCATGATCAAGCTAACCACCTAAGCAATGCTTCGAAAAAGAAGTTACCTCGACAATACTTAGAGGTGTAACTATCTCACAGCTTGAGCGAACGTAATCCCTCCAAGTGTAGGTTGGGCTGGTATCCGTACGACATCTTTCTGAGAGTCACTGAGACTCTCTTTTGAGAAACTTTTGGAATACAATATTTCATAAGGTCTGATTCATTTCCTTTAACTATTAGTACTGATCCAATTGGTAACGGGATCTCAATAAGTCCTCTGAACTCACCCAGATGAACGATTTGTATTTTTTTACCGAACATTATATTGGACTTGCTCATGAATGAGGCAGTGTTAAAGGGTCTCAGAATGTTATGGTGATCAATATGTGGCTGAATACAGTCATCCTCTTTGTAGATATTGATTATGTAGTTGTTAGGAACACAATCGACTAGCAGTATGTTCCATGAAACCAACCGCTTTATCATCTTCTTTATTTCTAGCGTTAGATGATCAACCTCGTCATTTCTCATGATACCTAGGGGATTCTCCTTTTTGTCCTTAGCAAAGTTGTAGCAATATCTGCACCGAATGGTAATCCTGTCTTTTCCACTCATCCATTTCTAGGGTTCTGAATATCTTTTTTTGTTTAAAAGGCCTGGCCGACCCAAGTCTCTAAGGGTGAACACGTAGTCCAAAATTTTGACATTCCAGAATATTGACATACATTCCTTGCATTTTCTCATAGTGCTCAAATTCTTTCTTCCGAACTCTTTATATTATTTCCAACTCGTAATCTAGATACAGTGAGGTGTCAGCCTTTCTCGGCTTTAATTAAAAAGGACGCCAAATTTATTTGGGAAGAGAAATGCCAACATGCCTTCGAAGATATTAAACAATATCTTATGACACCAACCGTTCTGGCAGCCCCTATCCAGGGTACACCGTTGATACTTTATACCACGACCTTAGACGACTCCCTCGGAGCTCTCCTTGCACAAGTCAATGATGAGGGTAAGAAAAACGCACTCTACTACTTGAGTCGACGTCTAATACCAACGGAAATAAAATATCCTCCTATTGAGAAGCATTGTCTAGCTTTAGTTTTCGCCGCTCAGTAGCTTAGACTTTACATGTTATCTCATAAAGTAAACCTAATTTTGAAAGTTAATCCATTGCAATACTTGATGACTCCGGATGTCTTGCAAGATGGTCGATGATACTATTGTAATTTGACATAACTTCTGTGCCCCTTCGCGCTATCAAATGGCAGATTTTAACAGATTTCCTTGCTTTGCACCCACTACCAGCTGGGTCTCCGCTTGACGACGAACTACCAGAGGAGCGAAAACTGCAAGTAGATAAACCGAATACACAACATTGGGAAATGTACTTCGATGGTGCTTCTTCAGCCAACAAAGATAAAGGACAGCATACAGTGATACCAGGCAGGGCAGGTATTAGTTTGATCTTCATGAAACTGACGTGAAAGTGTTAAAGAAAGACTTTTGTTCCGATGAAGCTATGTGGCCGGTATCTGTGACTGGGTTTAAAAATTTTGTAATAACCTCAAAATAAAATAAAATAAAATCGCTTTCCACAAAACATTCATGTAAAATTTTCTTTAATTCTAAATTCTGTGGGATTACACTAAATAACATAATCACGTTGACATAATTTGGAAACACAGAACTTAAAACTCATTAAAATAAATTTTGATAATGTTCTTATTCGTGCGAAATACCAACCACTGACATCTTCCTGCCGCTCTTGTGCAGGAAATGTCAGGACGCAAGTCGGTATTTGCTTCTAAGAGTGGCTTAAACCTCGCACTTCAGAAAGAAGGACAGTCCTCGGGGTACGGTGGTACTGGAGGATTTGTCGATTCACACTTGCTTGACAGCAGACACGGTCAGCTTTCGTCCATGATCACCACTCCGAGAGCTGATATAGTTGCAGCTTCAATTGAGAGACACCCAGATACGCCATTGGGAAGTACTAAGAGAAGGAACGTAAATCGCCACAAACGTCATCTCCTAGACAGGATGGAGAGGAGGCAGGCCCGACAGTTAGCCACTGAGTTGTCACCAGTGCTAGAGGAAGCTACCTACAAACCTGAGATGAAAGAGATAGAAGAAAGTCTGCCAAGAACGGACACAGAACCGAAGCTCGCAGAAGTACCAGAGCCAGTACAGGACTCGATTGAGGAAATTTTCACAGGATGCTCGACGTGCAGCTCTAACTTCCCTCGACAGTTGACTACTTCAGGGGCATTCTCAATATGCCCGGACTGCAATGTGCTGCGACTGGAGGAATATGGGACTTATGAAGCGTATGTCGCCGCTACACTGAGGAGACAACTGGGAGAGCGACCTGACATCGAGCCTTACATACCAGAATACGTCCTGCTACCACCGCCACCGCCGATACCGGATTACATTATGATAATGATCAGAAAGGTTAGAAAAGACACATGCCAGCACTACGACATCATCCAGGGAAAGCAGTTAACATTTTGTTAGGCCTAGAGCTCTACATGAATGTATTCTCAAGGAAAGATGAAAAAAAGATCCTGGCCTGTGTTTGGACTCTCTAAGATAGGGGTAAGGAAGGGGTTTTGAAAGGAAAGACTTATTCGTAACCCACGAAATGGAAAAGAGGCTAAGGCAGATTAACGATACAATGTGGCTGGTGCTACAACTTCGCAAAAGACAGACAAGGTAATCCTCCAAGGATCCTACATCATGATGAGGTGGATGAAATGCCGCCGGAGATTAAATGGATGATTAAAAGGATGATTGAATGGCATATTCTGCTGGCACATTGTATTCCCAACAGCTGCATCATAAATATTTATGAGGATGGGGACTTCATCCCACCTCATATCGATCACCATTACTTTGTCATACCATTCTGCACAATTTCATTCATCATTGAATGCGACATTTGTTTGGTCGAGAGATAAAGATCGTTAGAGCAGGAGAATTCATTGGTGTAGTGAAGATCACTCTACCAATTGGATCAATTTTGGTGCTTCAGGGAAATGGAGCGGACCTAGCCAAGCACTGCATCCCAGGGGTTCGGGGATGAAGAGTTTCAGTCACATTCAGACGGATGGATGAAGACAAGACACTGTTTTACTACGAACCAGATCCAGAGCTAGAAAGCTACCGCCCATTACCGCTGTTATGGCAGTGCCTCTGGGTGATCGCGAGGGGACTTTTGTTCCGGAGCGTAGCCTTTGGGAGGTTGGCTTGTCCACAGGACGACATACCAGACATCGACTAATTTTCACCAGTTTCTACGTCAGTTTACAACAGTTTCTACTACTCCAGTGTCAATTTGATGGATATTTCAACTCACTACATGCAGACGTCTGTACCTGATCAGTTTTGGCGATACTTATCAGCTTTTGATCAGTTGTACCAAAATATTTCTTAGCGAAATGAATGAAGATTTCTATTTTCAGAATGACTCCTTCTGTGCGCGATGGTTAATAAGCCGCAGGGCCATACTTGGATCCCAAATTAAAGCGAACAAAGAACGATACAAATAATAATAAACGGACATGTGCATGAAATTACAACATGAATCAAAGTTAAAAGAAAAACTCATGAATAAATTAAACAAAAGAAAATTGAAATCAAAACATCAACGAATAAATCAAAGTGAAACACATCAACAAAAGGAAAATAAAATTCTAATTAAGAAAACTTAAACAAACTCGAAACTTAAGTTCTCTCTTAAAAATTCCACGCCTCTCGTTCATTCTGAAACTTCTCCATTCCGAATAGAGTGCATCACAAATTCTCATATCTCACACATCATCACAGATTTCAAGTCTATTCAAATTCGAGGAATCCTACAAGTCTCCATACCTCTTGCACAAGCTGCATGATCTCTACTCAAATTCCACTAAGTTTGATTACATTTTGCAACATTTCCATACAATTTTCACATTTCCTACAAGTCATACATTTCCATACAATTTTCACATTTCCTAGAAGTCATAAATTTCCGTACAATTTCCGCATTTCCTACAAGTCATACATTTCCCTACAATTTCTACACTTCCTACAAGTCATATATTTCCATACAATTTACGCATTTCCTACAAGTCACACATTCTAGGATCGACACGTGATCGTCCGATTCCTTTCCCTACAATTTCCGCATTTCCCTACAAATCACACATTCTAGGATAGGTACGAGATCGTCCGATTCCTTACTCTACTTTTCCGCATTTCCTACAAGTCGTACAATTCCCTATAATTTCCGCATATCCTACAAGTCATACATTTAACTACAATTTCCGCATATCCTACAAGTCATACATTTCCCTATAATTTTCGCATATCCTACAAGTCATACATTTCCATACACTTTCCGTATTTCTTACAAGTCATACATTTCCATACAATTTCCACATTTTCCTACAAGTCACACATTCTAGGATCGGTACGAGAACGTCCGATTCTTTACAATTTCCATACTTTCCTACATGTCATAAATTCCAGGATTGGTGCGGGATCGCTCGATTCCTTACATTTGCTCTTTGTTCTCTCTCGCTTTCCCTACATTTTCCATAAATTTTCTACATCACACACTCTTCGGGAGCGATGTAAGATCGCTCAGTTACCTTTAACCTTCAAAATCAAAATTTCAAAAAAAATCAACAAGCTAATATCAACAAAATTAAAATCTCAAAAATTCCAAAATCAACAAGTTAAAACTTCAAAATCAAAATCTCAAATTTACTTTAAATCAAAATTCAAATTCTCAAACTCCAAATTTTCATCAAATTCTAAACTGTCGCTTGGACTTGGTCCCCTTCAGGATGTGGAGTCATGAACTCACATCTTTATTTTGAAGGATCTCCACCCACCTTTCCCCAGCAGAAGTTTAATCCCCAGTGGATACTCCCTCACTGGAAAGTTCTTTCTATCTGGAGTTTACACTCAGATAGTCATGTCGGTTTGGTTGATCTCGTCAGTCAACACCAATACGTGTGGTGTGCTATTCCCGCACACCACACCTATTAGGGGTCCATTTGTTGACCTCACTTTTGGCTGAGGTCTAGTTTCTCAATAGATTACCTAGGGTCTAGCCATAGGACATCCTAGTGACTTTTCTTAGAGGACTAGTAATGGAACCCTCTCCATAAAAATTCAAACTTTTCGTACTTCACTTGAACTGTCATGTGCTTAAGGCCTAACCTCCAGCTTTGGGAGGAAGAGACCAAGCATAAGGAAGTTTAAGTGAAATCCCTATAAGTGACTAAGCCTTAGGATTAGCCCTCGAGGAGGCTGTGTCACACACTGACATTCATAATAACACATTACATTCAACACTCACATCCTAAATCGATTACATTTCACTTCGATCTTCGGACCCTTTGGAAACTCATGTGAGTGGTCCCACTACCCTTAAGTATATGGCAAAAAGAGCTAAGATCACCACATAGATGACCAAAGAGGCTTTCCTTAGCCTATAGCCCATCTAAAAAGATTCCATACTTCATGGTCTGACAATACCTCACTTTTCCAAAAATTTCAATTTTTACCCTGAAATTACTAAATTACGGAGTGTTCCCCTCATCGAACTGAAAATTTAACTGTAAACATGCCATACTTTTGAGCTACCGGCAAACCCCTCCCGGCTTAAATAGTCGCTACTTGAACGACATTCCGGGCCCCGTAAAACCCTCCGCAGTGGTCAGAAACGCTTCCGGACACTGCCGTTTAACTCCAAATTTCATTTTTCACTGCCCCAGACATTTAATTCCACCATTTAAACATTTTGCCAAAAATCCCCAAAATGACCAAAATATCCCTACAGGCCTGAAATTTCCAAAATTCCAGACAAATCCAAAAAATTCCCAAAAATTTAAAAAATATTTCGACACTCCATTCTTTCCCAAAAATGACATCCAAATTTCGATTTGATCGGCGATGAGTCAAAATATCTGGTTGAATCGAATTTGACACGTTTTGGTCTATTTAACGACGAACTTGCCCGAATGACCTCAGATTCACAAATGGACTGCGTCGTTGCGTCCGAAACGTTGAAATTACTTGGGAATCATATATAACTTGCTATATTTTGATGCACGATGAAATCGGCTTAAAATTGGTGATTTTACTTAAAACTCGAGTTTTCAGCGCTTAAATCAAATTCCGACTCAATCCTACGCCTAGCCTAGGTTCGGCCGAACCCTAGCTGACCTCCCCTCTCTTCAATTCATGAAAACCAGCTGAGCCGCCTCCCCCTTTGTCGTGATTTTGCCCTGGCCGAACCCCTCTCCATGCATTTTGGCGATTTTCCTCCTTGCCCTGGCTGAGCCCTTTTCTTCTTGCTCCAAGGGTGGCGTGGCCTCTTCTTCTCCTTGCGAAATCTACCATGGGAGTATCTTCAGGCTCTAAGTCACATCCATGGCAGCCCCTTTCACTTCTCTAGTGCTTGGTCACTTCTCCATGGCTTTTCTTTTCATTTACATCATCTCAAAGATGGGTAAGAGGCTTCACCTTTTTTGGACCTTTGGGTATTACCCAAGGGAAAGTTTAGGGCTTCTTCTTCCTTCTCCCTTAGCTATAAGATGACCTTCTTTCTCAGTTTTTATGGTTAGCCAAAATTTGCATAAGCTAGGAAGGATACGTGCTGTAGGAATTTTGAGTCGCTTGCTTCAATCCATCATTTGGTTTGTTCAACATTTTGATGCAAAGTTATTTCCTTCTCTTTTTTTTTACTTCAAAGATAGGTTGATTTTCATGCTATTTAAAAGTTTATCTATTTCTCTTTGGATGAAAAGTAAATTGCATGCTTGAGATGATTTAGGCTATGGTTACTTCATGTGGTATATTAAAAAAAGTTCCTAGCCAAAGTTCTATATTGGGAAGCTTAAAGGTTTAATGCTTGAGGTGTTTTATGTGAGATTGGATTTCTTCTTTTGCTCTTTCTTGACTTGGCCGAAATTTGCATATGGCTTTGTATGCTTGGGGTGTTTTATAAGATGATTCTTGAGTTCCTTTGTTCCACTTATGGCTAGCCAAAAGATACACATATGAAAGTTTAATATTTGCTTTATTTCATGTGAAGTTTGGAAGCTTTTTCATGCCTCCTTTTGGCTTGGCCGGAATCTTCATGAGTGGAGGATGGAATTTTGTTTCGCCTCATGTGATGTTTAAATGGCTTTATTTGTGCTTCTTTGGTAGCCAAAGGCATGCCTACTTTTTTTAAATTTTTTTTTTGATGCACTTCTTATGAAAAGTTTGAAGCTTTGCTCTCTTCTCTTCTAAACTTGTTATGTTTCATGTGGAAGTTTAAAGTGGAATACTTTGCTTTGTACTCTTTTAAAACTAGCATTTTTCATGTGAAGATTTTATAGTTTGGCATGCTCTACTCCTTTTAAAGTTGGCATATTTCATGAAGGGGCTTTAAAAGGCATGCTCATCCTCCTTGAAATTTAATACATTTCATATGAAGGCTTTTAATATTCTTCGCCCCATTCTCTTTTAATTTGGTATGCTTCATATTGAAGTTCAAAAGGGCATGTTTACTTTTTGAGCTTGATGCATCTCATAAGGAAGCCTTTAAAGTTGTTTTGCTCTATTCGCCTTTTACTTGATATGATTCATATGAAGGCCTTTTTTTAAAAAAATGTTTGGAATGTTATATTTATCTTTAAGCCTAGTATGCTTCATATGAATGTTTAAAAATTTGGCTTCCTCATTCTTTTGAGGCTTGGTGTATTTCATAAGATGCATATTTAGAGAGGTAAAAGAAAAAAAAAAGAGAGAAAGAAATGAAAAAAAAAAGAGGGAGGAAATGAAAAAAAAAATGAGAGAGTGAAGAAAGAAGTATTTGAGAGGGCCAAGTCTCATTTACTTTGCCTCAAAAGAAAATGCTAGTGTTTCAGTTTTTTCCATGTTATTTGCATACTTTGAGGTTTGGAAGGCATGCTAAAGTATCTTTAAATTTGAAAAAGAACATTTGATTGTGGCTTGTTCTATTTCATTCTATTGTTCACTATGACACATATGAAAAATTTGGTGCTTGTGGGAGAAAGATTTGGAGAAAAGAGGGGGAGTGCTTGTCATGGCTTAGTTATACTCATCCATCTACTCTATTCTTTAAACTCATCATTACCTACATGTTTGATGTTGGCCTTGGTAAGGCAAAGTTCATACTTAACATGTTTCAAATTTGAAATTGCTCATGAGATATTTAAGTGCTTTTCTTGCATCTTTGGTTGGTTAAAGAAAACTCGAGTTTGAGGGTTTGTTGGAAAGTTTGTTTGATCTTTTTGGAGAGCCAATGTTTATGCATCAAATATCTAAAGCTTTTCTTATTTCATGTGCAAGTTGGAAATAAAATTGGCTTAGTTACCCATTCTTGTAATTTTCGGATTTGGAAATCTACACACATACAACTTCCAAATTTGAAGCCATATGGGCTTGTTTCTCACTTATTCCAACATGTATTTACACATACATCACTTAAGATTCAATTTCACATACTTTTCATCTCATTCCATGCATGAAAATGATTTAATAAAATACTTGTAATTTTCAGATTTGGAAATGTACACACATACAACTCCCAAATTTGAAGCCATGAGAGCTTCTAGTTCACTTATTTCAACATATATTCACATGTATAACATCGAGGTTATGTTTTCTTACATGTTTTACCCAATTCCATGTGTTTGGAGTGCTTTTCATTGGTTGGAATGTACATGAAATAATTTGGTAAAAGTACTTGCAATTTTTGGATTTGTAAGTGATCTTGCTTGAAACACTCATGAATAAGGTCATATATGTTGGTTTTTCACATGTTTCACTAGTATTTCATATACATAACATATAGGCTTTGTTTTTACACATTCTCCACCTCATCCCATGCATACAAAAGTGAGTTTACATCATGTGTGCACTTACCAAAGTGCAAAATCTTCACACATCCCTTTCTTCGGAATTGATTCACATCATTCCTGCACATGCTCAATGACAAAATCTACACTTATACATTAGTGTAGATGTGCTTTACATCATTTACATGCTTTTTTGAAATTAAAATTTGCACCTACATGTTATTTTAGAGAGGGTTTTGGACATATGCTTGCTGCCCCCGCATGAAAAACTGAATTGGTAGCTATTTTGTGGGTGAATCTAAGACTTCTCTTCGCTGCCCTTGAGTTAAATTTGCGTGGCTAAGCATCAAATGAGTTTTTTTTATGTAAGAAAAGAAAAGAAAGAAAAGTGACGTTGTTTAGCACTTTAAAGAGAAGGGTTCCAGCATGCTTGGGAGCTTTAAATTTCATATGATTGGTGAGAAATTCCTTCTCCTTTACATTCTTTTAGCTTGCTTATAATGCTTGGAATGGTGTCACATGCATATTCTCCCTTCTTTACATTACCCTACTTGCTTAATATGCTTGGAATGGTGTCATATGCTCTCTTTCTCTCATTATCTTGTCATTGCAAACGTGTTGATGCTTGGGATTTGATGGAAATGTTGAATGTTGTTACATATATACATGCTTGTGTATTGCTTAGATTGTAAATTGTAGGTGTAAAAAATCACTTTTTTATGCCATTATGCTGCCCGATTTTCTTGGTTGGATCTGAGAAATGATATATTCCCTACATGATACATTCCCTACATGAAATATACACATCCTACATTATACATTCCCTACATGAAATATCTCACATGATACACATCCTACATGACACACATCCTACATGATATATTCCCTACATGATACATTCCCTACATGAAATATCTCATATGATACACATCCTACATGATACTTTCCCTACAAGAAATATCTCATATGATACACATCCTACATGACACATTCCCTACATGATACATTCCCTACATGATACACATCCTACATGATATATTCTCTACATGATACATTCCCTACATTAAATATCTCATATGATACACATCCTACATGATACATTCTCTGTATGATACATTCCCTACATGACACATTCCCTACATGATACACATCCTATATGACATTTTCCCTAGATGATATACACCTTATATGATACATCCCCTACATGTTACCTTACCCCACATACAATTTAACCTCATTTACAACATCGTCTTTATCATCCTACATTACACATTTGAAAACATTTGAGTCTTTCTATCGTTCTTGATTTTTATCCACCTATGGGCTCACACTTGTTACATTTCACAGTCACCCAGTGCACCACGTTGTAGGGGTTTTTATTTAACTGTTTTACATGTGTTACGATCTCCTCTCCGTACATGTCTTTGACGTCTGTCTTGAGGAGTGACCCATCTCCTTTACGACGTTATGTTAGATTGGTCACTTCCTCCTCTTTCTCTTCCTTGACCTCAGTCATTTGACTTTCACCTTGTTTCATAGCTCAATTCACGTGCTTATGAGGGACACATAAGTGCGCACGTATAGCTTTCCGCTATATGTGGGGCCATCAAACAAGGCTGTAAGTACGATGGGGATGATGATAGAATTGCAATAGAGAACCGACACAAGAGAATCACTGAATAGTATCTCCTGAATCAGAGACCCTGGAGAGGGTAGAGAAAGGAAATTACCGATACTATTCACCCATCCTTGGGGTTTCTACCGCCGACGGTCTAAATATCTTAGCAGTCATAGTTCGATTTGGGTAGCCAACCTATGGATCGAATTACTTTACAAAAAAGACACATACACATTCTCAAAAAAAATAAAAATACAAAATTACCTCCACCACAAAATGGCCTACTTACCTACAACTTTTTTCTTGCATGACATCCAAATTGAAGTGAATGAAAAATTTGCAAAGGTCCACGGTTGGCTACTCGAGTCGGGTTAGGGCTGCCTACTGTAGAAAGTTGGTCTAGTAGTCAGTACCTAAGGTGGGACATACAACACAGCTTTGAGTCCTTCACACCATCGCGCTTACGGACCCTTTAGACTTATAGTACTTTGTTTTGTGTGGTTTTTCCCACGTTGTTTTCTACGGATTTTTTTTCCTGGATCTCCTACGAGATGTTACCTCTTGCGAACTTTTGGTTTTCTTATTGATTGCGATGAAAATCTTTTCGGTGTCAACTTGCATCGCTATCAATTCCCGTATCATATCAATGTCAAGGAGTCTCCACTCTATTTTAATATTGCCCTAATCTTATTTCTATAAATCTTATAAAGGAATTAAGAAATTTAGGGCTAATAGAAAACAGAGAAAAAAGATGTTTATGATAATCCTCATAAAATAAGATTCTAGAATGTCATATCCTAGAGTTTCTATATAAGTAAGATCATGAAGTATTAATCAGAAATTTTTAGATATGATGGGTTCTTTAATTCTCCTAATGGTTGAATTAAGTCTTATGCGGTAGAATAACTATAATTTAGGTTTGATTAAACCTTAGTTGATTAAGATTTAATTAAGTCTAATATGGTAGACTTAATTATGGTTTATGGTTTTATTAACACTTAGTTAGTTAAGGTTTAATGATTTAATTAAGTTTAATGTAGTAGACTTAATTATAATTTATGATTTGATTAAACCTTAGTTAGTTAAGGTTTATTGGTTTAATTAAGTCTAATGTGGTTGATTTAATTAGAGTTTAAGTTTGATTAAACCTTAGTTGGTTAAGGTTTAATAGATTAACTAAGTCTAGTGTGGTAGACTTAATTAGAGTTTTTTGTTTGATTAAACCTTAATTAGTTAAGGTTTAATAGTTTAATTAAGTCTAATGTGGTAGACTTAATTACAGTTTAGGTTTGAATTAAACCTTGGTTGATTAAGGTTTAATAGTTTAATTGAGTCTAATGTGGTAGACTTAATAATGGTTATAGGTTAGATTAAACCTTAGTTAATTAATGTTTAATGGTTTAATTAAGTCTAATGTGGTAGACCTAATTAAATTTTAGATTTGGTTTAAGCTTGGTTCAAATTGGGTTGAACGTAAATCTAAGGCTAACTTAAGTCCAATATAGGTTGGGTTTAAGTTTGATTTGGGTTTAAATTAAGTTAGGTTCAAATTAGATTGAACCTATACTTAAGGTTGACTTAAGTTCAATATGGTTTGAACTCAAGTTAAGGTTTTGAATTTGGGTTCAAGTTGTTTTGAATTAAGGGTTAAACTTGGGTTTAAGTTGGGTTGAACCTGAGTTTAAAGGTTGAACTTTGGGTTCAAGTTGGGTTGAACCTAAGTTAAAGGTTGAACTTGGGTTCAAATTGGGTTGAACCTAAGTTTAACGTTGAACTTGGGTTCAAGTTGGGTTGAACCTAAGCTAAAGGTTGAACATGGGTTCAAGTTGGGTTGTGTTGTGAAAAACGACGACAATAAAGTGAAAAATGGAACAAGAAAATTGTGCATAGAAAATAAACACCAGAGCGACACACAGATTTACGTGGTTTGACAAATTTGCCTACGTCCACAGAGCTGCAGAGGATTTTATTTCTTCGAGGAATTACACCGTCGAGCGTCTCGACGTTTACAAGAAAATCTCTATTTTCTTCTCTCCCTTCCTCGCTTTCTCTCTTCCTCTCTTTCTCTCTAGGAGAACTTGGCTTGGCTTAGCTCTTCACTTGCGTGTTCCTGATCCAATAACCAAAAGAGGCTATTTATAAAATCAAGAAGAGTGGTAGGTGGGAGGTAGATGAGCAGTAGGTGGGATGTAGTAGGTGAGTGGTAGGTGGAAGGGTAGGTGAGCGGTAGGTGGGATTCTTAATTAGGAAGCTAATTAAATCAATGTGGATCGGGTCTCCACATTACCCAACAATTCTCCCATTTGGAGACTGGGACACTGACTGCATCACCTACTGGCTGCATCATCTACTAACTGTACCGACCTTTTCCTCAAACATGATATCCTCCACCTCTGCAACTCAAAGCCCCTGTCTTCAAGCCTGAAGACGAGCTGAAGTCAAGCACAACTTCAGCTTCTCACGAGTAACACCTTCAGTTGACATATTATCGTCGATGTAACCATGTACCACCAAGCTATTTCCTGGGTTACTCTTGCCTCTGCTTACAACTCCCACTGCATGAGCACTATCCTACCCCTGATGAAAGCTCTTTTCAACAAGTCCAAACTTGTACCTCTTACTGCCACCAAGCGCAGTCTTCACCCGGTACACCCACTTGTTGTGCAATGCCTTCTTCCTTGGTGGAAGTTCTGCCAGCTCCCAAGTCTGATTCCCTGGTAGGGAATCCGTCTCCTTCTTGGTCAGCTCCCACTTGCTCCAATTTTCATCTTGCAAGATTTCTTCATAACTCTGTGGTTCTCCACCATTTGTCTGTAAAAGGTTCGATTTTCCTGTCTTTGTTGATCTGCCACTTTTCAAGAAATTAACCTTCTTCTGCTTCTCCATAATGCACCTCTGATGAGTCTACAATACCGCAGAACTCTCGTGCTCTCTGCAACTGTAGTAGCAACAGTGTTGAGCAAACCAGTAGTCATATATAGTGTGTCAGTTTTCTTACCCCGAGCCAGTACTAATGCTCCTTTGGTAACCTTCCAGGTGTTATCTGAGAACACTACCGAATGACCAGCCTCATTGAGCTGCCCAACAGAGATGAGGTTTTTCTTCAACTTAAGAATGTTTCTGACCTTTTGCAAAGTCCATTTGCTCTTTTTAGGGAGTGCAATATCAACGTCTCCCATTCCACCACGTCCAGAGCTTTTCCATCAGCCAGATGTACCTTCCCAAAGTCGTCTGCAACATAATTTCTCATCAACTCACGATGGGAAGATGTATGGAAGGAAGCCCCTGAATCCAGTATCCAGTCATCAATAGAACTATGAACTGCCAGCAATAACGCATCCTGTATTTCTTCTGTTGCAACGTTAGCACCATCATTCTCCTTCTTCTTAGGATTTCTGCAGTTCCTTTTTATGTGGCCAACCTTGCCACAATTCCTGCAAGTTACTTGCTGAAAAGACTTTGATTTTTATCTTCCTCTGTTTGAGCTTGTGTCTTGTGATCTACCTCTGAAATCAACAATCTGTGCCAAACATGAACCTAAGGTCTCGCCAGAATCTTTCCTGCACACCTCTTCAGCCAAAATCAAATCACGAATATCACATATTTCAGTTTAGATTTACCTGCCGAACTACTAGCTGTCATCCTCATGGTTTCCCAGCTATTTGGCAATGAAGCCAATAATATCAACGCACGTATCTCATCATCAAAATCAATTTCAACAGACGATAATTGATCTGTGATAGTGTTGAAATCATTCAGGTGTTGAACAACAAACACACCTTCCGCCATCTTCAAGTTGAATAACTTTTTCATTAAGTGCACCTTGTTATTCGCCGATGGCTTTTCATACATACCTGATAAAGCCGCCATGAGATCTGCAGTAGTCTTTTCTTTGATGACGTTGTGGGCAACCGATCTCGACAGGGTTAATCGTATAACCCCCAGAACCTGTCAATCCAACAGATTCCATTCCTCCTCGTCCATCTTTTTCAGTCACTTTCCCAGTAACGGAAGATGAAGTTTCTTTCCATAGAGGTAGTCCTCTATCTGCATCCTCCAGTAAGAAAAATCTGTGCCATTGAATTTCTCGATCCCAGATGTCTTCACTTCGTCTCCGCCCATCGTTCTTCCTTAGATCCGAACCCAAAGCTCTGATACTAGTTGTTATGAAAAACGACAACAATAAAGTGAAAAATGGAACAGAAAATTGCACACAGAAAATAAACACCAGAGCGACACACAGATTTACGTGGTTTGGCAAATTTACCCACATCCACAGAGCTGAAGAGGATTTTTTTCTTTCGAGGAATTACACTGTCGAGCGTCTCGACGTTTACAAGAAAATCTCTATTTTCTTCTCTCCCTTCCTCTCTTTCTCTCTTCCTCTCTTTCTCTCTAGGAGAACTTGGCTTGGCCCTTGCTTTGCTTTGCTTAGCTCTTCACTTGCTTGTTCCTAATTTAATAGCCAAAAGAGGCTATTTATAGAATCAATAAGAGTGGTAGGTGGGAGGTAGGTGGGAGGTAGGTGAGCGGTAGGTGGGATGTAGTAGTTGAGTGGTAGGTGGAAGGGTAAGTGAGCGGTAGGTGGGATTCTTAATTAGGAAGCTAATTAAATCAATGTGGATCGGGTCTCCACATTACCCAACAAGGTTGAACCTAAGTTAAGCGTTGTTTTAGGTTTGAGTAAATCTAATTTAGTTAAGACTTAATGGTTTAATTAGGTCTAATAGGTTAGACCTAATTAGGGTTTAGTTTTGATAAAGTCTAAGTTAGTTAATACTTAATGGTTTAATTAGGTCTAATGGGTTAGACCTAATTAAGGTTTAGGTTTGATTAAGTCTAATTTAGTTAAGACTTAATGGTTTAATTAGGTCTAATGGGTTAGACCTAATTAAGGATTAGGTTTGATTAAGTCTAATTTAGTTAAGACTTAATGGTTTAATTAGGTCTAATGGGTTAGACCTAATTAGGGTTTAGGTTTGATTAAGTCTAATTTAGTTAAGACATAATAGTTTAATTAGGTCTAATATGTTAGACCTAATTAGGGTTTAGGTTTGATTAAGTCTAATTTAGTTAAGACTTAATGGTTTAATTAGTTCTAGAAGGTTAGACCTAATTGGGGTTTACTTTGATTAAGTTTAATTTAGTTAAGACTTAATGGTTTAATTAAGTCTAATGGGTTAGACCTCATTAGGGTTTAGGTTTGATTAAGTCTAATTTAGTTAAGACTTAATGGTTTAATTAGGTCTAATGGGTTAGACCTAATTAGGGTTTAGGTTTGATTAAGTGTAATTTAGTTAAGACTTAATGGTTTAATTAGGTCTAATGGGTTAGAACTAATTAGGGTTTTGTTTGATTATATCTAATTTAGTTAAGACTTAATGGTTTAATTACGTCTGATGGCTTATACCAAACTAGGGTTTAGGTTTGATTAAACCTGATTTAATTAATGTTTAAAAGTTTTAATTAATAATGTCTTAAGCTTAATTAAGGTTTGATTTTGTATTAAACCTAATGTGTTTAAGGTTTAACGAATTAATTAAGTTTAATATGTCCTTAAACTTAATTAGAGTTTGATCTTATATTAAACCTAATTTAGTTAAGGTTTAATAAATTAATTAGGTTTAATATGTCCTTAAACTTAATTAAAGTTTTGATTTTGTGCTAAACCTAATTTAGCTAAGGTTTAATGAATTAATTAAGTTTAATATGTCCTTAAACTTAATTAAAGCTTGATTTTGTATTAAACCTAATTTAGTTAAGGTTCAATGAGTTAAATAAGTTTAATATGTCCTTAAACTTAATTAAAGCTTGATTTTGTATTAAACCTAATTTAATTAAGGTTTAATGGGTTAATTAAGTTTAATATGTCTTTAAACTTAATTAAAATCTTGATTTTGTATTAAACCTAATTTAGTTAAGGTTTAATGGGTTAATTAAGTTTAATATGTCTTTAAACATAATTAAAATCTTGATTTTGTATTAAATCTAATTTAGTTAAGGTTTAATAGATTAATTAAGTTTAATATGTCCTTAAACTTAATTAAAGTTTTGATTTTGTATTAAACCTAATTTAGTTAAGGTTTAATGGGTTAATTAAGTTTAATGTGTCTTTAAACTTAATTAAAATCTTGATTTTGTATTAAACCTAATTTAGTTAACGTTTAATGGGTTAATTAAGTTTAATATGTCTTTAAACTTAACTAAAATCTTAATTTTGTATTAAACCCTTAGGTTTAATGATTTTGATTAGGCTTAAATTGTCTTTAAACCTAATTAATGTTTATCTTGAGTTCATTTGAGTTTGGATTCATCACTGGCTTAGTCCATTATGAAATGGGTTAAGAAAAGGTTTTGAAATATTAATTTTATAATTAATAAATCTTAACCTTATTTTGAAATGTCTATTAGATTGATTTGATAGCTTGAGAATTAGTGTTTTAGGATTGTTATCTGTCACCCTAAGATTCTCAATCATTTTGATTTTTAATTTTCCAATTTTTCAAATTTTATAATTATTTTTGGAAATAATTACAAAATATCATTGAAATCAGAAAATCACATCGTAGAGAGCTATCCTAGCCTTAGAAAAATCAAGAGATGTGTCTAAGGACTTAAAGGTTCTTCTCTAAAAATTTTACATTTTTCTGATTTGTAAATAATTTTTAATAATTAAAATACTCCAGAGAGTATTTAATTATTTAAAAATTAAATACTTAGAATAAAATTATGATTTTGGTATTTAATTGGCTTGATTGGGCTTGATTGGGCTGATCCTATTGATTGATCTTGGTTAGAATAGGTGTTTGAGGTCCTTAGCAAGACTTTTTGTGTTGGGAGCTAAGGGATTTGGGCAGCCTATAGGTTTCTATGGATTTTTTATCTCTTCCTCAAAATATCGGCCAAGGGGTCCTTTTATAGCTATTAATGGCTATGTTTCAACCTTGGTTAGCTTAGGATTTGATCATAGTATGGTTAGAGCTGTGGAGTACAGCCTCCCCCACGTAATCCAACCATCACCTCTTCATTTCCCATGAGAATTTTGCCACTTAAGCAAGTGCACATTTCATGGCAATTATGGATCCAAGTTGTCATGATAAGCTCTTGATCTCTTTGTTTCCATTCCATTGGCTAAGGGAGAGGTTAATGGTGACTCAAATGGTTGAGAACTTCTCCTTGCAACACCTCATTTATCATTTCATGGGGTGGTGACACATTAGCTCCCCCCCCCTAACATTTTTTATATAATGTTATGATGAGCTTAACCATGGTGTGGAGAATGGTTAAAGCCTTGTCTTCTCATCATTGGGTGGCTAGGGAGGTGGCTAAACTCATCTAACCATAGAAAGACACCTCAATTTGCAAAGGGGGTGAGTCATACTTCAAATCACCATGGTTTTGCCACCTCACTTTCATGTCATTATGACCCTTTAACATGGTTAAATATGTGTCATCCATGGGTTGTTTTCTCTTTAATGGGTCATTTGGGTTGTTTCTAACCCATATGAAGTCATGTGTTATGTCATAAAGGAGTTTTGGAATTTTTAGAAAACCAAAATGTCATAGGTTTAAAAATTCCATTTAATACCCCTCTTGATTTAATTTCCATTTTTAATTAATTATGTCATTAATTAAATGTTGGAAATTATTTTATTAATCAATTATTAATGGGACATAATTCCAATGATTTGTATTTCTTTACCGAACATTATATTGGACTTGCTCATGAATGAGGCAGTGTTAAAGGGTCTCAGAAAGTTATGGTGTTCAATATGTGGCTGAATACAATCATCCTCTTTGTAGATATTGATTATGTAGTTGTTAGGAACATAATCGGCTAGCAGTATGTTCCATGAAACCAACCGCTTTATCATCTTCTTTATTTCTAGCGTTAGATGATCAACCTTGTCTTTTCTCATGATACCTGGGGGATTCTCTTTTTTGTCTGAAGCAAAGTTGTAGCAATATCTGCACCGAATGGTAATCCTGTCTTTTCCCATCATCCATTTCTAGGGTTTTGAATATCTTTTTTCCTTTAAAAGTCCTAGCCGACCCAAGTCTCTATGGGTGAACACGTAGTCCAAAATTTTGACTTTCCAGAATATTGACATACATTCCTTGGATTTTTTCATAGTGCTCAAATTCTTTCTTCCGAACTCTTTATATTATTTCCAACTTGTAATCCAGATACAGTGAGGTGTCAACCTTTCTCGGCTTTAATTAAAAATGACGCCAAATTTATTTGGGAAGAGAAATGCCAACATGCCTTCAAAGAAATTAAACGATATTATATGACACCACCCGTTCTGGCATCCCCTATCTAGGGCAGACCGTTGATACTTTATACCACGGCCTTAGACGACTCCATCAGAGCTCTCCTTGCAAAAGTCAATGATGAGGGTAAGGAAAACGTACTCTACTACTTGAGTCGACATGTAATATCAAATTGCAATAGCATTGTCTAGCTTTAGTTTTCGCCGCTCAGAAGCTTAGAAATTACATGTTATCTCATAAGGTAAACCTGATTTTGAAAGTTAATCCATTGCAATATTTGAAGACCCAACCAACTCTTTGTAGATGTCTTGCAAGATGGTCGATGATACTATTGCAATTTGACATAACTTTCGTGCCTCTTGGCGCTATCAAAGGGCAGATTTTAGCAGATTTCCCTACAGTGCACCCACTACCAGCTGGGTCTCCGCTTGACGACGAACTACCAAATGAGCGAATACTTCAAGTAGAGAAACTGAATACATGAAGTTGTGAAATGTACTTCGATTGTGCTTCTTCAGCCAGCAAAGATAAAGGACAACATACAGTGATACTAGGCAGGGCAGGTATGTCGGCATTATTTTTTTAGGTTGTGTGTTTTGAAAAGGGGTCGCCTACAGAAGTTGTCGGCGAATTTTTTAGTTTAATTTAAATATAGATATAATTTAGAAAGTAGTATTTGATTTTGAAAATAATTTTAAATTTGAAGATTTTAAGATATGAAATCAAACCGATCTCACATCCCAAATAGTTTATATAAACGAGCACCGCATCACAAACCGTGTATCTATCCCTAAGGATAAACACACTCGCTTGATGGTGGGGCTCGGTTAGATAAACTAGAAGATTTGTGACATCCGTTTGGTCTGCGAACCAATTTTATAAGCCGACAAATTCCCTCGCTTAATATTAAAACATTAAACGGGGTTTATATTACACAGGTTCTTTAAAATTCCCTATAAGGGCAAGCCCCTATAGTTAATTACATCTTAAGTGACGGGAATCACCTAAGAAAACTCTCGATAATAATCAATAATTCCGCTCTCAAGAATTTCAAAGGTTTAAGTTTTCAAAGGATTGAATTTTTGAATCTTAATAGGGAATGGATCAAGTTTGGAACATTTTATTTTGGGAATTCAAAGGAAGAAAAGTAGGAGAAATTACGGATTCGAAGCGAACTTCGGTAATCTCCCGACTATCCTATTGTTTGGCTTGGATTTAGGAAAGTCCTAATGTTTATTTAATGTTTTAATCTTGCCAATTTTAATTAATTAGGGCTTATATTCGTATGATAAAATCATACAAATAGCCTCGAAGATGTGAGGGTTTATATCGTATCGGACGACTACCTCGGAATCCTAAGACTGGTTAGGGCTTAATCTACATGATATGATCATGCAAATGCCTAACGAAGAGTTGAGGATTTATGTTGCACTAGGCAAACTACCTCGAAGTCCTATGGCTTTGTTGTTTAATTCTAAGAAAGTTTTGCTGAAGTAGGTTCAAGTTTTGCTGACGTCGATGGTCGTGCTGCCCACCATGCTCCGAGCTCCTTGTTGTTGCAGAGGTTTAGTTTTAGAAATCATAAATTAGGGAATGAGAAAAGTGTTTCGGTTTAGAGAAGTCTTAATTTCCAAGTGTTTTTTTTGTGTTTTAATTAAAACAAATCTTAAAGTTGATTATAACAACACCGGTTAAGATCCCACGGTTCCATCCTTCCGGCATCATTATTTTTATCGGATTCACTTAGTCCAGATGAATTTGCTAAACTCAATTGAATGAGTTCCACACTTTCATTTAGACCGTGGGAAATCCCGTTAGCAACACGTAGGTTACATCATCCGAGGTATTCCCGATCATCCAACGGGACGTTTTAATTCGGTTGTAATTGTAGTTTTGTATTACTGTTTGTGATTAAATTTTGAGTTGTCTTATATTTTGAAATGTTGTGGAGGTGAATTTTATCTTGTAGTGTCTTTTAATTTAGTTATGGGTTTCGAGTTTTGGTTTCGTCCTAAAGGTGTGGGTTTTCATGCAACTGTTGTTTATCATGCAAGAAAAATAAGTGCGATGCGATTAAATAAATTACCGTAAAGTAATTCGCGATAAAATAAAAGCGTACTCGGAGGGTCTTCCCGTCATCCCAAGTCGCACTTAAAACACGGTTAGAATATTTAAGCAAGTTCCTAGGTAAAGCTAAGGTAAGGGTTAAGGTTTTCTACCAAATTCCTAATCCTATAGCTAGTCATTTCCTATGACGTCTAGGTTCCTTGTGTTTTTGGTTTGAAGACGATTTTCTTCATCAAAGAACAATTAAGTTCAATTGTTCTTATAAATATCCTATCATATTGAGGAAGTGCTTAAGAAAAATCTTAAACATCTTTTCAATATTTCTAGGATTGTTTTAAGTCCAAGAGAATTTAATTATGTAAATGAATCGATCGTCCGAGGTTTTCAAGTTTTGTTAACTTCGCTCGGTGAACTAGGATATTTGAATGTCCTATAAGTGAAGTAACATTTCACTTGATACTCCATTTAGGAGTTATGATAATTAAAGTTTTTAAAGGCAAAATGATATTTAATGATTTGTGATTCAAATTTAAGTTCAAATTAATGATTTAAGTTTGGAATAGTGTTCAAGTTATCTTAGATTTATTTTTGAATTCTTCATGTCTTTATATTTAATTTAATTTAATTTGATTTAACTTAATTTAATGTAATGTGGTTTAATTTAATTTAATCTAACTTAAGTTAATTTAATGTAATATGATTTAGTTTAATTTAACTTAATTTAATTTAATTTAATTTAATTTACTTTGATTTGATGTTACATTGAATTAATTTGATTTAATTTAATTAAATTTTTTTATTTAATTTGATTTAATTTAATTTAATTTTAATTTAATTTATTTAATTTAATTTTTAATTTAATTTAATTTTTAATTTAATTTTTAATTTGATTTAATTTGATTTAATTTAATTTTTAATTTAATTTAATTTTATTCATTTTAATTTTAATTAAAATTTTAAAAGAGTTCAATAATTTAATTTTAGTTTAATGATTAAGTCTTTTAATATTTTGAATTTGAATTATCATTTTAATTAGGAATTAAACACTAATGAAATGATTAATTTAGGGATTTTTTAAATTAAAGAATAAATCTCTTCCTAATAATATCCCTATTTTAATAATTCCAATTTTATTATTCTTCCAAATTTAATCAATTATTTAATTAAAGTTTAATCATTTTAAATTGCTTAATGGGTTTCTACCCTTCAATTATTAAATTTCAATCATCCAAATCAGGTTAGGATCAAATATTTTACTTGTTAATTTTTTTATTAAACCTAAAGTTTTAATTAAGGATTAAAATTTTAATTACCATTTTGCCCCTTAAACTTAATAATTTCATAACTCACTAAGTTGAACTCAAATGAACTTGAAATTTTTTATGTGACTTCACTCATATGTCAATAAAGACATTAGAGGAGAAAATGTGATTTTTCTGTATTTAATTTATTTATATAATTATTTTTAGTAGAAAATAGAGATTTCCAAGGAAAATTTAATAACATGACCAAGGGAAAGTTTCTGTCCTTAAGAAAATTAGGGGACATTCCTAATGACCAGGGGGCCACTTGGACCAATTTTGGTGATTTTTTGAATTATATTTTATTTATTAGAATTATTTTAAGTTCTGGAGTATTAATTAATTTAAAAATAGGATATAAGTTGAAAAATGAATTTTATAATTTTTAAAATTTTCTCTGATATCAAGGATTCCAGAGAACCAAATTTTACAATTTTCTGATTTTTCTTTGATTTATTATAATTATTTTAGTGAAAATACTAGAAAATACATTTTTTTTAATTTTAAAATTACCCTAGAGCTTTAAAAATTAATATCTCACCAAATAGGCCTGAGAAAAATATGGGGTTTGTTCCTAAGTGATTAAGATTCAAAATGTGACATTTTGGTGAATTTTATTATTTTTGTGATTTTTATTATTTTTTAATTATTAAGAATATTAAAATAATATTAAAAATCAACTTTTTTAGAAAATTGAAATTTTAATTTTCTTAAATTCCCCTGATATCAGAGAGGCTCCAAAACCAATTTGGTGAATTTTTGAAAGATATTTTGAAAGTTATGGATTTTTAAAGTTTAAAATGACTAAGTGGCTTAATCAACCCAACTAGTAGGGCTAACCAAGTCCAATTGACCTCAAACTTTTATGGTGGGTTCCTCTGATCCTAAAGGTCAGTGGAGAATTGATTTCAAGTCAATTTGATCTATGGTTAACTCCAATTAATTAAAGTCCAATTTTGGGTATTTAAGCCAATTAGGGTTATCTAAAATGAACTAACTCAAAACCTATTTTTTCTAGGGTTCTCTGGTTATAAGGAACATCACCAAATTTTTCTAGAATTTATTTCACAACATGCTAATTTTTGGAATTAAAATACTCAAAACGAGCAACATGCATTTGAAAAATAAATAACTTTTCACAGAGGTGGCCTCGACCTTGGAAAATTCGGGGAATGTTCCCAAGTTCGGAGGCTTCAAAAGCCCTATGGTCTCATGCCATGGTGAATTGTATGAATGCATGGAGAATTAAAACAATGCAGGGAGTAAATAATTAATTAAAAATAAAATACTGGACAAAATTAATTAATTTCTTTTCCACATTATTCTCCTCTGTTCACTGAGCAAGAGTGTATTTTTATTTTATTTTTGTGATTTTTCTACACAAAGATATGAATTATCCAAGTTTAGGGAATTAAATAAATCAGAAAATACCCTATTTTTCTATTTATCCGAGTCGGCGCCGCGTCAACCTTAGCCTCTCCGAAGCGGTACGTGTCGCGCCGCGATTGGGCGCCGCCATCCGAGTCGGCCGTCCCGGGACCCGCGGTTCACGTAACATTCCCCGGTCCGCGCAATCTGAACCGTCCGCTCGATACACGCGCGATCCAACGGCTCCTGGTCATCGTCTACGACTGGTGTGCACCCGTGACCGTCAACCTTCTAACCCTAATTTCTCACTCGATTCTCAATGGATTTTCGTGTTCTTATACTCTATGGATTCGTCTTGAAGAGACGAACACATCCATACGGTAAACATGCATTTAAATTGACTCAAATTAAAATAAGAATCTCTGGAAGCTCGGGAAGAAGAGGGTGTCCATACCTTTGCTCGGAGAAGTGAAGCTTCGATGCGAGAGTTGTTGCACCTTCGATTGGATCCTAGTAAGCTCCGGATGAAGTCTCCCGGTCCGGTGAATTGTCTAGGTTGGACTTCGACCACAGCTGATCACAAAGCTTGGAGGCTGGAGCAACTGGGTGGCCTAGAGATGGGGCTTTCAGTGGGGAACTTCTCCTCTTGGTCCAGTGAAGGTGTAGGACCAATCAATTTGGGAATTGGCTCACTGTGAAGAAGTGTCCTAGTTTTTGGGCTAAAGTTTGAGCTCAAAATTGGGCTCAGCTGGAGGGAATTGGGGCTGGAATTCAGTGGGGATCAGGTGCTCTATGTGTGGAGAGTGATCTGGAGTGATTTTGGCAGAGTTTCCTTAAGGCTTCGTTCATCACCTTCTTTGGCCGAGAGGGTGAGGGGTTTAAATAGGCATGGCTGGAGGCTCTCCCAGAGGGTGTTGAGGGCTGGGATCAGCTGCTCTGGTGAGGAGAAGAACAGCTGCAATGGCCATTTGGAGTGAGGCAGCTCAGCAAGGTGGAATTCCAAAATTTGGCTCCTCCCGAGGTTTCGGGCATGGTGTTTTCCGGCGGCGGGTGGCCGGCCGGCCGAGTCGGGTCACCCTCAAGCTCGGGTGGGTCGGGGCGGAGGCTTGTGCGATCAATCGAGGTTTGACATGTGTAAAGGAGTTTGATTTAAATGGAATGGGAGAAGGTTCACTTTGGCTTGGTTTGGGTCAACCCACCATTTTGGGCTTGGTGCACCCTTCCAAGCTCGATTTTGAGCTGAGGGAATCATTTAGGTCAGCTTAGAAGGAGTGGTGAAGTCTCCATCCATGATGAGGTGGCTAAACATGGTTTAGTGTGTGACATGATTAGGGTAAAAAAGGGTTAAAGGAGGTTTAAGAAAGAACCCTCTCTTCTTGCCATAAATGGACTAATGACAAGTCAAAGCCCTCATGGCTTCATGTGGCTTGAGAATGGCTTGTTCATGGCTCCATTTGGCTTGGGAAAAGGTTGATTTGTTTCATGAAAAGGGTTTTAGAAATATTTGACATTTAGGGGGTAATTTGACATGTGGCTTGATTTAGAATGGTTTAATTGATGATTTTGAAACTTAGGGGTGATTTTGATCAAATGGATGATGAGGGGAAGTGTTATGTGGGTTTTAGGATGATTTGGGCTTTTGAATTTTGAAGGAAATGGGCTTTTAAGAAGGTTTAAGGGACGTGGGCTTTTAAGTTTAAGGATGTGTTCATGGATGGGAATTTTTGTAAAAGTTTGGGCCAAATAGTTGTTGGTTTTGGTTTAGGGATGTTTCATGAATAATTTGAAATAGATTTAAGGTGGTTTGGGTTTGAATTGGGTTGAATTTGGGTTTATTTGGTAAATGGGCCAATGTAGGTCAAATTGGGCTAACTTGGGCCAATGTTGGGCTAGGGTTGAATTTGATGTAAAATAAATGTTGAGAAATGTTTATGGGAGTGTTTCAAAGAGGTTTTGGCTTTGGTTGGGTTTTGATTTTGAGGTTTGGGCCTATTTGGGTTAGGTTTGGGTTTAGGTCAAAATTGGGCTTTTTGATTTTGGGTTGAATTTGAGTGGGGTTTGGGTCAAAATCTTAGGCAAATCATGTTAGTGTTTTGTTTATGGGGATGTTAAGGAAGGTTTAGAAAAGATTTGGGGTTAATTGGAGTTGAATTGGGTGAGTTTGGGCTAAGTTTGGGTCATGGGTCCAAATTGGGCTTTAAGGCCAAAAGTGAAATTGGATCCCAATGCCAATCAAATTAGGCTTGAATTTGGTCTAAATTGGTGTTGGGGATATTGAATTGAAGTTTAGAATTGAATTGGACCAGAATTTGGGTCAATGGGGTAGGTTAGGTTTGACATTGGGTTTACTTTGGGTTAAAATGGGTCAAATTGGGGGTTTTGATAAAAGTGGGGTAAATTGGCAAAATTGGCCTATAGTGTAGTTGAACAAAATGAAATTGGGAATATTTGGGATTTTCTGGAATTTTCTGGGAATTTTCTGAATTTTTGGATTTTTTGGCTAAGAGGGGTATTTTGGGTATTTGGAGGGTATTGGGAGGTATTTTTGGAATTTTTGGTATTTTGGTTATGGATGATCAATTTGAGTGATGTGGAAATGTTTGGGAATGATTTTGGAGAATTTTGGGTAATTTAGGTGATTTTGGAAATTTTGGGTAGTTTCAAGGGCATTTGGTAGGTTAGTCGGGTGTAGGGTCCCGGGGGTCAAAAATTGAAAATTTGAAAAATTGAAAATTTTGAAAAATTGAAGATTTGGTGAATATAAGTGGAATAAAATCATTTTGGTTGAGCCATGAAGCCACATCAAGCCCATATGAGCCATGAAGGGACTCATTTGAGGCATTCACTATGTTGTTCCTAACCCTCTTAGCCAAGGGCTTAGGGGTTAAGGACCATCCATGTGAACCACTTACATGAGTCGGGAGGTCAAGTTAGGTATAGGTGTGGTTTTAGGAGGTGTATGGAAGTGTAGTGTATGAGTGTAGTGTGTGTGTAAGTCGGCCCCTCACCAGACCAGGCCACCCAGGGCAATCCTAAGGCCAAAGAGTCCTATAGGAACTCATCCTTTAAACTTCCACACTTGATTTCAACCCTCTAGGTGATTAGGGGTCTACAGTCAAGTTTGTGGAGTTTGCAGGGAGTTAAGAAGTGGTTTGAATTTCTAGGTGGTGGATCCCAATTCTAGTCCTCTAAGATAGTCAAAGGAAAAGCCTAAGGCTAGATCCTAAGTACTAAAGAGAAGAAGAGAAGACCTCATCAAAAATGAGGTCAACAAGGTATTGGTTTGATCTTCATGACACTGGATTGAGAAATGCTAAGCTTCTCCTACCACATAACAGAACCATGCATCAACAATGAAGCTGAGTACGAAGCCTTGATTACAGGTCTGGAATTGGCAATTTTAATGGACATAACCGACATTTTCGTTTATGGTGACTCACGGCTCGTCATCCAAGCAAGTGGTAGGACGAGTACAAAATTCTGAAACCAAGATTAGTCGATTACCACAAATACATAATGAAACTATCGAAGCGAATCCCGAGTGTAACATTCTATAGAATTCCAAGAGCGAGATAACTCTTACGCGATTCTTTAGCAAAGCCGGCTAAAGAATTTGCATGTCTACCGGAGGATTCTATAGATATCACTATACGAAGATACCGGGTTCTTTCACGAGATAGACCTCGACACTTTGCATGAAATAGAAAATGAAAGACTAGCAACTACGAGTAATAGATGACACATCATACTCACGTCGGCTCGATAACAGAATATTTACAGACTGGAAAGTTACCGGAAGATAAGTCTACAGCACACCAGATACAGAAAAGAGCAATGTCATACACGTTAATTAACAGTGTTCTGTACAGAAGA
Organism: Papilionanthe hookeriana x Papilionanthe teres; assembly: GCA_022702705.1. Taxonomy (NCBI): domain Eukaryota; kingdom Viridiplantae; phylum Streptophyta; class Magnoliopsida; order Asparagales; family Orchidaceae; genus Papilionanthe; species Papilionanthe hookeriana x Papilionanthe teres. The sequence goes on along the minus strand of CM040425.1, from coordinate 137,583,408 downwards.
TCCTTCGACCAGATGTGGCTTAGGTGTCTCGGCAAAGCAGAAGCACAAAATATCATCAAAGAGGTTCACGCTGGATTGTGTGGAGCACACCAGTCAGAATCGAAAATGAAAATAAAAATCAAGAGACTCTGATACTATTGGTCGGCAATGATGACAGATTGCATGGACACAACTAAGAAATGTCATCAATGTCAAGTACATGGAGTGGTCCTGTACCAACCTCCGAATGTTCTACACCCCACGATTACATCGTGGCCATTCGAGTGTTGGGGTACAGACATAGTGGGTCCGATAGACCCTCCTTCTTCTAAAGGACACAGGTTCATTCTTGCCGCTACAGATTACTTTTCAAAATGGACAGAGGTTGTTCCGTTATGACAGGTCACAACACAACAAGTTCTATAGTTCTTCAAGGAGCGGGTTCTCTACTAATTCGGTGTGCCGTGGAAAATCATTTCCGATAATGGGTCCGCTTTTAAGAGCACCAAAATCAACAATTTTGTCAGACGTCACGGGATAGATTAGAGGTACTCTACAATTTACTACCCCAAAGCTAACGGATGAGCAGAAGCATTTAACAAAACACTGGTACAGATTTTTGAAGAAAATGCTCGACGACAACAAAAGACAATAGCACGAGAAGTTAATAGAAGCACTCCGGGCTTACAGGAAGACAGTTAGAACTCCGACACAATCTACAACATATTCTCTCGTGTACGGGTCTGAGACAATCTTGCCACTGGAAGTATAACTACTATCACTTAGAGTCGCCGTTACAGATCAAATCACTACAGAAGGCAATGTCAGGCTCCGAATAGCAGAATTGGAAAACCTCGAAGGGAAGAGATTACTCACACAACATAATTTGGAACTCTATCAAGCAAAGATAATCCGAGCCCGCGACAAATTGGTCCGCTCGAGATCGTTCAAAGTTGGTGACCTTGTACTCATACTCAGAAGACCTATTCTTAGACATTGCAAGATAAGTGGGAAATTCGAACCGACTTGGGAAGGACCATTTATTGTGGAGGAAGTTTACTCTGGAGGAGCTTACTAGTTGGTCGATTTGCAAGGGGAAAGGACAATGTTGCCGATAAATGGATGATACCTGAAGAGATACTACGCGACGTGAAAGTGTTAAAGAAGGACTTTTGTTCCGATTAAGCTATGTGGCCAGTATCTGTGACTGGGTTTAAAAATTTTGTATTAACCTCAAAATAAAATAAAATAAAATCTCTTTCCACAAAACATTCATGTGAAATTTTCTTTTATTCTAAATTCCGCGGGATTACACTAAATAACATAATCCCAATGACATAATTTAGAACCACATAACTTAAAACTCATTAAAATAAATTTTGATATTGTTATTATTCGCGCAAAAGACCAACCACTGACATCTCTCCTGTCGCTCTTATGCAGGAAATGTCAGGACGCAAGTCGGTATTTTCCTATAAGAGTGGCTTAAACCTCGCACTTCAGAAAGAAGGACAGTCCTCGGGGTACGGTGGTACTGGAGGATTTATCGATTCACACTTGCTTGACAGCAGACACAGTCAGCTTTCGTCCATTCTCACCACTCTGAGAGGTGATCTAGTTGCACCTTCAATTGAGAGACACCCGGATACGCCATTTGGATGTACTAAGAGAAGGAACGTAAATTGCCGCAAATGCCGTCTCCTAGACAGGATGGAGAGGAGGAAGGCCCGACAGTTAGCCACTGAGTTACCACCAGTGCTAGAGGAAGCTCCCTACAAACCTGAGATGAATGAGATAGAAGAAAGTCTGCCAAGAACTGACACAGAACCGGAGCTCGCAGAAGTACCAGAGCCGGTACAGAACTTGAAGGAGGAAATTTTCATAGGATACCCGACGTGCAGCTCTAACTTCCCTCGATAGTTGACTACTTCAGGGGCATTCTCAGTATGCCCGGACTGCAATGTGCTGCGAATGGAGGAATATGGGACTTATGAAGAGTATGCCGCTGCTACACTAAGGAAGCAGTTGGGAGAGCGACCTGACATCGAGCCCTACATACCAGAATACGTCCTGCTACCACTGCCACCACCGCCACCACCGATACCGGATTACATTATGATAAAGATCAGAAAGGTTAGAAAAGACACATTCCAGCACTATGACATCATCCAGGGAAAAGCAGTTAACATTTTGGAAGGCCTGGAGCTATACATAAATCTATTCTCAAAGAAAGATGAATAAAAGATCCTGGCTTGTGTTTGGACTCTCCAAGATAGGGGTAGGGAAGGGTTTTTCAAAAGAAAGACTTATTCAGAACCCAGGAAATGGAAAAGAGGCAAAGGCAGATTCACGATTCTATGTGGCTGCTGCTATAACTTCGCAAAGATAGACAAGGCAATCCCCCAGGGATCCTACACCATGATGAGGTGGATGAAATGCCGCCGGAGATTAAATGGATGATCAAAAGGATGATTGAATGGCATATTCTGCTGGCAGACTGTATTCCCAATAGCTGCATCATAAATATTTATGAGGATGGGTACTGCATCCCACCTCATATCGATCACCATGACTTTGTCAGACCATTCTGTACAATTTCATTCATCAGTGAATGCAATATTTGTTTGGTTGAGAGATAAAGATCATTGGAGCAAGAGAATTCAAAGGCGCAGTGAAGATCGCCCTACCAATTGGATCAGTTTTGGTGCTTCAGGGAAATGGAGAGGACCTAGCCAAGCACTTCATCCCAGGGGTTCAAGGATGAAGAGTTTAGTCACATTCAGACTGATGGATGAAGACAAGACACTGTTTTACTACGAACCAAATCCAGAGCTAGAAAGCTACCGCCCATTACCGCTTTTATGGCAATGCCTCTAGGTGATCGTGAGGGGATTTTTGTTCTAGAGCATAGCCTTTGGGAGGTTGGCTTGTCCACAGGACGACTTACCAGACATCGACAAATTTTCACCAGTTTCTACATCAGTTTACAACAGTTTCTACTACTCCAATGTCAATTTGATGGATATTTCAACTCACTACATGCAGACGTTTGTACCTGATCAGTTTTGGTGATACTTATCAGCATTTGATCAGTTGTACCAAAATATTTCTTCGGTGAAATGAATGAAGATTTTTGTTTTCAGAAATTCTCCTTCTGTGCGCGATGGTTAATAAGCCGTAGGGCCATACTTGGATCCCAACTTAAAGCGAACAAAGAACGATACAAATAATAATAAGCAGACATGTACATCAAATTACAACATGAATCAAAGTTAAAAGAAAAACTCGTGAATAAATTAAACAAAAGAAAATTGAAACCAAAACATCAACAAATAAATCAAAGTGAGACACATCAACGAAAGGAAAATAAAATTCAAATTAAGAAAACTTAAACAAACTTGAAACTTAAGTTCTCTCTTCAAAATTCCACGCCTCTCTTTCATTCTGAAACTTCTCCATTCCAAATAGAGTGCTTCACAAATTCTAATATCTCACACATCATCATAGATTTCAAGTCTATTCAAATTCGAGGAATCCTACAAGTGTCCATACCTCTTGTACGAGCTGCATGATCTCGACTCAAATTCCCCAAGGTTGATTACATTTTCCTACATTTCCATACAATTTTCACATTTCCTACAAGTCATACATTTCCATAAAATTTTCGCATTTCCTACAATTCATATATTTCCCTACAATTTCCGCATTTCCTACAAGTCATACATTTCCCTACAATTTCCACGCTTCCTACAAGTCATGCATTTCCATACAATTTCTGCATTTCCTACAAGTCACGCATTCTAGGATCGACACGTGATCGTCCAATCCTTTTCCCTACTATTTCCGCATTTCCCTATAAGTCACACATTCTAGGATCGTTACGTGATCGTCCGATTCCTTACTCTACTTTTCCGCATTTCCTATAGGTCATACATTTCCCTACAATTTTTGCATATCCTACAAGTCATACATTTAACTACAATTTATGCTTATTCTACAAGTCATATATTTCCGTATAATTTCCGCATATCCTACAAGTCATACATTTCCATACAATTTCCGTATTTCCTATAAGTCATACATTTCCATACAATTTCCATATTTTCCTACAAGTCACACAATCTAGGATCGGTACGAGAACGTCTGATTCCTTACAATTTTCATACTTTCTACATGTCATAAATTCCAGGATCGGGGCAGGATCGCTCGATTCCTTACATTTACTCTTTGTTCTCTCTCGCTTTCCCTACAGTTTCCATAAATTTTCTACATCACACACTCTTTGGGAGTGATGTAAGATCGCTTAGTTACCTTTAACCTTCAAAATCAAAATTTCAAAAAAAAATCAACAGGCTAAAATCAACAAAATCAAAATCTCAAAAATTCCAAAATCAACAAGTTAAAACTTTAAAATCAAAATCTCAAATTTACTTCACATCAAAATTCAAATTCTTGAACTCCAAATTTCCATCAAATTCTACTGTCGCTTGGACTGGATCCCCTTCAGGATGTGGAGTCATGAACTCACATCTTTGTTTTGAAGGATCTCCACCCACCTTTCCCTAGCAAAAGTTCAATCCCCAGCGAATACTCCCTCACTGGAAACTTCTTTCTATCTGCAGTTTACACTCAGATAGTCGTGTAGGTTTGGTTGATCTCATCAGTCAACACCAATACGTTCTGTGTGCTCTTCCCGCACACCACACCTATTGGGGGTCCATTTGTTGACCTCACTTTTGGCTGAGGTCTAGTATCTCAATAGATTGCCTAGGGTCTAGCCATAGGACATCCTAGTGACTTTTCTTAGAGGATTAGTAATGGAATCCTCTCCATAGAAATTCAAACTTTTCGTACTTCACTTGAACTTTCATGTGCTTAAGGCCTAACCTCCAGTTTTGGGAGGAAGAGACCATGCATAAGGAAGTTTAAGTGAAATCCCTATAAGTGATTAAGCCTTAGGATTAGCCCTCGAGTAGCCTGTGTCACACACTGACATTCACAATAACACATTACATTCAACACTCAAATCAAAAATCGATTACAATTCACTTCGATCTTCGGACCCTTTGGAAACTCATGTGAGTGGTCTCACTAGCCTTAAGCCTATGGCAAAAGAGCTAAGATCACCACATAGAGGACCAAAGAGGCTTTCCTTAGCCTGTAACCCATCCAGAAAGATTCCATACTTCATGGTCTGACAATACTTCACTTTTCCCAAAATTTTAAAATTTACCCCGAAATTTCTAAATTGCCCCTAAAAAGGGGGCCATAACCCAAAATTCCACAGGGTCACCCGGGATTCCCAAAACTTTCTCCGAAGTATTCCTCTCGTCGAACTGAGAAGTTTGACTGTAAACATGCCATACTTTTGAGTTATCGGCGGACCCCTCGCGGCTTAAATAGTCGTTACTTGAACGACATTCCGGGCCTCGTAAAACCCTCCGCAGTGGTCAGAAACGCTTCCGGACACTACCGTTTAACTCCAAATTTCATTTTACACCGCCCCGGATTTTAATTCGACCATTTGAACATTTTCCCAAAAATCCCCAAATTGACCAAAATATCCCCGCAGGCCCAAAATTTCCAAAATTCCAGACAAATCCCAAATATTCCCAAAAATTTACAAAATATTTCGACACTCCATAGTTTCCCAAAACTGACATCAAAATTTCGATTTGATTGATGACTAGTCAAAATATCGGGTTGAATCGAATTTGACACAGTTTGGCCTATTTAACGATGAACTTGCCCGAACGACCTCGGATTCAGAAACGCACTGCGCCGTTGCGTCCAGAATGTTGAAATTATCTGGGAATAATATATAAGTTATTATATTTTTACGCACGATGAAATCGGCTCTAAATCGGCGTGATTTTTCTTAAAACTAGCGTTTTCAGCACTTAAATCAAATTCCAGCTCAAACCCACGCCTGGCCTAGGTTTGGCCGAACCCTAGCCGACCTCCCCTCTCTTCAATTCGTGAAAACCAGCCGAGCCCCCTCCCCCTTTGTCGCGAATTTGCCTTGGCTGAACCCCTCTGCATGCATTTTGGCAATTTTTCTCCTTGCCCTGGCCGAGCCCTCCTCTTCTTGCTCCAAGGGTAGCGTGGCCTCTTCTTCTCCTTGCAAAATCTACCATGGGAGCATCTTCTGGCCCTAAGTCACATCCATGGCAGTCCCTTCTACTTCTATGGTGCTTGGTCATTTCTCCATGGCTTTTCTTTTCATTTACATCATCTCGAAAATGGGTAAGAGTCTTCACCTTCTTTGGACCTTTGGGTATTACCCATGGGAATGTTTAGGGCTTCTTCTTCCTTCTCCCTTAGCTATAAGATGGCCTTCTTTCTCAGTTTTTATGGATGGCCAAAATATGCATAAGTAAGGAAGGAGAAGTGTTGTAGGAATTTTGAGTCACTTGCTTCAATCCATCATTTAGTTTGTTCTACATTTTGATGCAAAGTTATTTCTTTCTCTTTTTTTTACTTGAAAGATTGGTTGATTTTCATGCAATTTAAAAGTTTATCTATTTCTCTTTGGATGAAAAGGAAATTGCATGCTTGAGATGATTTAGGCTATGGTTATTTCATGTGGTATATTAAAAAAAGTTCCTAGCCAAAGTTCTATATTGGGAAGCTTAAAGGTTTAATGCTTGAGGTGTTTTATGTGAGATTTTGGATTTCTTCTTTTGCTCTTTCTTGACTTGGCCGAAATTTGCATATGGCTTTACATGCTTGGGGTGTTTTATAAGATGATTCTTGAGTTCCTTTGTTCCACTTATGGCTAGCCAGTAGACACACATATGAAAGTTTAGTATTTGCTTTGTTTCACTTGAAGTTTGGAAGCTTTTTCATGCCTCCATTTGGCTTGGCCGGAATCACCAAGAGGGGAGGATGGAATTTTGCTTTGTATCATGTGATGTTTAAATGGCTTTATTTGTGCTTCTTTGGTAGACAAAAGCAAGCCTACTTTTTTTTTAATTATTGTTGATGCACTTCTTATGAAAAGTTCGAAGCTTTGCTCTATTCTCTTCTAAACTTGTTATGTTTCATGTGGAAGTTTAAAGTGGAATACTTTGCATTGTACTCTTTTAAAACTAGCATGTTTCATGTGAAGATTTTAAAGTTTGGCATGCTCTACTCCTTTTAAAGTTGGCATATTTCATAAAGGGGCTTTAAATGGCATGTTCATCCTCCTTGAAATTTAATACATTTCATATCAAGGCTTTTAAAATGCTTCGCCCCATTCTCTTTTAATTTGGTATGATTCATATTGAAGTTCAAAAGGGCATGTTTACTATTTGAGCTTGAAGCATCTCATAAGGAAGCCTTTAAAGTTGTTTTTCTCTATTCTCCTTTAACTTGATATGATTCATATGAATGCCTTTATTTTACAAAAAGTTGGAATGCTATATTTCTCTTTAAGCCTAGTACGTTTCATATGAATGTTTAAAAATTTAGCTTGCTCATTCTTTTGAGCCTTGATGTATTTCATAAGATGCATATTGATGTGATGCAACTTTAATTAAGTTTCAAAATACATGATTTTGATACCAACTTTTAGAAGATTTATTTCCTGGCAAATGGCTTCAAAAACTTGATGTGCGAGGTTTAATTTTATTATTTTATTAGATTTAATTATTGTAAAAGTCACAATTTTAAACGCAAGTATACGTATCATTCAAGTAATACAGGGCTCTAGTGGAGACCTGGTTATCGATCCCACAGGGATAATAAAAATAAAAAGTAAAAATATATAAAAACAATATTTTGAAATTTTCTTAAGCAAATTATATATACTTATATATAGATATATTTATATATATATATATATATATATATATATATATATATATATATATATATATATATATATTCAAATTTAATTAACTAATAACTTTTACTAAAAGAAGTAAGCAATAAGCAAGAAAGTAAAGTAAGCAGTAATTCAATGCAATTATAAAAAGGACTTTCTCCTTTTTCAAATAATCCAAGAATTATATATTAATTATCTTTTGTAGGGAATTAAGATTATATTATTGTGCCAATAGAAGCATTCCTATTCTTTACCCTTTGGTCCATGTGAAAAGAACATCGACTAATCTATAGTTAGGCTCAGGATGTGTTATTAGTAGAATGGGTTAATCTAGGCTCACACTACTAGATTTCCAAGGGTGGCTATGGTCGGCCCTACCAGTGACCTGTTACCTTTCTATAAACCAAATTCTTAGAATTTAGTCTGTCACTCTAAAAACTAATTAATTATGCGCCCAATAAATAATATCTTCCTATTTATTTGCACTTCACCTTAAATAATTCGCGTAAAGCCTTCGATTACCTTAAGGATTCATGTGATATCTACTTGTTAAGAATTTATCTCCGGATAGGTCTCAAAATTCTACAACAGGTTTTAACAAATTAAATGTCCAATTTAAAAAGTAAACTAAGATCAGGTATTAATATCATCACAATATTTAAAATGTTTTATATTTAATTCTCCTACAAAATTTAATTAATTTATAATCTTTTCATAGTTGAAAGGAGAAAGATAACTAACTACTCAGAACTCATTAAAATAACATAACAAAACATATTTATAAAACTTTGAACCAAAGTACAAATACTTATCTGAAGTGTTTCTTCAAGAGCTCCGCTGACTTCTACTGACTCCAACACAATGATGAAAGACTCCAACAATAATTACACACAATAAAATCTCAAAATAAACTCATTAGATACAAAATAGAGTGGAACCCTAAGTATGGAAGAGACTAAATTAAACTAGAATAGGCTAAAATGGGTATGTGTACTAAGAGGGGGGGGGGGTTGGTGCAATTTTCTCTGTAGAATGGGCTCCTATTTATAGACCTCTGAATTTGACCAGGGTTTGCTTAAGGCACCTCTTCAAAATTCATCCAAATTCAATGTATCTTCTAGAAGGTAAACGTCGCACCTAGGGCCGGGATCTGGCTCCTAGGTGCCGGAATCCGTGACCAGGTCGTTCGCACCTCTTTACTTCGGGTCGCACCTCTTCACGATCCAGACCATTTCCTTGTGTCCAAATACATTGTATCACATGTCCTATATATTAAGAGTAACTTCCAGTCTTCTAGAAGCTCCAATAACCGCTTAACACTGTAAAAATAACTGCCCAAGTCATCAAAAAAACTTAACAACGTCTGTATTGAACTGACGCTTAGGCACCGGACTCTAGCGCCTAGGCGCCAGGCCAATAATTCAAAAAATTGCTCCATAAGCTCCATTTTTTCTCCTTTTAGTTTTTTTTTTCCTTCTTGGGCTCTTTTTAATCATCTACATCCAAAAACATGAAAGTACCTTTCATTAAAGCATAATATCCTTAAGAATTAAATCATAAATAAGGCATAAAAATGGGTATTTTTTAAGTGGATCAGAGATCGATATCTAGGACTCCATTAGAGCCCTGTATTACTTGATACGATATGTATACTTGCATTGAATGCTTGGACTTAACAAAATTATTATAAATCTATAAATCGAGTTCATAAATTCTTGCAAAATATAAAGTCAAGCATCAAATTTTTGGCGTCGTTGTCGAGGAGATAATTAACGAAGTTAAGAAATTAATAAAGTTAAATAAGTAACGGAGTTAAGAAAGCAAAAGTTAAGTAACGAAGTAAGTTTATTTTGTAGTGTGTAATTGTGTTTGTTTTTATAAAAGTATTTGTGTTTGTATATGTGTAGTAGCGGATCTACAGGTTGATTGCCTTACGATTCGGAGTTAGAGCGTATTGTCAGAAAAATTAGAAAACAACAAAAACAAATTGAAAATCCTTGCCAAATGGCAAATATTCTAGATAATCAAAGAAATGAAATTGGAAATTTACTAAGACCTTTAAGAGATTATGCTGACCTAACAGCAGATGAAATTCATATAACTATTCAAAATCCTGAAGTTGCTGCTAAAGTTTCTCCTCACCCTTTTTTTCTTCTTCTTCTTTTTTTTTGTGAGGATTACTATTTTTGGATAGCCTGTTAATTATTTTGAACTTCACTATTCTTAACTTATTTTCAAAAATTTATACATATTTGCTTAATAAATATGTCATTAATATTTTTCCAAACTTATTTCATTTTTTTCTTTTTCAAGCAATAATCTTGATTCCTTAGTATTTCAAAAATTACTATTCTCTTTACTATAAATAGAAAAATTTTCATCTTATTATTCTTTAAGCTAAATAATTTTATTCTTAAAATCAACAAAAATTTTTGAAATTTTAGTTAAGTTTACTAAATTATTTATAAATTCAAAATTTTAGGTATTCTTAAATAGATTTTTCATTCCTTATGTTATGTTAACATATTTTTAAAGAAAATAATAGTTCTTTAAGGACTAATAATATTTAAATTTGATAAATATTTTCCCTCCCCCAAACTTCAGCTTTAGTATAAGTATGAATTATGAAATTTTCTAAAGCCGAAAGAAAGAAATAAACATGAATTAATCTAAGTATAACAATGATGTAGTAAGGAAAAACTATACTATACTTCTACAAATGCTTTAATATGAATATAACAGTAATGATTAAGAATATATAGAAAAGTTTTTTAGAGTAGGAGTTAATTTCTAAAAAAAAATTATTTTAGAACATGCAAATTTACTAACTATTCATGAACACTAAACAGTAGGCTGAAATAGAAATAAACTTTTATATAAATTCATTCACATCTCAGTCTTAAACACACATTAGATAATAAAAAGTTCACAAATAACATCAATAAATAACATCACAACAATCTCTAGAGATAAATCAAGCTACTAATCACTCTGTACGTAGCTTAATCATAATCATCACCAAAAGTGAGCTCCATATCCTTACGATCAACATAGGGTGAAAATCTGGGACAAGTAGGGAACTGAACATCATGCTCACCCTACAGAAATCTCACTAAAGACTCTAAATATTCAGCATCATAATCACTCTTTCTTTGTGTATACTCAGAAAGATGATCAATCTTATTGTCAATGGTATCTACTCTGCAGTGAGTTAAGAATAACTCATGTTGTTGCTCTATGAACTGATCATGCATGGTTTCCCAAAAAGTAGATGATGGCTTAGCAGAAGTAGATGGTCTAGAAGTAGAAGCTCTACCTAAAGTAGGTAATGAACCAGCAGGTGCAGTAGAACTCTTACCTCGCAGTCGGTCATAAATGCTGACACTCTCTCTTCCTATAGGCTTCTTCGACTTAAGCTTTTCTTCAGAAAGCTCAGCAACTACTCCAGTACTTTGATAAAGAGAATAGATCAGTGATGAAAAACCAAGTCCAATAGATGTGCTAGAACGAGCAGAAGCTGACCCTCGATCCGCAGCAATGCACCAAAATCTTGGTTTGCAATCGCCAAACAATGCAGTAATTTATGCTATCAAAAATATGTTATAGTCAATACTTTGACTCAAATAATAATAGCGGCTAGTGTATATAAATATAATTTTATGGAAAATATTTTACACACTAGGGGTACTACTCAAATATACATATCGCTTCAAGTAATATAGGGCTTTAAATAAAGACTCCAGTATCGATCCCACGAGGAGGATTATAAATTTTTTAAATATTTTGATTTTATTTTTATGTATTTCTTTTAAAGTTAACAAGTTGATATTTAATTTACTAGATGCAGAAATAAAGCAGTAATAACGTAATGATTGATGTAAATAAAAATAAGCAAACAACTTTCTTCCTTTCAATTAATCCATGACTTTTAAGATAATGTAATATTCGTGGAGAATATAAATTTATGGTATTGTGCCAAATAGAAGCATTGCTATTCTTTACCTTCGCTCGATAGTATAAAGAATATTGGCTAATCTATAGATCAGGTCTGGATGTATTGTTAGTAGAATGGGTTAATTTAGGCTCACACTACTAGATGTCCAAGGGTGGTTATGGTCAGCCCTACTAGTGACCCTTTTCTTCTCTATAAACCAAATTACAAGAATTTAGCCTGTCACTCTAAAAACTTATCAATTCTATGCCCATTAAATAATATCTTCCTATTTATTTGCACTTCACCTTGAATAACCCGAGCAAGGCCTTCGACTACCCAAGGATTCATGTGATATCTACTAGTTAAGAGTTCATCTCCTTCTAGGTCTCAAAACTCTTCAACAGATTTTAACAATTTAAATGGCCAATTTAAATAGTAAATTAAGAACCGGTATTAATATCATCACAATTTTTAAAAAATATATATAGTTTTTAATTCTCCAACAAATTTTATATTATCTTATTTATCTTTTTATAATTGAAAGGAGAAAGTAAAGTAACTACTCAAAACACATTGAATTTAAACAACAAAACATATAAATAAAACTTTGAATCAAAATACAAATACTTATCTCAAGTGTTTCTCCAACTGAACCTCTGAATCCTTCTGACTCCAAAGTAATTAGACTTCAAAAGCACCGACTCTTCAAATACTCTTAATACAAACTCTAAAATAAACTCACTTGATAATAAAAGAAACTATAAATATGGCCCTTAAAATATTTCTCTAATTTCTCTCTCTAAATGGAAGTATGGGACTAGGTGGTTTTTGGTTGGGTTGTGGAATTTTTGGCTTTTTTCTCTGAAGGAGTAGCCTCCTATTTATAGGCTTCAAGAGTTGCCTTGAGGTACCTCTTCAAAATGTGTCCATGTTCAATGAATCTTCTGGAAGGTGTGTCTGGCGCCTAGGCGCCAGAATCTGGCTCCTAGGCACCGGACTCTGCGTCCAGTTCTTCGTACCCCTTCACTTTGGGTCGCACCTCTTCGCGATCCTAACCGTTTCCAAGCGTCCAAATACAATGTATCACATGTCCTATAATCCAGGAATAACTGCCAATCTTCTAGAAGGTCCAATAACCGCTAACACCATCAAAATAACAGTCCAAAAGTCATGAAAAATCTTACAGAATTCTGTATCAAACTGGCGCTTAGGCGCCGGATTTGGCGCCTAGGCGCCAGGCCAATTATTTTGACAATTTGGCATTTTGGCTCCATTTTTGCTCCATTTTTCTCCATTTTCATCTTTTTTTCCTTCTTGGACATTTTTGCATCACCTACATCCAAAACACAATTGGAATAAAAGGTGAATATTTAAGATTTCTTATAATTTTTGATTTTATAAGGGCTTTAGTAAATCATTAACCAAATTTAACTAACTAAGTTTAATTTTAACAATTTAAAAAATATTTAACAACAAAATCATAAGATTTCAAAAAAAATTTTCATTCACTTCGAAAAATAATTGTAGTTTATTGTATTAAGATCACATAAATTATTTACAAGAAAAAGATCTTCATGAAAATCTTTTCTAATAAAGATACATGCATAAAAATTAAGTAAAATATGTAATCAGTTTTTTTCTTATAAGCTAATTCAAGTGAAGCCAATTTTTAATTAGGCATCTCCTCAAGCTTCTCCTCACTTTTTTTTTTAACAGAGAGGATTACTATATCTGGATAGCCTGTTAATGGTTTTGAACTTCGCTATCCTTAACTTATATTTTCAAACTTATACATTTTCACTTAATTACTATAACATGAATAGATTTCCATAAGAATTTCAATATTTTCCTTTTCAAGTTATAATTTTTGATTTCTTAATACTTCTAAAATTCAAGGATTTCTACTATGAATATAAAAATTTCTTAATCTTACTCATCTGTAAGTTGAATAATTCTATTCTTAAAATCAATCAATGGTATTCAAATTTTGGTTAAGTCTACTAAATTATTTATAATTTCAAAAATTTAAATGATCTTAAATAGATTCTTCATTCCTTATGTTATGTTAATATTTTTTTAGAAAATATTAGTTCATTAAGGACAAATAAAATTTAAATTTGCATGTATTTTCCCTTCCCCCAAACTTAAGTTTTGGTATATCATGAAAAAAATTTAAAGTATGAGAGAAAGAAAGCTATAATTTAAAAAGGAATTTTTATAAGTACGTAAAAACAGTCTAAAAAGAAAAATTTACTTCTACACATGCTTTTTATGAATATTACTGAAATAACGAAGAATATATAAAAGTAAGCAGGCTCATTATTTTTTTTTCATTTTTTTATATATATCAGTAGCTGAATTAAATGACTATACTACTGTAGTAACGAAACGAATAACATTACTAACTATTTAAGAATACTAAACAGTAGGCAGAAATAAACATTAATTCATCCAAATTTCAGTCTTCAACACAATACACTAAATATTTAAAACAGTCTCAACATCAAACAATCCACACAAAGTTTCATAAACAAATCTACACTAACAAACATCAAACAAAAAACATCACTAGCAAACAAGAAATAAACTAACAACAAAATCAGCACATCTCAGAGGTAAATCAAGCTACTAATCACTATCTGTAGCCTCGTAATCGTCATCACCAAAAGAAAACTCCACATCCTTTGGATCAACATACGGTGAAAATTTAGGACAGGTAGGAAACTTAACATCATGCTCACCCTTCAAGAATCTCACTAATGATTCTGAATACTTAGCATCATACTCACTTTTCCTTTCGGTAAACTCAGATAAATGATCAATCTTCTTATCTATAGTATCTATTCTGCAGTGAGTTAGAAATAACTCATTCTGCTGCTCCAGAAATTGATCATGCATAGATTCCCAGAAACTAGATGGTGGCTCAGTAGTAGAAGTAGAAGGTCTAGAAGTAGAAGCTCTACCTGGAGTAGGTACAGAAGTAGAAGGACCAGTAGATCTCTTCCCTCGAAGACGATCATAAATGCTAACACTCTCCTGCTCAATTGGCTTTGTAGACTTCAACTTCTCCTCTGATATATCAGCAGAAACTCCATTGCTTATGCATAAAGAATAAATCAAGGATGGGAATCCTAATCCCACAGAAGTGTTGGATCTAGCGATCGATTCCACTTGACAATCTTTGCCCGGTAAGCTATCGGCTTCCTCTCACGAATGTAGTAGTTGAGATGGCTCGATCTCACAGTAACTTCACTCGGGTGGTTGGAAGGTAGAAGTCTAGCAAAAATAAAATAATGCCATGCCTTTGAAATACCATTTAGCTTAGAAGATTTGAAGTTTACCGTTTGTCATTCGAGATCTTCGATCTCCGGTGCATCGATCGGATATGCGATAATCATCACAGAATCTCCCTCGGATGGAGATAAACCGAGAATAGTAGCACTCGATGGTAGGTGAGGCCATAGAGAAGATTGATCCGTTCTGAGTAAATCTACTCGACGCATAATGAAGACTTTGTAGTCTTCGCATCCAAAAGTTGGCATAAAACTCGCGTACAATAGGAATAACGGCAATGGCGAGAGAAATAACGAATCGTTGCCGAGTTGTGTCCAACGATGGTGTTCTCGATCATTTGACCGGGATTATAAGAACTGCACTCTCGAGATAAACTTTCTTGACTTCGCAAGTGCATTGATAACGAAAATGTCTTTGCCCGCGATCGAAAACTTACTTGTTGTCGAAATTTTCTCGTGCCTTTTATACATAGATTTTTGTGCCATCTAAACTTGAAGAAAACATAAATAAATTTAGAAATAAAATATTTAAACTCTTTTTAAGCTTAGAAACTTAAAATGAGTTTAAAAATCCATGGAGAAACTCACAAAAATCAAAATTTTTCTCAAAATTTTGGTTTTTAGAATAGGAAAAACTATGGTAAGAATAAAAAATAAATGGATTAGAAGGTAGATTTGACCTCGAGATGAAGAAATCAAGTGATTTTAGGCTAAAAAACTTGATGTATTGACCTCAAGATGAATCTAGGTGGTGTATTTTCGTGAAAAAGAGGAAGGGGATGAAGCTTGGCGTATGCATGGCTAATAAGATTTAAATGCTAATTTTCGGTAAGCGAGTGAGAACGGGCACTTAGGCGCGAATTAAAGTAGCTAGGAGCGAGACTCGCCTCACAAAAATCACTTTAAAAGATTTTCCACCAAAACTCATAAATTGACTTCCGATTACTTATATTAGAGTAGTGCTTGGGTTTCTTGACTTCGAAATATTTCCCAAAATTTTAAAAATTAAAATTCAATCCCGTGATTAAACACGAGGTTTAAATCAGAATCTTATGATTATAGTTTCACAGTATTTCAATTTTGGCTCAATACGAAATACATAAGTATAGTAATATGATTAAAGTCACAACAAATAATCGGAAACTACACAATTTGCGCCAAAATAAACACATGTTGAACAATAAAACAAACACACATACAATACAATCGATTTACCAAATCGATACAACGACAAACTAATAAAATTCTAGATCACACCACAATAACTATCTAATCTTCAAATTAAAAATTTCCATTCTATTCGCAAAAGGAGATTACTAGCTGCTTGGGAAGAATACGCGCGCGGAAAATCCATAGCCATTTTCTCGTTGATTCATTGTTCTTCGCATACATCTCTACTTGAGCATCTTGATAAGCCGCTAGATGATCAAATTGAAGCTTCGCCTGCCATTCCAGATGTTCAATTTGATCAAATTTATCTAGACGACTTGAAATTTTCTTCAAACTTACATCTATAAAACCATTGCAGTAGGGTTGAGGATCCTTTGAACCTTTGTCTCTAGCCTCTTCTCCAAGATTTCTTCTCTCCATTTCTTCAAAAATCCTCTCTAATCTCTCAAGAATGAAGTGTCTAGGTTGTAATTATGGTTGCTTAGGGATTTGGGGCTCGAAGATGGGGTAATTTAAAGGAGAAAATCGTGTGAAAAAGTTGAAAATTTTCAGTTTTTACATGATCCGATAGCTTGTGTGCTTCATTGCTAAATTTGGTGTCTAGGCGCCGGAACCATCGATATATAGTTTGACTCTGGGGCTTAGACGCCAAATTTCCGCACCTAGGCGCCTGAACTACATTCGACTCCGTTTCGCCTATCATCAAATATCAAAGTTTCGTTCTCCAAAATAGGTAAATTAGAATGGTAAGATCAATATAGACTTAGTAACACAAATTATAAGCAATCATAATGAAGGTTAACTTGATCTCCTTTTTACTCACATATGAAATGGAGTGATCCAAAGTCCAAACTTTATATACTTCGATATAATTTTTAGCTAAAGTCAATAAAGACTTGTTAGAGTCCAATTTTTTAAAGTTATATAAAATTAGTCAAGACGAAGGTATACCACCATTAAAAATGAAAAAAAACACACAAAAATAATTATGGGTTCCCTCCCACAAAGCGCTTGGTTTAACGTTGTCATCCCGGCCTAATTAAGTATTTAATCAGGTAGACTTAACTCGTAAGCCCTCTTTATAAATCATTTTAATGTCTCTAAATAAAGCTTCGAGTTTAATCCGTTAACTTTAAATATTTTCTGTTTTGGTGTCTTTAATATCCACGGCTCCATAATGGTATACTTTCTCGATTATATATGGTCCCATCATTTAGATCTTAATTTTCCGGGAAAAAGTCTTAAAAAACGAGTATTAAATAATAATACTTCTTGTCCAGGCTCGAATATTTTTCCTAAAATCTTTTTATCATGTAACATCTTCATTTTCTCTTTATAAATTTTTGCATTTTTGTATGATTCATTTCTTATTTCATCCATCTCATTTAATTGTAATAATCATTTTCTCCTCCAGTATTCAAATCAAAATTAAACTCCTTTATCGCCCAGTGACTTTATGTTGATTTCAAAAGGTAAGTGACAATGTTTACCATAAATTAGCCGGTATGGTTACATTCCGATTGGTGTCTTATAAAGGCTGTTCTATAAGCCCATAATGCGAATCAAGTCATCGACCCAATCGATTCTTTTAGGAGTAACATTCTTCTCTAAAATTCTTTATTTCTGTTACGATACTTGACCCATTCCACTTGTTTGAGGGTGATACGCGATTTACAGTGTTGTGTTTGATTCCAAATTTGTCCACTAATGATTGAATTCTTATATTTCTAAAATGACTTCCACCATGTTTGTGATAATTACCTTAGGCATTCCAAATCTTGAAAAAATCATTTTCTTTAAAAATTTTGAAACACTTTCGGAATCACGAGTTAGGTAAAGCTACGGCTTCAATTCACTTTGAAACATAATCAGCGCTGCTAATAAAATATAAATCTTTCCAGGTGATGGTACAAATGGTCCCATAAAGTCTAAACCCCATATATCAAAAATTTCAACTTCCAATATATAGTTTAAAGGCACTTCATCTTTTCTAGATATATTTTCCATCCTTTGACATCGATCACATGTTTTCACATAATGTCTCACATCTTTGAACAAGGTAGGCCAACAAAATCCTGAATTTAAAATTTTAAATGCAGTTTTATCTATAGAAGCGTCCTTGAAAATCGGAATCATGACATTTTGAATAATAGCAAAAGTTTCTTCATAAGGTACACATCTTCGAATTATAGAATCTCTTCCTAATTTAAATAAATGAGGATCTTCCCAAATATAAGATTTAGCATCATTTTTAAATTTCTTATTATATTTGTTATTCAATCCATAAGGTAGAATATTGCTAACTAAATAGTTAACTATGTCCGCATACCAAGGTGTTTGGCATCCTTCAATAACATAAAAATGTTCATCAGAAAATTTCTCATTTATATTTTACTCAGTAATAACATCATTCTTAATTCTAGATAAATGATCAGCAATTTGGTTATCAGTTCCTTTTCTATCCATTATTTGAAAATCAGATATTTGTAGAAGTAAAACACATCTTATCAGTCTAGGCTTAGTGACCCACAAATATATATTATGATATTTTAATTTGATTGCAACGAAGCCAAAAACTTGACCCCGTTATATTATATGTATAGAATTGTAATTTGTTTATGTTGTGGATGCTACGCAAGTATACGTATAGTATCCCGAGTAATACGGGGCTCTAGTAAGTGCGATTATCGATCCCGGGGAAAGAGAAAATTAAATAACAACTAATTTTAAAATAATAATAATAATAATAATAATATTATAGGAGGCTGGAATTCTGAATTTAAGCGCAATAAAGTAAACTAAGTATTTTAATTAGATAAATTAACTAAGTAGAAAATTAATACTAATTGCGAGTGCGGGAAATAAAACTAATTGCTAAATAAGTCTTGGTTATTCGAGAAAAAAGTATCTTTCCCCTTGTTTTAGAAATTTAAATGATTGGTGATTTAAATAGATAATGTTAAGGTATTGTGACAAATAGGAGCATTCCTATTCTTTACCCTTTGGTCCAAGTGTAAAGAATATGACTAATCCTATGTTTGATTGCGGAATGCAACGACTGGTGGGAGGATGCGGCGCAGGCTCACGTTCCCCTCGCACAGAGGGATAACATCTACACTTCGGCTCAAACAATAGGACCAAATTGAATATTTTAGTCGTCACGCTAAAATGCTCAATTCTACGCCCGGTGATATTATTTCCCTATTTATTTGCACCCTCCTTTCAAGACTTTTGAATTTCCTAGGAATATCGGATGTAATCTTTACTATAGTTGATAATCAACATATTTTAACAAATCAAATGGCCAGTTTGAAAAGTAAATTAAGTTTTAAGTAAAAATTATCACAATTTATTAATATATAAAAGTATCTTTATTTTAATTTCATCAAGTCACTTAATTTCATAAACGGGGAGAAAGACTAAATAAACTACTCAGAATGCATGGAAACTAAAATAAGCATGGATTTCATTTTAAAGTTAAAAATAATAAATACAAATACTTATCTTAATTTATCCCCAAGTAGACTCCTCGTAGTTCCTTTGACTCTTCCTTCCAGTACAGCACGACTCACTAAATACTCACTAAAGACTCGAAATAACTTCAAAGCATAACACTTAGAACACGAAAAGATTAGACTTAAAAGGCAAAGGCGCACACAAAATAACACAAAAGTAACACCGATCAACACACAAAAGACTTAAATTTTGGCTTCTATATATAGAATGAGCTGAAGGACCCAGAGGAATGTAATCATCCTTTCAAAAAGTGTCCGGGTTCGATGTATACGCACCATTTGAACTAGCTCGCCGTCCGGCGACCAACTTCTATTTGTCGGCGAGGCTTCTGAAGATCTTCAACGGCTCTGGCTCAGCACATCGGCGGGCTCGGGCCGTATCGATTGAGACAGTTATAAATTCTTCAGAATTTTCTTCTCGTAACCTCGCCGTCGGCCCAGCTCGATCTCGGCGTCGGCGACTCGGCCTAGGTGCATGATTTTGCTCCAAATTCGCTCCTTTTTATGATTTTTGCTTTTATCACCTAAATTCTTCATTCCTGCAATAAAATAAAGAAAATACCCTTCTTTAAAGTGTAATTTTATCGAAAATAGGTATGAATTTCTTAACAAAATTTTTCGGCGATCAAAATCTCTCGAACTTACTTATTACTTGTCCTTAAGTAATTTTAGTACTATAAAAATAATGAGTTTTATAATAAGATTTTTCAATTTAAACTATGATTAGATTAATTAATATCATAATAAAGTTAAGTAAAAATAATTCATGTAATTTAATTAATCTTATAGAAATAAATTATTTGGTTATCGAGTCTGAATTTCTAGCTTACTATTCATTTCGGGAATGACTATATTTAAAGAATAACTTCTTAAGATATTCATATGATAAGAAATTAAAGAAAAATACTATTAGGTAAAATTCTAATCCATAAACATAAGTTTGGAAATATCTAAGTTTTTCCCTTTAGGTTAAATCAAATGAAGCGATTTTGATAAGGCATCTCCTCGAAGCTTCTCCTCATTTTTCTTTTTTTCTTTTCTTTTCTTTTTTCTTTTTCTTCTCTTTTTTTATTAAGGATTACTGTATCTGGAGAGCCTGTTAATAATTTTGAACTTCATTTTCATTTTCCTAAATTTGAAACTTAGGAATATTTCTTAATATATATACTTCATAGTTTTACTTCATTGATTTTCAATCTTTTCTTTTCACTTGAATACTTAAGAATTTTAATTTTAGAATATAGTTTTCCTTACTAAAAATAGTTTACTATATTCTTATTCCCTTCTAACAAATATTTTATTCTATTTAATTAATTAAAGTACTAAAATATTTTAAAACAACCTTTTATAATAATTAAATAAAATAATTCATATTAAATCGAATTGAATAATTTCTTTATAAAAATCATTTTATAATAATTTGAAAATAGAAATTAGGGAAGAACAAGTTAATAACTAATTTGTATTTTACTCTCCCCAAACTTAAATTTTTATATCTATTCTAAATAATGAAAAAAAAAGGAAAGTAAATAAATCATACCTTTGAAGTTTAGGTATTTCTTTTTTTTTCCTTGAAATTTTTGCGAGCTTTTTCATTTTCATTGAACCTGTCTTGTTATTATTCTCCATATATATATAACAATTTAAGGAAAATGCAGGATAAAATCTAAGATAAGTATTAAACACAACAATTGGCTTAACTCTGCTACACATATGAATTGCTAACATATTTAAAAAAAAAATTAGTGAAACAAATTAACAATTTTAAAAACTTAAAACAATACAAAAATAAAATAAAAACATATTAAAGTAAAACTAACATCTAGTTAACATAAAAACAAATGCAATTAACTAACACAAAAAGAAAAACTAACTATTATAACAATCGAACAAATTAATCTAACTAACATCCAATGTCTCGAAATAAAGTACGCAAAAGATATTACAAACATATACAATCCTCGAAAATAACTTACATCGAACAAATAAAATACAAAAAGTCCTAATCTTAAAAATAAAGTCCCAAACTATATCATCCTTCCTTGATGCGTGGCTGTGAAGACTAATTTGGGTGATGCGGGAGTGTACACAGGGCATTACCGGAAGAAACCGACATCCCCAAATATTTCAGCTCATATAACGACGTTCGGCTTCATAATATGCAATCTCGTATTCGAATGTCAGCTGGAGTAGCTTTGTAATAATTATGGGTTCCCTCCCACAAAGCGCTTGGTTTAACGTCGTCATCCCGGCTTAATTAAGTATTTAATCAGGTAGACTCAACTCGTAAGCCCTCTTTATAAATCATTTTAATGTCTCCTAAATAAAGCTTCAGTTTTAATCCGTTAACTTTAAATATTTTTTCTGTTTTGGTGTCTTTAATATCCACAGCTCCATAATGGTATACTTTTTCAATTATATGGTCCCATCCATTTAGATCTTAATTTTCAGGAAAAAGTCTTAAACGAGTATTAAATAATAATACTTCTTGTCCAGGCTCGAATATTTTTCCTAAAATCTTTTTATCATGTAACATCTTCATTTTCTCTTTAAAAATTTTTGCATTTTTGTATGATTCATTTCTTATTTCATCCATCTCATTTAATTGTAATAATCATTTCTCCTCCGGTATTCGAATCAAATTCGCTGCTTTATCGCTTGATAAGCTTTATGTTCGATTTCAAAGGTAAGTGACAATGTTTCATAAAGTGCTTAGGTATGGTGACATTCCGATTGGTGTCTTATAGGCTGTTCTATAAGCACATAATGCGAAGTCAAGTCTATCGACAATGTCCGGTTCTTTTAGGAGTAACATTCTTCTCACAAATTCTTTTTATTTCTGTTCGATGTGACCATTCCACTTGTTTGAGGGTGATACGCGATTCTGGTGTTTGTGTTTGATTCCAAATTTGTCCAGTAATGATTGAATTCTTATATTTCTAAAATGACTTCCACCATCGTGATAATTACCTTAGGCATTCCAAATCTTGAAAAAATCATTTTCTTTAAAAATTTTGAAACACTGAGATACGAGTTAGGTAAAGCTACGGCTTCAATTCACTTTGAAACATAATCATTTGCTAATAAAATATAAATCTTTCCGAGTGATGGTACAAATGGTCCCATAAAGTCTAAACCCCATATATCAAAAATTTCAACTTCCAATATATAGTTTAAGAGCACTTCATCTTTTCTAGATATATTTTCCATCCTTTGACATCGATCACATGTTTTCACATAATGTCTCACATCTTTTGACAAAGGTAGGCCAACAAATCCTGAATTTAAAATTTTAAATGCAGTTTTATCTACTTCAAAGCGTCCTTCAAAATCGGAATCATGACATTTTTGAATAATAGCAAAAGTTTCTTCATAAGGTACACATCTTCGAATTATAGAATCTCTTCCTAATTTAAATAAATGAGGATCTTCCCAAATATAAGATTTAGCATCATTTTTAAATTTCTTATTATATTTAATTTATTCAATCCATAAGGTAGAATATTGCTAACTAAATAGTTAACTATGTCACGCACGAGGTGTTTGGCATCCTTCGATAACATATAAATGTTCATCGGAGAAAATTCCTCGTTTATATTTTGCACCGATGGCATAACATCATTCTTAATTCTAGATAAATGATCAGCAATTTGGTTATCAGTTCCTTTTCTATCTATTATTTGAAAATCAGATTTTTGCGAAGTAAAACCCATCTTATCGATCTTGAAGCAGTGACCACATGAAATACTGTTATGATATTTTAATTTGATTGCATCGAAGCGAAAACTTGACCCCTCTATATTATATGTATAAAATTGTAATTTGTTTATGTTGTGGATGCTACGCAAGTATACGTATCGTATCGAAGTAATACGGGGCTCTAGTGGAGTCCGGTTATCGATCCCGCGAGGGAAAGAAAATTAAATAACAACTAATTTTAAAATAATAATAATAATAATAATATTATACGGAAATTTGGAATTCGAATTTAAGTGCAATAAAGTAAACTAAGTATTTTAATTAGATAAATTAACTAAGTAGAAAATTAATACTAGTACAGTGCGAGGAAATAAAAAAGCTTAATTCTTCAAATAAGTATTGCTTATTCGGAAAAGGTATCTGTACCCCTTGTTTTAGAAATTTAAATGATTGATGAATTTAAATAGATAATGTTAAGGTATTGTGACAAATAGGAGCATTCCTATTCTTTACCCTTTGGTCAGTGTAAAGAATATTGGTAATCACATGTTTGATTGCGAATGCTGTAATTTGAGAAATTTAAGGAGGATACGCTATACTTGAACTCCACGTTCCCCTACTTTGAGAAATTTAACATCTACACTTCGGCTCTCGAACAATAGGACCAAATTGAATATTTTAGTCTGTCACGCTAAAATGCTCGATTCTGCGCCAGTGATATTATTTCCTGTTGTTGCACCACCATTTTCAAGGCTTTTTTGAATTTCCCGAATATCGGATGTAATCTTTACTATAGTTGATAATCAACATATTTTAACAAATCAAATGGTCGATTTGAAAAGTAAATTAAATTTTAAGTAAAAATTATCACAATTTATTAATATATAAAAGTATCTTTATTTTAATTTCATCGAGTCACTTAATTTCATAAACGAGGAGAAAGACTAAATAAGCTACTCGGGGAATGCATGGAAAGCTTAAAATAAGCATGGATTTCATTTAAAGTTAAAAATAATAAATACAAATACTTATCTTAATT
Source organism: Papilionanthe hookeriana x Papilionanthe teres (assembly GCA_022702705.1). Lineage (NCBI taxonomy): Eukaryota > Viridiplantae > Streptophyta > Magnoliopsida > Asparagales > Orchidaceae > Papilionanthe > Papilionanthe hookeriana x Papilionanthe teres. The sequence goes on along the minus strand of CM040425.1, from coordinate 137,558,969 downwards.
TATCCCCCGAAGTAGACTCCTCGCGATTCCTTTGACTCTTCCTTCCCGATGCAATGTGACTGTTAAATACTGCTTTAAAGACTCGAAATAACTCACTTATAACACTTAGAACACAAAAGATTGGACTTAAAACACAAAGGCGCACACAAAATAACACCAAAAGCCATACCAATCAACACACAGACTTAATTGTGGCTTAATATATAGAGGTGAGCAAAGGACCATGAGGTGTGTAATCATCCTTTCAAAAAGTGTCCGGGTTCGTGTATCTTGCACCATTTGAACTAGCTCGCGCGTCGGCGACGAACTACCTCAACGTCGGCGAGGCTTCGAGATCTTCAACGGCTCTGGCTGTTGTTAGCGGGCTCGGACTCGCTCGGCAGACGATTATAAATTCTTCGGAATTTTCTTCTCGTAACCTCGCTTGAGTCGGCGCTCGATCTCGGCTTGTCGGCGACTCGGCCTGGTCATGATTTTGCTCCCAGGTCGCTCCTTTTTATGATTTTTGCTTTTCTCACCTAAATTCTTCATTACGCAATAAAATAAAGAAAATGCCCTTCTTTAAAGTGTAATTTTATCAAAATAGGTATGAATTTCTTAACAAAATTTTCGACGATCAAAATCCCCCCGAACTTACTTATTACTTGTCCTTAAGTAATTTTAGTACTACATAAAAATAATGAGTTTTATAATAAGATTTTTCAATTTAAATAACTATGAATTAGATTAATTAATATCATAATAAATTTAAATAAAAATAATTCATGTAATTTAATTAATCTTATAGAAATAAATTATTTAGTTATCGAATTAAAATTTACAGCTTACCTATTCATTCGGGAATGACTATATTTAAAAGAATAACTACTTAAGATATTCATATGATAAGAAATTAAAGAAAATACTATTAGGTAAAATTCTAATCCATAAACATAAGTTTGGAAATATCTAAGTTTTTCCCTTTAGGTTAAATCGAATGGCTTGATTTTTGATAAAGGCGTCTCTCAAACTGCCATCATTTTTCTTTTTTTCTTTTTCTTTTTTTTCTTTTTCTTCTTTTTTTATTGAGGATTCTTGTGTCTGGAGAGCACATTAATAATTTTGAACTTCATTTTCATTTCTAAATTTGAAACTTAGGAATATTTCTTGACTTATATATACTTCATAGTTTTTACTTCATTGATTTTTTTCAATCTTTTCTTTTTCACTTGAATACTTAAGAATTTTAATTTTAGAATATAGTTTTCCTTACTAAAAATAGTTTACTATATTCTTATTCCCTTTAACCAAAGATTTTATTATTTAATTAATTAAAGTACTAGAAATATTTCATTTAACCTTTTATAATAATTAAATAAAATAATTCATATTAAATCGAATTGAAAAATTTCTTATAATTTATGACATGTAGGAAAGTATGAAGTATGTAAAGAATCGGACGTTATATAAGATCCACAGATGTGTGTGACTTGTGAGAGAATATTGGAAAGTGTATGGAAATGTGGCTTGTAAAATACGGAAAATTATTAATAGTATGTAACCTTGGGATATGCGAAAATTATAGGGGGAAATGTATGACTTGTAGGATATGCGGAAATTGTAGTTAAATGTATGACTTGTAGGATATGCGGAAATTATAGGGAATTGTGCGACTTGTAGGAAATGCGAGAAAAGTAGAGTAAGGAATCGGACGATCTCGTACCTATCCTAGAATGTGTGTGATTTGTAGGGAAATGCGGAAATTGTAGGGAAAGGAATCGGACCATCACGTGTCGATCACAGAATGTGTGACTTGTAGGAAATGCGTAAATTGTATGGAAATATATGACTTGTAGGAAGTGTAGAAATTGTAGGGAAATGTATAACTTGTAGGAAATGCGAAATTGTACGGAAATTTATGACTTCTAGGAAATGTGAAAATTGTATGGAAATGTATGACTTGTAGGAAATGTGAAAATTGTATGGAAATGTTGCAAAATGTAATCGAAACTTAGTGGAATTTGAGTAGAGATCATGCGGCTTGTGCAAAGGTATGGAGACTTGTAGGATTCCTCGAATTTGAATAGACTTGAAATGCAGTGATGATGTGTGAGATATGAGAATTTGTGATGCACTCTTATTCGGAATGGAGAAGTTTCGGGAGATGAACGAGAGGCGTGGAATTTTTAAGAGAGAACTTAAGTTTCGAGTTTGTTTAAGTTTTCTTAATTAGAATTTTATTTTCCTTTTGTTGATGTGTTTCACTTTGATTTATTCATTGATGTTTTGATTTAAATTTTCTTTTGTTTAATTTATTCATGAGTTTTTCTTTTAACTTTGATTCATGTTGTAATTTCATGCACATGTCCGTTTATTATTATTTGTATCGTTCTTTGTTCGCTTTAATTTGGGATCCAAGTATGGCCTGCAAGCTTATTAACCATCGCGCACGAAGGAGTCATTACGAAAATAGAAATCTTCATTCATTTCGCTAAAAATATTTGGTGTCGATCAAAGGGCGTGATAAGTATCGCCACAGGCGATCGAATGCGGACATACTTGCATGTAGTGAGTTGAAATATCCATCGAATTGACGGAGTAGTAGAAAGCTATTTGTGAAACTAACATAAAGCTGGTGAAAATTGATTCGATGTACGGTATGTCGTCCTGTGGACAAGCCAACCTCCCAAAGAGCTACGCTCGGGAACAAAAGTCCCCTCGCGATCACCCGGAGGCTATGCCATAACGGCGGTAATGGGCGGTAGCTTTCTGGCTACGGATGCGGTTCGTAGTAAAACGAGTGTCTTGTCTTCATCCATCCGTACGAATGTAGTAGGAAACTCTTCATCCCGAACCCACGGGATGCGGTGCTTGGCTAGGTCACGCTCCATTTCCACGAAGCACCAAAATTGATCACAATTGGTAGAGTGATCTTCATCACACCATTGAATTCTCCTGCTCTAACGATCTTTATCTCTCGACGAAACAAATGTCGCATTCAATGATGAATGACAATGTGCGAGAATGGTATGACGAAGTAATGGTGATGCGATATGAGGTGGGATGATCCCACATCCTCATAAATGCTTATGATCGTGTATTGGGAATACAATGTGCCGACGCAGAATATGCCATTCAATCATCCTTTTAATCATCCATTTAATCTCCGCGGCATTTCATCCACCTCATCATGATGTAGGATCCGCGGAGGATTACCTTGTAGCATCTTTTGCGAAGTTGTAGCACGGCCCATTGTATCGTTAATACGCCTTAGCCTCTTTTCCATTTCGTGGGTTACGAATAAGTCTTTCCTTTCAAAGCCCCTTCCTTACCCCTATCTTAGAGAGTCAAACACGAGGCCGAGGATCTTTTTTGCATCTTTCCTTGAGAATACATTCATGTAGAGCTCTAGGCACAACAAAATGTTAGCTGCACCCACGGATGATGTCGTAGTCTTGGCATGTGTCTTTTCTAACCTTTACGATCATTATCATAATGTGTCCGTGTCGGCGGTGGTGGTGGTAGCGGGACGTATTCGGTATGTAAGGCTCGATGTCGGGTTCGCTCTCCCGGTTGTCTCGCTGAGGGTGTGGCGGCAACATACGCTGCGCAAGTCCCATATTCCTGCGGTCGCGGCACATTGCGGTCCGGGCATAATGAGGTGCCCTCTGAAGTAGTCGTTGTCGAGGGGAGTGAGTTAGGCGCACACGTCGAGCATCACTGTGAGAAATTTCCTCGATCGAGTCTGTCATGCGGCTGCGTGCGCCTGCCCGAGCTTCGGTTGCTGTGTCCGTTCTTGGCGAGACTTTCTTATCTCTTTCATCTCGGAGTTTGTAGAGTAGCTTCCCTCCTTGCTTAGCGGTGACAACTCGGTGGCTGGCCATCGGGCTTTGCCTCCTCCTCCATCCACGTGTCTGAGGAGATGACGTTTCGCGGCGTTTTGCGGTTCCTGCTCTTGGTGCTTTCGATGGCGTGTACTGGGTGTCTGTCAGGTTGTTTACGCTTTATCGGCTCTCGGAGTGAGTGATCGTGGACGAGAAGCTGCTTGCATGCATCTGTCGAGCAAGTGTGAATCGACAGATCCTCCAGAGTTTCCGGCATGCGCCAGGAGTGCTGTCCTTCTTCACGAAGTGCGAGGTTTAAGCCGCTTTCTTAGAAGCAAATACCGAGCTTTGCGTCCGACATTCCTGCACCTGAGGCGAGCGGGAAGATGTGGGTGGATTTGGTATTCCGCACGAATAAGAACATTATCAAAATTTATTTTAATGAGTTTTAGAGTTACGTGTTTCCAAATTATGTCAACGTGATTATGTTATTTAGTGTAATCCATAAATTTAGAATTAAAGAAAATTTTACATGAATGTTTTGTGGAAAGCGATTTTATTTTATTTTATTTTGAGGTTATTACAAAATTTTTAAACCCGATCCATGAGATACCGGCACATAGCTTCGCCGGAACAAAAGTCTTTCTTTAACACTTTCACGTCGAGTTTCATGAAGATCGAGCTAATACCTGCCACCACTGGTATCGGCTGTATCTTGTCCTTTATCTTTGTTGGCTGAAGAAGCACCATCGAAGTACATTTCCCAATGTTGTGTATTTGGTTTATCTACTTGCGAGTTTTCGCTCCTGCGGTAGTTACGTCGTCGAGCGGAGACCCGAGTGGTAGTGGGTGCAAAGCGAAGAATACGGTTAAAATCTGCCATTTGATAGCGCGAAGGGGCACGAAGTTATGTCGAATTACGATAGTATCATCGACCATCTTGCGAGACATCCGGAGTCATCAAGTATTGCAATGGATTAACTTTCAAAATTGGGTTTACTTTATGAGATAACATGTAAAGTACTAAGCTGCGAGCGGCGAAAACTAAAGCTAGACAATGCTTCTCGATAGGAGGATATTTTATTTCCGTCGGTATTAGACGTCGACTCGAGTAGTAGAGTGCGTTTTTCTTACCCTCATCATTGACTTGTGCGAGGAGAGCTCCAGGAGTCGTCTGAGGTCGTGGTATAAAGTATCAACGGGGTGTACCTGGATAGGAGTTTTGCCGAACAGTTGGTGTCATAAGATATTGTTTAATATATTCGAAGGCATGTTGGCATTTCTCTTCCCGAATAAATTTGGCGTCCTTTTTAATTAAAGCCGAGAAAGGCGACACCTCACTTGTATCTAGATTACGAGTTGGAAATAATATAAAGAGTTCGGAAGAAAGAATTTGAGCACTATGAGAAAATGCGAGGAATGTATGTCAATATTATGGAATGTCAAAATTTTGGACTACGTGTTCACCCTTAGAGACTTGGGTCGGCCGGGCCTTTTAAACAAAAAAAGATATTCGAACCACTAGAAATGGATGAGTGGAAAAGACGGGATTACCATTCGGTGCGAGATATTGCTACAACTTTGCTAAGGACAAAAGGAGAATCCCTTAGGTATCATGAGAAATGGCGAGGTTGATCATCTAACGCTAGAAATAAAGAAGATGATAAAGCGGTTGGTTTCATGGAACATACCTTTAGTCGATTGTGTTCCTAACAACTACATAATCAATATCTACGAAGAGGATGAGCTGTATTCGGCCACACATTGATCACCATAAAATTACCGAGACCCTTTAACATGCTGCACTCATTCATGAGCGAGTCCGATATAATGTTCGGTAAAAAAATACAAATCGTTCATACGGGTGAGTTCGAGAGGACTTATTGAGATCCCGTTACCAGGTGGATCGGTACTAATAGTTAAAGGAAATGAATCGAGACCTTATGAAATATTGTATTCCAAAAGTTTCTCGAAAAGGGAGTCTCGGTGACTCTCGAGAAAGATGTCGTACGGATACCGGCATTGACCTACACTTGGAGGGATTACGTTCGCTCGAAGTTCGTGAGATAGTTACACCTCTAAGTATTGTCGAGGTAACTTCTTTTTCGAAGCATTGCTTAGGTGGTTAGCTTGATCATGAAGTGACACGAGATGATAGGAGTGATGTTTTCTACCCTCTTTTTGCCTTTGTCTTCAGAATAGATATGACTTGACATAGCAGATTTTAGTTTCCACTTTGATGTAATTACGATGTTTTGAATATCGTTTAGTATATGATATGTTGTACTACATTTTCAAAGTAGAATCAACAAAGTTCCCTTTTAGATTTCGAGCATGCGTTCTTAAATTTCCACATTTGTGCAATTGATAAACGTACCGCAGAACCATACGTTGGTCCCGAACTACGATGAATGAAGGACAAAATAAAATATAAATGAAAATAAAATTTGCAAAGTCGAGAAGATCTAAAATAATCGAAAGAAAGAAAATCGAAACGGGGAAATTCCAAAGATATGAAAGAAAATGATCGAAATGATAAACAAAGTTTAAGGAAAGCAAATTCGATATTTCGGACTCTGCGCTGATCAAATTTCCACAAAATTCTAAACCTTCTAAATCTTCGCGATGCGTCACATTCATCAAATTGTCCACTCTCTGCGCATTTTCCATCGATTACACCACTTCCCACAAATAATCAACTTTCCTCGGATCAAATCTCGAGAATTAGTACCTATATTGTGATTCCCCTCACATTACCTCTTGGGTTGGATGTCGGTTCTAGCTTTCCTTCCCACAGTTGCCGTGATATTCCAAAGGTCGGTGCATGGTCGTCCGATTTTTCGCGAATTTCCACTAGTTTTTGCATCCTTTCCATAACTTTTCCATCTCTCCATGAAATGCTAGAGTTGGTGCGAGGTCGTCGGATTCCTTGAATTTCTCGAGTTGCACTCTTTTGACAAGAGTTTTCCCGCTGCTATCGAATTCCGCTGGTCGATGCTGAGGTCATCTTGATTCATTCTAAATTTCCACAAATTTCGCGCATCACTTTCACAGTTTTTCCATCTCCGTGAAATTTTGGGGTAGGTGCGAGGTCGTCGATTCCTTCAAATTCCGAGGGTCGGTGCGATGTTTTCGGATTCCTTCGAATTCTTGGGTCGGTGCGAATTTGTGCGATTCCATTAAATTCTTGGGTCGGTGCGAGGTCATATGATTCCTTAAAATTTTGGAGTACGTGCGAGGGTCCTTCAATTCCTTAGTGCAGGGTCATTGCAAGGTCGTCCGATTCCTTCAAATTAGCGGAGTTTCAGTATTGGTTTCCGTGAATTTTTCCTGAAACTCAGAAATTAACATGTAAAATCCGAAGTCGAAGTATAAAATTGACAATTGAAATTAAAATTGGAATTCGAATCAAAAGTATAAAATTGAATCTTCGAAATTAAGCTCGCATCGACTATCGGGTTTTGATAAGGGATCTAATAGTTTCCTCATAGATTCAAAAAACTTCTACTTCAGAAGATAATGAAAGAGAAATCACGACATAAAATATGAAATTCATTCTAATTTTTAAATTGAATTCCGACTACAGATTTGACGATACTTTTGCTCTTTTCACAGCGCAAACTCTTCTCACTCGATTGCGTTCAACTTTGAGCGTGTTGGCTTAGGAAGTTGTGATGGTTATGTTGATCCTTACATCAGCGCCTGATGCGTGCGGTGTCTTTGATCAGGAACTCCACACATTGGGGTTCCAATTTTTTACCTCACTTTTGTTAGGTCCCAGTATATCTTTCTTAGAAGCCGAGGATCTAGCCATAGAACTTTTTGTTGATTATCCTTAACCCTACTATTAGAAATTAAAACACTTCTTTACTCTTCTTGGAGTTTCATAGGATTGTCGAGGCCTTAAGGTTTAGCTCGGGTGGTGAGGCTTTGGTCGATCTTACACACACACTCGACTCCTCGCTTTCACTAACAACCTGGAAACCCTAAACCGATCGGCCTTAATTGCGTCTCCACTCTTTTGGAAACTCGTGTGGGTGGGTCGCTGAGCACGCAGCCGCGAGCTGAGGTTTTGAGCGAGTGACCAACCTCATGTAGAATCAAAAATAGGATTTCGTTGACAGTGCTACGGCTGAAAAAGGGTAATATTTTAATTAGCACTCTCGATTTCCCCCAATTTCACCAGCATTCCCAATTTTGACACCGTTACCCCCACTAAACATTTTTCCAAAAAGTACAAAAATAATCACGAAACCATTTATTTTCCCAAAAATTGTGCTAAATTCCAGGAAATTTACTTTGAAAATCCACTTCGCGAACCATTCCCGAAACACATAAATTCTGCAAAAATACCCCAAAATTTGCCAAAATTACAAAAATAGCCTTCATGTCTAAAAAATTCCTAAAATCACATTGATTTGAACTTCTTTAATTTCAAATCTAAGCTCGAATTCATTATACTGACTCGAATTAAAACCAAACCTAAGCTGAGTCGAACCAGATTTCAAACTAAAATTCCAAGCCGACTTAAAATCCGATTTAGTAATGCACCTAGAGAATTCATCGAAATTGATCTTCATAATCGATTTAATTCCCCCAATTTGAATTCTAAACTCTTCGTAACAATCGCTCGGACTAATTTGAACCCTAAACTAGACTTGACCCGAAGCTCGAAACTTAGGTAAAATCCAGACAAATCAAAACCCCCGATTTTGCCCACAAAATTCGAAAATCTTCGAGTTGAACCCATGGAACCCGATTTGACCGAATTGACATGCAAACTTTTCATATCAACATTCTACACCGAATTGAACTCCTAATTGACTTAAATTCAAACCCTAGCCCAGACCAAACCTAAGTCGAAGCTTAGTATGATCTTGAATCAGACAGAAATAAACTCGAAAACACTTGGTCGAGAATAACCACGACCACCACGGTAGCCATATAAACCTCAAGATCTAGTCTAGATCTACACAGCCCACCCTTGGTCATCCATGGACCAATGGTCCCCTAATTGGGGCATTTATTAAAAAATGGCTAAACCGAAAGAATCTTTGCTACGAACGCTTTCTAGCCCCACGCCCAAAACCATTAAACTTCTCTAGCTGCCTTGAACTAGCTAGCCACGCATCCTACCCTCACCGGCCAGACACTAGTTCTTTGAGAAACCCCCAGCGAGAGAGCCTTCCCCATGTTCCAGCCCGATGTGCACCCATCAGTGTGGCTCACCCGTATTAGTCGATTACATCATTCGGCCCTGCTAGGAAGATAAACTTATCCACTTTTACTAACACATCTTGATAACTCCTCGGGATAGGTAGCAGAATGATCGGCTAATTGAAGGATTGCTTGAAGTAGATGTAATTTTTCTAATCCTAATCTCTTAAAAATCGATAGAGGCATTAGATTGATGCTTGCTCTAAGTCGCTTATAAGCTTTTCCATAAAATTTTTCTCCATAGCGCGGGGTATAGTGAAACTACCGGGATCTTTCAATTTTTCGGGAAGCTTCTTCGAATAATAGCATTACACTCTTCACTAAGTACGACTTGTTTCATTATCGGTTGAATTTTCTTTTCTTATTTAGAATATCTTTCATAAATTTTACATAATTTGGCATCGGTCTGAAAGCTTCGACAAAAGGTATATTGATTGTTAATTTCTTTAATATTTCGAGGAATTTAGCAAATTGTATATCTTTTTTATGTTGAGCTAGTCATTGAGGAAATGGTGGTGGAGGTTTTTCAACGAAATTTTCATAGGTATTAAAGGATGTTCTAAGTTTGAATCTTGTTGAAGTGTTTCCTTTTCGATTTCCACTTCCTCTTTTTGGCTTTCGAGTTCTTTTTGAATTTGAGTTTCTAATTCTTTTCCACTCCTTAGTTGTATTGCTTTAATTTGTTCTTTTCCTTGATCTTTAGGATTTATTTCACATTACTAGGAAAAGTTCCGGAGTATTATTATTTAGCGCATGTAGCGATATGTCGAGTTGAGTTTCGATATTTTTAATAGATGTTCCTTGAATTTGTAATTGATTTCCTTGAATTTGTAGTTGATTTCCTTGATTTTGTAGTTGATGACCCATATTCGAAATTAATTCATCCATAGATAATTTCTTATCTTTGAATTGAGGTTATTGTTATTAAATCAGGTGGGTAATTAGGTTTATAGTTTGGATTTGCTTGATTAGGTTGATTCATCCATTGTTGATTAGATGTGTTATTCGATTAAAATTTGGATGAGTTTTCCAACCGGGATTATAATAGTTTGAATAAGGGTTATTAGTTTTATTATTAATAGCATTTAAAGTTTCATAATTAGATTGAGATTCTATGATTTGTCAGGATGAGTTTTCTTAAAGTAGGAGAGTAGATCATTCCAAAATGATCTAATTTCTTAGATATAACAACAATTTGAGAAGCTAACATAGATATTGCATCGTTTTCATGAATGCGGCTATCTTTTCGGATTTACTCTATCGACGAGCCATTGGAAATTATTTGTTGTCATTTCTTCGATTAGTGCATAAGCTTCATCAGAATGGTTTAGACATTAATGAACCTCAGTGAGCGGCATCGATGATTGATCTTAAAGATCCTACTAATCCGTTATAAAAGGTTTGAATAATCGGCTTGATACGGTAGCGCATGATGTGGGCATTTCCTAAGAAGTTCCTTAAATCTCTCCCAAGCTTCATATATTGATTCTCCATCTAAGCGACAAAAAGAAGTTATATCATTTCTAAACTTAGCGAGTTTTAGATGGTGGAAAATATTTGGATAGAAATTTTTGTGATAATTCTCCCCCGAGTTTTAATAGATCAGAGTCTTCAACGAATTCGACCACATTTTAGCCTTATCCCTTAATGAAAAAGGAAAAAGTCTAAGTCTTATAGCATCGTCGAGATACTCCTTGATATTTAAAAGTAGCGAAAAGTTCTAGAAAACTAGCGAGATGTAAGTTAGGATCTTCGGTTGGTGAACCGCTAAATTGATTGTTTTGTCGAGTTTGGATAATTGCGGAGTTTAAGTTTAAATGAATTAGCTTGGCTACATCGGGGTTTTGAATAGTTAAATGAATTTCATCGATGTAGGGTTGGCATAATCTCTTAATGGTCTTTGTTGGTTCATGTTTTGAATTTCAGGAATATTCGCCAGTTTGTGTTAAATTTATAATTTTTTTCTTTTGTTTTTCTAATTCTTTTAATTGTACGCTCTAATTCGGAATCACAAGGTATTAAATTTTCGTTTCCAAATTTAGCGCATACAATTTTTAGAATAGATATTAATTTATTTATTATGATTATTTTAAAATAGTCAGTTACTACAGTAAATTTTCTCTTACTTTCCCGGCAACGAGCGCCAAAAACTTGACCTAGATTTTATATTATGATATTTTTAATTTAATTGCAACGACGCGAAAACTTGACTCCGCTATATTATATGTATAGAATTGTAATTGTTTATGTAGTGGATGCTACGCAAGTATACGTATCGTATCGAAGTAATACGGAGGCTACGAGTGGAGTCACAGTTATCGATCCAACGGGGAAGTAGAAAATTAAATAACAACTAATTTTAAAATAATAATAATAATAATTTTAAAATAGTATACGAAAATTTGGAATTCTAAATTTAAGCGCAATAATGTAAACTAAGTATTTTAATTATGTAACTTAACTAAGTAGAAAATTAATACGTATTGAAAGTGCGGGAAATTAAGCTAATTGCTAAATAAGTCTTAACTGATTCGGAAAAAGTATCTTTCCACTTGTTTAGAAATTTAAGTGATTGATGAATTTAAATAGATAATTTTAAGTTATTGTGACAAATAGAAGCATTCCTATTCTTTACCCTTTGGTCCAGGTGTAAAGAATATTGACTAATCCTATGTTTGATTGCTGAATACGCGGTTAGGTTGGGAGGATACCGATTGCCACTTCGAAGCTCACGTTCCCCTCGCCTGAGGGCTAACATCTACGATTCGAGCTCTCGAAACAATAGGACCGAATTGAATATTTTAGTCTGTCACAATAAAATGCTCAATTCTACGCCCAGTGATATTATTTCCCTATTTATTTCCACCTTCCTTCCAAGGCTTTTGAATTCCCCGAATATCTGATGTAATTTTTACTATAGTTGATATTCAACATATTTTAACAAGTCAATTGGCCGAGTTTGAAAGTAAATTCAGTTTTAAGTAAAAAATTATCACAATTTATTAATATATATAAAATTACTTCTATTTTTAGTTCATCGAAGTCACTTAATTTCATAAACGGGGAGAAAGAGTAATAAACTACTCGAGAATGCATGGGAACTAAACTAAGCATGGATTTCATTTAAAGTTAAAAACAATAAATACAAATAATTATCTTGATTTATCCCCAAGCAGACTCCTTGTATTTCCTTTGAATCTTCCTTCCAGTACAGCACGACTCACTAATTACTCACTAAGCTCACTCAAGACACAATTTCACACACAAAACTGCACTTAAAGATACAAAAACTGCACACTTAGAACACACACTTAGAAGCTGAATTTCGGCCTCTATATATAGAGGTAGGCAAAGGTCAAGAGGTGTGTAAGCATCTCTTCAAAAAGGTGTCCGGGTTCGATGTATGCGCGCCATTTGAACTAGCCTCGGCTTGTCGGCGAGGTTTCTAGAAAGGTCTTCGAACACGCGACTATCGTCGGCTCGGCTGGTCGATGAGGCAGTTATAAATCCTTCAGAATTTCTTCCCTCACTACCCTCACCGTCGGCGGGCTCGATCTCGCCGTCGGCGACTCAGCACAAATTGCATTATTTTCTTCCTTTTTGCTCCAAATCCGTTCCTTTTTATGATTTTTGCTTTTATCGCACTAAATTCTCCATTCTACCAAACAAAATAAAGAAAATACCTTTCTTTAAAGTGCAATTTCATCGAAAATAGGTATGAATTTCTTAATAAATTTTTCGGTGATCACCCTCCATCTAAGAAACCTTTTGCACTTGCTAATCAACCCAATTGACCACTCCTTCCCCCTATATTTAAACACCGCACCTCTCGTGGCCGAAAAAGAGATGATTCGATTCCTTGGAGAGACAGCTGCCAAATCCTTCTAGAGCTTCTCTAGGACCTCCTAAGTTCAACTTCGGCTGTTTTCCGATTACCTCCCCCACTAAGCGAGCTCGATTTTGCCACCTAAAAAAGCCCAAAAACATAACATTCTTTGTCACTCCACCAAACTCCTAAAACAGGCTGGGCTTACACTCCTCATCATCCCAGGACCAAACAAAGAAGATCCCGCATTGAAACCCTCATCTCTCGAAGCTCTGCACCGAGACTTTGATCGAGGCCGCACCACTTATAAGAGGAAGTCTTACACGGCTCAACCTCTGCTATAACTAGCACTTAGAGGAGGTTCTCTAGACTCCGCTGAAACTTCTACGAAGCATCCGATTGAGGCCGCACCTCTTGGACTCGGGTATAGACCTCTCCCACTCGAATTGAGCTTGGTTTGAGCCTTTATGAAGAAAGTTTACATTCCACGCATGATTAATCATTTAGATGTGTTCGATAGAACTAGATAAAGTTGTAGGAACAAAACCCATGAGGTTTGGTTGAATATAGGGTGAGATGTAAGGTGCAGAAGTTGAACGGTCCACGAGTTACCTTACTTGGAGACGAATATGGAGAGTCGTCCGATCGTACGTGTATCCAATGGATGCTTCGGTTGCCTTTGGATGAAGAGATGATGTGTGAACGCAGAGCCGTGTGGGAGCTGACTCGAAAGGCAATGTCATTTAGTAGCGCAGTATGGTCTATTTGGAGCTGTTGTAGGTTGACGTGTATGTTGACCTCATTTTTGATGAGGTCTTCTCTTCTTCTTTTTAGTACTTAGGATCTAGCCTTAGGCTTTTCCTTTGACTATCCTAGAGGATTAGAATTGGGACCCACCACTTAGAAATTCAAACCACTTCTTAACTCCTATGAAACTCCACAAGCTTGATTGTAGACTCTGATCGCACAGAGGGTTGAAATCGAATGTGGAAGTTTAAAGGATGAGTTCCTATAGGACTCTTTGGCCTTAGGAGCCGCACAGGTGGCTGATGCAGTGAGGGGCGACTTACACACCCACTACACTTATACACTACACTTTCACACACCTCCAAAAACCACTGATCATTATCGAGAGTTTTCTTAAATGATTCCCGTCATTTAAGATGTAATTAACTATAGGGGCTTGCCCTTATAAGGAACTTTAAGAACCCGGAGTAATATAAACCTACCTTAATTCATTTATATTAAGCGGGGAACTTGATCCGGCTTATAAAATTGGTTCGTAGACCAAACGGATGTCCGCAATCTTCTAGTTTATTTAACAGAGCCCCATCATGCGAAGTGTGTCTTCTCTCCGGGATAGGCTATACGGTTTGTGGTGTGGTGCTCGTTTATATAAACTATTCGGGATGTGAGATCAGTTTGATTTCACTATCTTAAAATTTTCAAATTTAAAATTATTTTCAAAATCGAAATACTACTTTTCAAATTATTTATTTAAATTAAATTAAAAATTCGCCGACAATTTACTATAGGCGACCTCTTTTCGAAAATACAACACACGAAACCTAAAAATATGCCGACAACTTCGGCGACTTCGGCTGTGGAGAATTCCTCTCTCCATTTTAATCGGATAGATTACGCTTTCAAAAATTTTGTAGTGTATCCATGTCACTAGTGGATCGAAGCTACCCTTCTTTCCGTTGGAATACTATGTTCATTTCTACCTTGAGCGAGTATAGCCGACATTCTCTCGGATTTAGGAACCACTTATTTAGACACCCCTAAACGGAGAGGATTCGAGATCCTTTTGCCCCATTTGCGAGGTGGGGTGGACCCCCGATAGGTATTAGTTTAGGAGCGGTCTTGCGGGTCGAGAAGTTTCTACGAGACTTTCTCTTCCTTTTCCGGTTCTAATCGATTCCTTTTACCCTTCCTACAACTCTCCTTCTTTTAATAATTCTCTGTCCTAACGAACAAATCTTTTCGAAAAAAACAATTATCTAAATAAATTTTCTTTTAATACCACAAATACATTAAGATAGACGGAAATGTGTTCGGACTCTTTCTTTTTCGTCATAAGTTTTACGACAGAAGAAGCACGATTCGGGGACTAACACTTGGAATGCGCCTACTCGAAATGGAAGCCACAAAGCTGGTCTTCTCCTTCGTCGACGGATTGGACACAGGCGTGTTCAGGACGAGGCGCACTAATAATGGAATCATTCGATTCGGACGAGGATTCGGGGACACCGACATCAAAATCCCCGATCGTCGCTCTCTTTTCACTCTCGAGAAATGCTTAGGAAGGCGAGAAAGCTGTTGATCGAGTTTAACCTCGAGTCAACTCATGAATTCCCTCCCTGCAAAAGATTCCAGCGGGAGAGAATGCTTGTTGTTTGCGGAAGAACTTGTTGTTGCTTACTCACATTTGATGCAGTTGTCTCCGTACCTGCCCGGCCACACTGAGCTAAAGGGAAGGAAATTCGGAAGCTGTGATGAACTGTGGAGGGTACGGATCTTCTGTGAGACCTTGTTTTCGAAATTGGGTCCGGCTCGAGAATTCCACCGCGACGCGGACTAAGAGGAGGAACGAAGTAAAAGGATTGCTATAGAAGCCGAGGCTGCTTGAAGTTGCTTTCTGGAGGAAATCCGGAGACACGAGCTATGCAGTGTGCCCCACTGAATACATACCACTTTTGGGAGGAAGTAGGTTTCATCCCCTCTCGCCGCGGATGATGAGGAAAATGTCCGCAAGATTGCTTCGCACTGCCTCGGTTGCATATTACTGATGACGAAGTCGCCAAGAAAGGGCTAGAATTACGCCATTTGCTCATTGCCATAGACACGATAGAAAAGTTAGCAAAGAAAGAAAAATGCCTGTATCAAAAATTTTAAGAAGGATAGGGCGGGTGCCAGCCAAGTTCCGTCTTGGGCCGCGAGTAGAACACCCTGTATCGGCTCGAGAAAAGCGAATAAGAGAATGAAAGCTAGTCGTCTTGTCGTTGTTTCGGGACTACAAATTAGGGGAGGATACCACCTTCCGGCATTTAGGTGACGGACCATCCGGTCCTGAGACCCTGGCTACTAGAAGGATGGTATGGCGTCCCACTACGGACGATTAAGATTAAAACAACAGCACGAGAAGGAAAGTCTCGTCGGGGAGACTTGAGTCGAGAAGAAAGTGCTACCGCGGTGAAGGGGACTCATGAGGAAAGACCCGACGATTATCGTATGACAAGCTGCGAGGATGTGCGGAGAAGAGACCATTAGAAGATGCTTTATGGAAAAGCTAAGAGTCGATGTTCGGTGATTAGCGAGAGAAAGAGAGAGAAAAATTCGGAGATGAAGTCGACTCGTCGAGTTCGTGGATGATGAATATGCGAGAAATTAACATGGTTGAAACACGATCTTCGTCGGCTTCACGAGTGCTCCTGCGGCCGGGGAAAGAAGGAGCGGAAGTGATGAGGATGTGGCTTGAGAAAGATGATACGATCGCCCAATGGCAAAAAGGATGGAAGAGATGGGCTGCGGCCACTAGCCGCTCTCCGGAGTCGGAGTTCGACCCCGAAGAAACACCCCCGGAAGTTATTCACATTGTAGACGGAGGAAAGGAGATTACATCGAGTCGACGGGGGATGATCGATTAAAAAGGATGCAACACTGAAGCATGATTCCGGAAAAGGATATCAAGAGCATGGTGGAACGGCGGGTGCGAGAAGCCTTGACACAATCGAAGGCGGGACATCCATTCGGACGGGTAGACCTTACCCGAAGGGTTTGATGCGGTCTGATACCCGAAAGGCTTCGTACGCACCTCTGTTCGAGACCTTTGACGGAACGGAAACCCTCGGCGGCATGTTGCACATTTTCGTGCCGGTTGTTGCAATGCGGCGGGAGTGATGCTTCTACTCTTCGGACGATTTGTCGGCGGCTTGTCGAGGAATCACCTTTGATTGGTATGCGGAATTACCGAACGGTTCGGTGAAGACATTTTCAGAATTAGAGAACCTCTTCATCGAGCGATTTTGCCGGAGCTCGGCACAGCATCACTTATAGGTGATTTAGTGGTAGAGAAGCGAGAAACCGAACGAAACTTTGGTAGACTACATGCTTCGATGGAGGAATCTGAAAGTATGAAGTGTGAGCCACGGCTACTGAGAACAACACGCGGTCGGCATTTTTATTAAGAGCATTCATGGCCCGATAAGCACTTCTCCTCGAGGATTTACTATTAAGACTTTCGAGAAGTTGTTAAGCGAAGTGGGAAGCTTGCGAAGGAGGCGAAACAATTAAGTTTCACCTGAAGCAAGCAGAGACAAACGAAGCCGTGAAAACTTTTGAAAGAAGTCGGGATCGTCGCGGTAGTCGATAAAGGCGAGCAGGCGATACAAATACCGTCGGGAACGGCCGCGGCAGATTCGACGGAGATCAGCTAGCGAGCCCGACCCGGCTATCGAGTCGTCTCGACGGTATGAACAACCGCCTCATCCACGACGTACGTTAGGGAGCTTCGAGCGAGGGTATCGTTCGAGAATGAGCGGTGCGAAAATGTTCCGCGGTCTGATGAAGACTCCGGATTTCTGCTGCCACGAGAACCTAGAGGCCGAAGAAGTCGACAAGAAGGTGATCCCGACTTTTGCCCTTACCACCGGATGCTTGGGCACAAGATAGAAGATTGCATTACCTTCAAAAGTTGGCTCGACGACGATCTTTGAAAAGGGAATATAACGATCCCGAAGGAATACATGAAGGAACCCCGGAAAGGAGGTTCCGTCGATGTTATCTCGACCGGATCTCATTGTTCCCATAGATCCTATGCGATCGATGATGGATGAATTCTGCTTCTGGACAAAGTCTTCGAAGAAGATTTTGGATCGCATCGAAACCACTTCGGTGCGAGCCTCGATTCGAATTCGAAACTCGTCGAGTTGGCATTATCACTTGCGATAGAAGAACCACTTCAACAAGAGATGATTGAAGAAAAAGAAGAAAATTGATGAAGAAGAAAAGACATAGGCTTTTAAGGCTAGGCTCAGGGGCTACTTATCCTAGGATGGTTGTTTCCGATTCGAGGAGAAATCCCTCGAACCTCGACTTCTGTATGATTATTTACTCACTCCGGTGGGATCCTATAATGATAAGGGTTATGGCGTTGGCTACGTTTTTCTTGTTTTAACGATAACGTAACTAGCGACGACCGACCTAGTCCGGACATTGATTAGATACGAGTAACAATTCTCGAATCATACACGATCTCGACGATCACGATGACAAAGAAGACATCCACCAAGGAGGCTACGAGAGTTCGACAAGCAACTAATCTATTTGCGAGTTTCGAGGGCTCGGTCGCAATAGAGTTAGAGCCTTCGGATTCCGAAGCTAATCCGGGAAGAACTCGTCATTCGATTCGGGAGGAGACACCGACAAACTCGATACCGGATTCGAAGAAATTACGAAGTCAACTTAAGAATTGGAAGAGTTATACCTCCGAGAATGGGTCCGAAGGACGAAAAGGAAGCGCAGGTGGTTGTTCGGGAAGAACCGAACCGGCGGAAAATACCCATTCAGGAAGAAACCGAGACACATGAAAATAAAGTGGACTACAACGTGCTAGCCCATCTTAGGAAACTACCGGCCAAACTAAGCATCTATAATGCTCTCATCTTATTAAAGGAGATGAGAGAAGCTCTGATCAAGGCCTTACTTGATCTAGAAATTTGCTTAGCTCATATGACCAGAGATTCCTTAGATGAGGTTTGCTCGTTAAAGGAACGGCGAGGTGTTACCTTCATGGACAATGACCTACTTGCTTGGGACGGCAAGCACTGACCGACTCGTTGTACGTTTCAATTACAATTGGGATGTTTACACTCTCCAGAGTATTGGTGGATCCAGGAGCATCAATCAATATAATGAATCTTCGGACGCTAGCATACATGGAAATTGATGCTCGCGAGCTCGAAGCGGACAAAATGTTATTAAGAGGATTCAACCAGAAAGGAGAAAGAGCCATCGGATCAATAACACTGCTAATGAAGATCGGTGACTTGACAAAGACAACCGCGAAATTTCACATAATTGATTCAGAAACGTCATTCAACGCTCTCTTTGGGCCGACCATGGATACATGAAAACCGGATGGTACCATCATCCCTACATCGGTGCATCGAATACTACGATGGAGGGGAACGAGTGCATCGAAGGTGACTTACGACCATTCTCCGAACATGAGATTGGAATCCATGAAGATGCGGCTTATTATGCACCTCCGAAGAAAACAATCTTTTCCGGAGATACTATAACGAATGAAGCGAAAGGAAGTTCGGGACGATGAAGAACCTGAAGTCTAGCCCAACGGTCACTCGCCACTCCCTTACGGCGAGATGGTGAAGGTTTCTCCACGACTCGCATCCGAGGTCGAGGCCGGGGACGAGGTCGTGGCGAGAGACGTTAAGACAGGTTGGACGAGGAAACTCGACCATCAATGTTGATTGGGAAGATAGTTACGAAGAAGAAAAAGAGATCAAGCAAGAAGCAGCGACAATAAGTCGGAAGAAGCCGCAATTCGGGATCTCTCTGAAGATGAAAAGAACGAAGAATATAAATCAATGTACGAGAAGATTAACCACTATGTACATACTATGACTCTGACCCCGATCCATTCTAATAAGATCGAGGGTATGGTGGTCAAAGAGGTACGTAGCGACGGTGCAAAGCCCATCAAATTCTACCGTGGTGCTCCTTCCTCCAAAACTGAAAATAATGTACAATTTGAAGATGCTACTTCATCAGAATTAATGGAATTGCCTTTTGAGTGGTATTCCCCCTGTGTCCAAAATTTAATTCAGCGTGGTTTCTTACCTCGACAATGACAATGAGTCGATCACAACATTTTGAAAATTTATGGAATAACTCGGTCGTCCACCGAGTCGAGGCATGGTCTCGGATTCGGCACGGTAGGATCGAGTTGACGATGCGAATTTTGCTTGGTTGTCACTTGCGAGTCTATTGAAAACTGCATGGAAACTACAGAAGAACTTGAAGATTTACAAATTGGAAACCCTCCACCAAAGTTCGAAGAAGAGATCAAATCTACAATAGATGAATTAACGGAAGTTAACTTAGGTACTAGCGAAGAGCCTAGACCTACATTTGTTAGCTCCTTACTCAATAAAGAAGACTCCGAAGAAATAATCAAGTTATTATTGGAATTTAAAAGCTGTTTTGCTTGGAGCTACGATGAGATGCCAGGATTAGCTCACGAGGTCACGGTCCATAAGCTAGAGTGGATCCTACTTCGTTCCGGTCAAACAAGGTCCCGAGAAGAATGCATGCAGAAATCGAACAACAAGTCATAGGCGAAGTTAAAAAGCTAATAGACGCCAAATTTGTCCGTGAAGAACAATACCCGACTTGGTTAGCTCGATGTGGTACCGGTCGGGAAGAAGAATGGTCGGATCGGAATTTGTGTGGATTTCGGAGATTTAAACAAGGCATGTCAAAAGATGAATTCCCTGCTGCGATCCCGAGATTAATGATCGACATTGCTTAGACACATGAAATATTCTCATTTATGGATGGATCTTCGGGATACAACCGAGATAAAAATGGCTCCGGAAGATGAAAAACTTACGGCATTCGAACGCCGATCGAAGTATATTGCTACACGGTGATGCCAATTCGGATGAAGAACGCGGGAGCAGCTTACCGAAGAGCGATGACAAGAATTTTTGATGATCTCATCCACAATCAAGTCGAATGCTACGTGAATGATGTGGTCATCAAAAGCAAAGTAAAGAAAAACCACCTGTATGATTTGAGAATTGTTTTCGAACGATTAAGACAATTTAACCTTAAGATGAATCCCTTAAAATGCGCCTTCGGCGTCACCTCCAGGAAATTCTTAGGATTCGTTGTCCGACATCGTGGAATTGAAATCGACCCGAGAAAATATTAAAGATATCTTAGAAATGCCGCCTCCCAAAAACTTAAAACAGCTATGATCTTTTCGAAAGCGAGGCATATCTTCGACGCTTTATCTCGAACTTGTCGGGTAGGTGTCGGCCTTTCTCGGCATTAGTTAAAAAGGAAGCCAAATTTATTTGGGAAGAGAAATGCCGAGAAGGCCTTCGAGGACATTAAACAATATTTAATGACACCTCTGTCTTAGCGACCCCGAGTCTCGAGGTAGACCGTTGATACTTTATACCGCGGCTTTAGATTACTCTCTCGGAGCACTGTTAGCCGGAGTCGATGATGAGGGTAAAGAAAATGCTCTTTACTACCTAAGCCGTCGTTTACTTCGACGGAAATAAAGTATCCCATAATTGAAAAGCAACATGTTTGGCCCTGATCTTCGCCGCTCAAAGCTCGGGCACTACATGCTTTCTCATAAGGTCGACCTGATCTCGAAATTTAATCCATTGCAATACTTGATGACCCATCCAACGCTTTACGGCGGACTTGCCGAGGTGGTCGATGATATTATTGCAATTCGATATAACTTTTGTGCCTCTTCGTGCCAGTAAAGGGACAAGTCCTGCGGACTTCCTCGCGGCACACCCTCGCAGGCGAATCTCCTCTCGATGACGACTTGTTTAGATGAACAAATAATGAACTTAGAAGACCACGATGATCGACGTTGGGAATTATATTTCAACGGAGCATCTTCGAGCACACAAAGATGAAGAATCGCAAGTGATAGTGCCGGTAAAGGCGGAATCGGACTAATCTTTATAACACGGAGCGGGGGATGTTAAGATACTCCTACCACTTAACGAGAACCATGTACGAACAACGAAGCGAGAATATGAAGCGCTCATAACGGGATGGAATTAGCTATTCGAATGGGGATAACAAACATCAACATCTACGGGGATTCATAGTTAATCATTCGACGGATCGCCGGACGATGATAGAATTTTAAAGCGAGACTCGAGCAATATTTCCGAGTATGCCTGTAAGCTCATTGGAACAAATTCCGAATGTGACGATCTACAAAATTCCCGAAAGAAAACGCTTTAGCGGATGCGTTAGTCCGCCTCGCAAAAGAATTTGCACGCTTGCAAGATGAATCGAGTGGAAGTGTCGGTTCACGGACGTCGAGGTCACTATCACGGCTCGACATAGACACAATACACAAATCGAGAAGAAGAAGAATCGAGTTGCGGCGGTGACGGAAAACACGAGAAGATTGGCGACGGCCATTAATAGAACTACACAACGAAACGGAAAACTACCGGACGATAGGTCGTTAGCCCATCGAGATCAGAAAAGAACTACGTCACATGCATTAATAAATAACACGTTATACGAAGGTCTTTCGATCAAATGTGGCTAAGGTGCACTAAGCGGGTCCGAGGCCCGTGAAATTGTTAAAGAGGTGCATTCGGGACTCTGTGGCGCTCACCGGTCGGGTCCGAAGATGAAAATGAAAATTAAAAGACTAGGGTATTCTCGGCCCTCGATGATGACCGGCTACATGAAAATCGCCGAGAGCGTCACCGATGCCGAGTGCACGGTGGTGCTACACCGACCTCCAAATGTGCTACATCCGACAATTGTGTCGTGGACATTTGAATGTTGGGGGCACGGATATAGTGGGTCCGATAGAACCACCATCTTCAAAAGGACATCGTTTCATTCTTGCGGCTACGAGTTACTTTTCCAAGTGGGCGAGAGGCGAGTTCCACTCGGAGAAGTGAAAGCACACCACGTGCTACGGTTTTCGAGAACCAAGTTGTCTACCGTTTCGGAGTGCCGCGCGGATCATCTTAGATAATGGGTCGGCATTCGAAGCACGTAAATCAACAATTTTGTCGGGAGACACGGAATCGGCGGCGGTATTCGACAATTTACTACCCAAGAGCAAACGGCACAGTTGAGGCTTTTAATAAAACTCTCATTCAAATTTTAAAGAAAACTTTGGACGATAATAAGAGAAATTGGCACGAGAAGTTATTAGAAGCCTTATGGGCCTACCGGACAACCTTCGAACTCTACTCAAGCTACACCTTACGCTCGCGGTGTATGGGTCCGAGGCGAGTGTTACCCTTAGAGGTCCGAGCTTCCTTCACTCGGAATTGCGAGTTGCAAACAAAATCACGACAGAAGAGAATGCCAAATTACGACTAGAGGAATTGGAAAGCACGGAAGGGAAAAGACTTGCGAGCGCAACGGAATTTAGAACTATACCAAGCTAAGATGGTTCGAAGCCCATGACGGATTGGTCCGCCCGAGAACCTTCAAAGTTGGTGACTTAGTTCTCGTTCTCGAGACCTATTCTTGCACACACGCAAGATAGGAGGAAAATTTGAACCCGGTTGGGAAGGACCGTTTGTGGTTGAGGCGAGTCACTCGGGAGGCTCCTACCGGCTTGTGAATTGCCAAGGAGAAAGACATATGCTTACGATCAACGAACGATACTTGAAGAAGTATTACGCTACTGATGTTTCGAAGGAATGAATTCTTCATCCCTAGAAGCGCGAGCAAAGTAATTACTTATGATTGGGTCAGAACCCAAAAATAATAAAAAAAATGTTCTAAAATAAATAAAATCATGATAATAAAGTTTTCCTTGTTCTCTCTTCCAAATCAAAATCTTTTTTCGATCTTCTCCCATTTCATTCCTGTTGAATATAAAAATACAAAAGGAATAATAAAAATTAAAAAAAAAAAGAAAGAAAGAAAACTTTGTCTCTAATAAACATTTTCTTAATGTTCTTGTTCTTAGTACAGCCCCACGATCCTTTTCCTTGTCTTTTCGCGGGAAATGTCGAACGGGCGGTTGGTCCTGAACTTTAGAAATGGCATAAGCCTTGCACTCGACGAAAAGAGGGTGAAAGATGGAGCGATAATAGAGATCGACTCGGACTTCGCACCGGCAGAGCCCTGAAATACGAGGAAGGTGAGCTGGGTCCCGGTTGACCGAGAGGAACCGCCCGATCGGACGGTAATGAAAGTGGGTGGCCCGAGCCACCACGCCGGCAGACGAAAAGGAAAACAAACACGCGGGAAGACAAGAGAATCGAGTACGTCAGTCGCTACAACGAGAGGGCGGAGCTTGTCGGCGCCGCGCCCGCGGGATCGGGGAAGTACGAAGAGCTACTCTCACGGCAACTCGGCGGAGAAATAAAAATCGCCGTATCCGCGAGATGTTAACTAAACTAGCGAGTGGACCGGCGCGGACGAGGCGGTCGCTACTGCCTAGTGCATATATTTCGAGAATACGGTTCGCCGGGAACACCGAAGAAAGGAGGCCGGCTCCGAGGATAACGAGAAGAGACCGGGGAAATCTTAAGAAGATCGGAAGAAGGAAGGCTACCACGCCACCGGATAAAGCCACCGATAATGCATGACCTTGTTGCGAAGCGACCCGGAGGATGTCCCGACGGAGACCATCCACGAGGAGCCGAGGTATGCGGGGAGAACGCGAAGGGATTGAGCCATATATCCCACGATACGTCACCGGGCCTCGCCATTTGCAGATTATTCCAGAATACGAGCTAGAAAGAATGCGAGAATGTCGAGAAGCAAACTTTGAATACTTCGAGAGAATTGGAGGTAGGAGAATCAATATACTTAGAAGGCCTCGAGCTACATACGAACGTGTTCTCGGAATATGAACAACAACAAATCGTGGACTCTATCCGGGATATGAAAAGAATGGGTCGAGCAGGGCCGCTTAGAGAAAACACCTACTCGGAACCCCGGAGATGGATGCCGGGGAAAGGGAGGATTACAATACAATGTGGATGCTGCTTACTGACTTTGCGAGAAGATAGGAAGGGAAACCCACCGGGGATACTCCGTCATGGCAAGGTAGATCCAATGCCATTAGTCATCAAAAGGATGGTAAAGAGAATGATAACATGGAGGGTATTAACGGCGGATTGCATACCCGACGAGTTGCATCATTAACATTTACAAGAAGGGTGATCTGCATACCCCGCACATCGATCACCACGACTTTGTAAGACCTTTCTACACGGTTTCTTTTACGAACGAGTGTAATATCATGTTCGGATCGACCTCCG
Organism: Papilionanthe hookeriana x Papilionanthe teres; assembly: GCA_022702705.1. Lineage (NCBI taxonomy): Eukaryota > Viridiplantae > Streptophyta > Magnoliopsida > Asparagales > Orchidaceae > Papilionanthe > Papilionanthe hookeriana x Papilionanthe teres. The sequence continues at coordinate 137,534,085 of CM040425.1, read as the reverse complement.
GATAGCGAGGCCCGGAGTGAGTTCCGAGGGCCGGTAAGATACCATTACCGGTAGGTTCCTTCATGATACTAAAGGGCGACGGAGCGGATGTCGCTAAACATTGCATACGGGAGTACCAATGAAGCGGATCTCGGTTACTTTCGGAAGGATGAATGACGGAAAGCACCTTACCACTTCCGGCCCGGACCCAGAGCTAGAGAGCCTCCGACCTTACGAGGCTGTGAGTTACATGGAAAATATCACACCTCCAACGCACATCCATCGACATCCTTGCCGAGGATGGCTTGGAAGGTGATGTTATTGACCATGTACTTCACTTATTCGGACATGGATTTACGACGGATGCTTTTTTGGATGGATCGACAAAGAACATACATAGTCCATTTTGAGTCTACATGGATTGTATGAGATGTATTCCAGATCGAGTTGTATGATGCATCTTCGACATGATTGGAATGAAAGTGACCATGTCACATTTTGGCCTTCACCTCTTTTGTGCGAATTGACTGGGAAACGCCATTAAAGTTAAATGAACTTCGAACAAAGAACAGAAAAGAAACAAAAAGAATAAAAGAAAACTTTCTTTAAAAAATCTAAAAAAAAAAATGATGAACGCCAAATTCACATGAACATTAAATGAACGATAAAGCAAATTTGAATCGTTAAAGGACAAACAAAATGAACACAAATTTTAAATCAAATCTCAATCAAATTTAAATTCAACCTTCCGGATCTCGAATCAAATCTCGATCAAATTCAAATTCGACCTTCCAGATTTTAAATCAAATCTCGATCGATTCGAACTCAACATTCCAAATCGAAATCCAATGCGTTCACTCTCTCGCTTGTCAGGATGGAAGCGGTCGATTCCAGCTGACACGGAGCCATGAGGTTTTCGATTCGGATCTAGTGGCGAGGAATTGTATCCGATCAAGACCAGCGACTTTCGATCGACTCTTTTAAATGGCATATGTAGCATCTACATATTCCCTCTAATCTGTTTCTTTCCACAAAAATCTTTTACAACTCTCATGAAATTCTCGAAACACCAAAATTCCACACTTTTCAAATCAACATTACAAATCTTTGCAAAATCAATTACCAATCAAAATCAAACTTTTGGGGTTGAGGATTTTACCTCCGAGACTGCATTGCTTTAGGATTCTTTCCCTATCGCAATGAAATACATCAAAATCAAACTTTTGGGGTTGAGGATTTTGCATCCGAGATTGCATTGCTTTAGGATTCTTTCCCTATCGCAATGAAATACATCGAAATCAAACTTTTGGGGTTGAGAATTTTACATCCGAGATCGCATTGCTTTAGGATTCTTTCCTATCGCAATGAAATACATGAAATCAAACTTTTGAGGTTGAGAATTTTACATCCGAGACTGCATTGCTTTAGGATTCTTTCCCTATCGCAATGAAATACATCAAAATCAAATTTTTGGGGTTGTGGATTTTACATCCGAGACTGCATTGCTTTAGGTTCTTTCCCTATCGCAATGAATTACATCAAAATCAAACTTTTGGGGTTGATGATTTTACATCTGAAACTACATTGCTTTAGGTTCTTTCCCTATCGCATATGAAATACATCAAAATCAAACTTTTGGGGTTGAGGATTTTACATCGAGATTGCATTTCTTTAGGATTCTTTCCTTATCGCAATGAAATACATCAAAATCAAATTTTTGGGGTTGAGGATTTTACATCCAAGATCGCATTGCTTTAGGTTCTTTCCTATCGCAATGAAATACATCGAAATCAAATTCTTGGAGTTGAGGATTTTACATCCGAGGCTGCATTGCTTTAGAATTCTTTCCCTATCGCAATGAAATACATCAAAATCAAATTCTTGGGGTTGAGGATTTTACATCCGAGGCTATGATGCTTTAAGATTCTTTCCACTATCACGATGAAATACATCGAAATCATATTCTTGGGGTTGAGGATTTTACATCCGAGACTGCATTGCTTTAGGATTCTTTCCCTATCGCGATGAAATACATCAAAATCAAATTCTTGGAGTTGAGGATTTTACATCCGAGAGCTGCATTGCTTTAGGATTCTTTCCTATTGCAATGAAATACATCAAAATCAAATTCTTGGGGTTGAGGATTTTACATCCGAGACTACATTGCTTTAGGATTCTTTCCTATCGCAATGAAATACATCAAAATCAAACTCTTGAGGTTAAGGATTTTACATCCAATACCGCATTGCTACGAGATCTCTCCTCATTATAATGATTCGATCCAATCAATTCGATTTTCTTTTGAGGTTGAAGATGTTACATCTAAAACCACAAAATTCCAATTTTCATTTCAAGTTCAAATCCCTTCAAATTAATTTTGACAAACTTCGATCTAAATTGAAACTCGAACTAAAATGCGAGCCCGCACATCAAAACTTAAGCTGAAACAAAATGAAATCTAAATCGAAATTCCCCAGGATCATCTTATTTAAGATTCACCTCATTTTCCTTTCCAGCGAGAGTTCGGGAATCTCTGTCTCGGAGATATACTTGACACTCCCCGGCGGAAACGCTTCTACTGCGTCCGAGTTTGTCACTTGGACTTCGTGTTGGTTTTGTTGATCGCTTCGGTCAGCGCTGATACGCGCGGTGTGCTTGGTTAGCACACCACACTTATTGGGGGTCCATTTGTTGACCTCATTATTGATGAGGTCTTCTCTTCTTCTTTTTAGTACTTAGGATCTAGCCTTAGGCTTTTCCTTTGACTATCCTAGAGGATTAGAATTGGGACCCACCACTTAGAAATTGAAACCACTTCTTAACTCCCTGCAAACTCCACAAACTTGATTGTAGACCCCGATCACCTAGAGGGTTGAAATCGAATGTGGAAGTTTAAAGGATGAGTTCCTATAGGACTCTTTGGCCTTAGGGCCGCCTACAGGTGGCACAGTCCAGTGAGGGCTGACTTACACACACACTACACTTATACCATTACACTTTCACACACCTCCTAAAACCACTCGATCATTATCGAGTGTTTTCTTAAATGATTCCGTCATTTAAGATGTAATTAACTATAGGGGCTTACCCTTATAAGGAACTTAAAGAACCCAGGTAATATAAACCCTGCTTAATTCATTTATATTAAGCGGGGAACTTGCTCGGCTTATAAAATTGGTTCGTAGACCAAACGGATGTCACAAATCTTCTAGTTTATTTAGCAAGAGCCCCATTATCGAGCGATGTGTCTTCTCTCCGGGATAGATATACGGTTGTGGTGCGGTGCTCGTTTATATAAACTATTCGGGATGTGAGATTAGTTTGATTTCATATCTTAAAATTTTCAAATTTAAAATTATTTTCAAAATCAAATACTACTTTTCAAATTATTTACTTAAATTAAATTAAAAATTCGCCGACAATTTCTGTAGGCGACCTCTTTTCAAAAATACAACACACAAACCTAAAAATATGCCGACGAGTGTATAAGTAGGAAAATAACTCTATTTTTATTTAAGTTAATTCAGAAATTTGGAAAATTCATAACTTGTTGTAGAAAATTCAAAAAAATAAAATAAAAATACCCTCGTGCTAAATGAATAGAGAGTAAAATTATGCACTAAAAATTAAAATTTTCTTTTCAGCTTATATTAATTTAAAATTTAATTTTTAATTAATTAAACACTCAAAACCTTATTTTAATTTTAAATTACTAAATGATAATAAAAAATTGTGAAATTTGGAAAGCTTGTTTCCATTGAGCATAGGCATCTTCTATGATTTTTCTGAGGTCAGAGGACATCCATATGGTCAAAAGCACTAATTTTCAAAGTATTTGGCATATTTTCACATCATAAAATTATAAAAAAAACATAATAGAGGTTAGAAAATTATGAGAATTAGTTTTGTAAGTTCACTGTGTTCAAAGGAACTTAAGAAAAATAAAAATCAAGTTTTAAAAAAATACAAGATCTATCTTTCTAATTTAAAATAGTGAAAAAATCTAAAAAAGTGAGAAAATATAAAATGATTCAAAATAATTATCAAATTGGGCCAAATTGAAGCTTGTCACTTTATAAAGCTTTTGTAAAAATCTCAGGGCCATTAAAAATGCTTTTGACATTAAAATGAATTTTCTAAGTAAATGTAAATTTTTGCTTAAAATAATTTTCTACATTAATTTAAGAATGAGAAAAATAAAAAAATTGGTTTAGAGTGACCCTTGTAACCAAGGGAACCCAAGAAAAACTAAATCACATTTTAAACAAATTATTTATTTTTAAGCTATTTTTAAAATTTAAATAATTAAAAATATCAAATAATAAATATAAAAATGCAATAAATGTCACAAATTGTTTCCTGACTAAGTAGAAACACTTACAATATTTTTACTGATTTTCAAAATATTGTTATGTTTTTTTAAATGCTTAAAAATATATTTTCCCCTAATTTTACTATAAAATAAATATAAAAATGAAATAAAAATCACAAAAATATAAAGTTTGTGTCTTTGAGTTTTCTGAACTCAGAGGGAATAATGAAAAATATAAAAAGGCATTTTATAAGCCTAAAAACATATTTTCCATTTAATTAACCCATAAAACCAACAAATGATTATAATGATTAAAATATTATTCAAAAAATCATGGAATTTATTCCTAGAAGTCCTCTGACCTGGGTGAATCTCCTAAAGTTTTTCTAAGGAAATAATTTTTTTTGGTTGATTAAATGAGTTAATTTGGAAATTCTGTTATTTAGGAATAAAATAATTATTATATAAAAATTAAAACTAAAAAATATATAATTTCCTAACTAATATTTTATTTGGACCATGAGTAGGGTAACATAAAAATTTTAAAGTTATTTGGTTAAATTTAAGGAATTATGAAGTGGAAAGTCATTATGGGCAAAATGCTAATTATGAAATCTAAACCTTTAATCAATATTTAGGTCAAATTAAAGGGTACAAGGGTAATTGTGATTTTAACTATCTATCTTTGATGATTAAAACATGAGGGATTAAGAGGTAGAAACTAACTCACCACTTTTCATAACATGGATAAATATATAATTTTTTGATTTATTATAACATGGAAGTTAATTAAAGTGGAATGATCCTGAGGGAGTGCTTTGGTCTTGGAAAATTTTAATTCATTAACACAATTCCCCTATTAAATGGTTACATGATAATACAATCTTTTAATGAATCATTTTCACCCCAATTAATATTCCCGTAATTATAAACTTACCTGAGAAGCTTAAGGGCTTGGTATTGAACCGATTTGATCTTACTTTCTTAATGAGTTTTAGGAAAGAAAACATAATTGATTGTGAAAAATTTGGAAATACTACAAACCCAATTCAAAAAGAGTTAAAGAACCTCAAATAGCTCCACTTAACCCTAAGAACTCCCACCCACATAATTTTTAAATGAAACGTCAAGTGAATTTCTAGTTACCTCACTAAGAGGAAAATTCAAAACATTAGAGTTCATTAGGCACAAAATAAAACATACTCATTAAATCTTGATCCGAATGATTTAGCAACATTATAATTTCGAAGAACTCGGGACATTCCAAGGATTTTAAAAGGTCGTACGGAGTCATGCTCCGAACCCTTTCATAGTCTTTTGGATATCTTGAAGAACAATTGAACTTATTATGCCTTTGCTTAAGAAAATCATCCTAAATTAAATGAATAGGAAAACACCAAGCTATAATTCAAAACCTAGTAAGAATAGCTTGAACTTTCTCTCCTGCTTTCTTTCCCGCAATTTACATAAGTTTCTTGCAAAATTATATTATACCGCAAAAATGTTAACATTTCAAGTTGATTCGTGAGAAGATGTCGAGTACGCATTTACACTTTTGTATCACGATTCCACTTTAGCTTAATTTATCGCACTTTTCTACTTGCGTCGGTATACTTTACTTGCAAAACTCAAAACAACTCTGCATGCAAAATCAATATCAAAACCAAAAATTAAAAAAAAAAAAACACACTTTCAATATTAAAACTAAATTTTCAAAAACAACCAAATAACATAATACACCACATTTGGAATATGGAAATCCCATGGAGGAGGCAACTTACAGCTGCTAACGAGATTTCCACGGTTTGGATGACTTTAACAAATTGTTTAGACTAAGTAGATCCGATAGTTAATATTGGTACCAACATGAGGGAACCATGGGATCCTAACCGGTGTCTCTCTAAACATATTAAATTTCCCCCTAAATAAAACATTCGAACAACAACAAAAATAAAACTAAACATTGTAACACACTCGGTAAAACATTTGAGTCATAGACATTAGAGTCTGCTACTTTGGAAAGGAGCTTTGAGCATCCATCGTAGGCGGGACAACGAGGACATATAAAGGAACATATTCGAGAAAGAAAACAAATCTATAACAGCGAAATCTCCTTTCCTAGAATTAAACAACAAGCCAAAGGACTTCGAGATAGTTTGCATAGTGCAAATAAACCCTCAACTCATCTTTAGGCTCCTGCATAGCCATGCTGAGCAGTATAAGTCCTAGCTCTTTTCGGACTTCGAGATCATCGTTTGATACCCCTCATATATTCCAGAATATTTTTATGTCCGGTGTCATGCAAATTTATGTCCTAAATAATAAGATTGGCAAGATGAAATATTAAGTATTTCCCTCAAAATTGAAGCCAAATTATAGGATAGTTTGGGAAGCCATCGGGGCTCTCCACAAATCCATGATGTCCCCTAGCTCTCAATCCTTTGGATTTCAAAAAATAAATGTTCCTATTTGTACCATTCCCATTTGAAATTCCCCATGTCCGACCTTGAAAACCTTGAAACTTTGAAATTCGTGAAGACAATACCTCTGATCTAAATCGAGAGTTTTCTTGAGTGACTTCGATCGCCAAAGATAAAATTATACTATAGGGACTTGCGATTATAGTGAACTTTAAGAACCCATTTTAATATAAAACTTATTTAAATCTTTCATATTATATAGGGTAATTTTTAGGTCAAAATAAAAGGTTTAGCAGACCAAAACATATGTCATTGATTCTTTAGTTTATTAAATCAAGCCTCATCCTTTTGTAATTTGTCTATTCCTTGGGGTAGATTCATAGCTTACAATGATCAATTTGATTTCATATTTTCAAAACAAAAAATATACTTTCCAATATATATACATATATTAAATTAAATCATATTTTAAAGCAACCGACAACATTCACATTTGACAACCAACACCACCCCTACATATCGCTGCACCAACCCCCATTCCCATTCCCATTATATCTCCCAACCCACCCTAATCCCCGTCCTACCCGTACCCCCACCACTACCTCTCACTCGATCGTTGTGGGGTTAAGTGTAGCTAAGGCTCATACTCGTCATTACTAGGATGGAGTAGACTCACGGCGAGTTCATCGCATCGTTTACGTTGCCAACACATAAGTTTTTTTTAAGATATGGACAACAATCTTTATTTTTTCTTTATTAAAAATAAAACTAAAAATTGGTTGTTTTAAGGTTCTACCCCCGACTTAGAATATTGATACATCTAAAATATATAATATTTTTATACACATTTTTATACTTATTTTTTATAATAATGTACTTTAATGGAAGGTATTTTGTGTATTTTTCTTGCACATATGATTAAATGGATAAATGTGATGAAAAAGTGAAAGTATCAAAATTGGAGCAAAAATGAAGAAATTTCAAAATTGATCTTGGCGGCTAAGCGTCGGAACCCGCGCTTAGGTGCCGGACCCCACGCGCTATGCACCGCATTTGGAGCTTACATGCTAAAAGACCCCTGACTAAGCGCCGGGACTCACACTTACGCGCGACGATTATAAAAGATGAGTTATTTAATTTTGGGTGCCATTTTGAAGAGGTTTTTATAGCATCTCTTAGTGAGAACGTGGGTAACTCCCTTATTGGCACCATATATTAGTTTAAATTACTTTTGAATGGATGCATTTCGGGGAGGATTTAATGAATCTCGGACGCATTTTGAAGAGATACAAAAGAACCTCGCTGGAAAAGTATAAAAAGAGGACTATTAGATAAGAAAAGCGAGTTGATTTTTGAGTGTGATTTATATTTATTTATAAGAGAGTTATTTTTGAAATGCAACACTCCACTTCACCATTTTCACTTTACTTCACTATAGTTTGTATTAGGATTAGATTAGAGATATGGAGTCCTCGGAGTTGGGCGCCAACCTCTACAGGTTCATTGTAAGGAAAAAAACAAAGTTTTCAAAGGAACTTCAAAAGTGTTGCGGAGAGGATTTTCATATAAGTCTTTATATTTGTTATTACATTTGGTTTTTAATTAAGACTTCTTGTGTTTTCACTTTGATTTTTACTTTTAAACTAAGTTGTGATTATTTTTTCTCCATGCATTTAGAATAGTTTTCTTTATCTTTTTCCTTAATATGATGAAGTAATATTGTTATGGAAGTCCGTTATGTGAAGTATAGTGATTTTAATGTTGGAAGACGTTGTGATGATTCAAAACCTCGATCTTCATTTACTTCCGATTTGACGATTAAGATGTTAAAATATGTTGCGAGAACATATAAAACCAGTATGGTATTGTCTCAGTCAATAATTGGAAAGAATCAAATGAGATTATATGGGTAAAAATGTAATCCATATGGTTGAATGCAAATAAATAGGGAGATATATTTTGATGGGTGTAGCATTAGAGGTCTTTAGAGTGACACACTAAAGTCCCCAATTTGATTTATTATTTTATGTTTTGATAAGAGATGTTAGCCCTCGAAGTGGAGGGAATAGAGGAAACTCTAGAGTGAAAGCTAGTATATTTCATGCCTAAATATGTCTTCAAGATTTATAAAATAATAGATTAACCTATGTTCTTTATGACATCTCTAGTAAGGAGTAAAGAATATAATTGCTCCTATTTGGAATAACATATTTTAGATACTTTCATAACAATAATTTTCAAGACTTGTTACTTGATTCATAAAAAGGAAAAAGATATTTTATTTTCATTTGCTTACATCTTTTAAAAATTTAGTTAAATTAGTTGCTTACTTTCATTTCAAATTATAAAAACTAACAAAAAGAATCGAATTTTATTTCCTAAAATCTTGTCTTTAGTTCGGGTAAGATCTTTTCAAAAAAAAAAAGTAAAAATTTATTTTTCTGTTTTCTTTGCTAAAAATATAAATTTATTTTTAACACTTTCCCCGTGGGTTCGATATCTTGGGGCTTAATCGGAAAGTTATATATTACTTGCTAATGATACGTATACTTGTATTGAATCTCATTTTATAATATCATTAAAATAAGTATCAATTTATATACAAAAATATAAGCATAAATATCAAGGGATCAACTATTCATGCCATTCGTGATATCATAGTATGGCTAAGTGTACTTATCATGAAAGGAGAACCCAGTAGCCATTCAAAAACTTAAGTTTTAGGTCTTTATGGTATGTAATTTTCACAAATATCTTAAGTTATTTTTATTTATTTATCAGACAAACATAATCCCTGTAATTTATAGAAACAGTTCTCATGGCGTCTTAAGTACGAGGCATGCATCCAACGTAATTTTGAGTGCAATGACAGCGATCACCTTCGGGACATATTGGGTGATATTTAAAAATCATTAAAACGTCCTCATTGGCTCAGAAAGGATATTTTTACAATGCTGCTTATGGCCTAAGATTCCTTAAACTACCAGAAGAAGAGGGAGTAGGAAAAGAAGAACAGGAAGTCAGATAGTAGAGGCATGGGACCCTCCGAGAACACTAGTAGGGCTCTCCCACATATAAAAAATATGCAGAGGATGATAAGATTTCATTCCTTCGTTAATGTATTCTATAGTTTAAAAACCGATTCTAAAAATTTTGCTCTATGGAAAGTGTATGGAAATTGGATGATAGCCCTTCTCCACTAATGTACATGAGCGCACTCTTAGGAGGCAGACCGAATAGTCCTGGATCGACGACAAATCCATCTAACCTTGGTAATTCATGAGCTAAACTAGTTTTATGTTAATACTTGCTAGCTATGACTAACTTAGACTCGCTTATTTTGCAAGAGAAATTCCAACAATTGAAGGAGAGCCGATCCCAATCATCGGGAGCTATTATGATCTCGCAAGCGTGATCCTTCCGATGTACGATCTCGTGGAGGGAGGCTGCAAGAGGTAAGAAGAAGGGTAGATTCAACGGGCTTGGGTCACAAGGTTTTGCCTACAACGCTCACCCCTCCACTAGTATACCTACTACTTATACCTCCGCCGCACTTGGAAAAGAAAGCTTCCATGCGTGTTGTCGCATTTCTCGTCGAGATGGAGGCCCACTTCACTTAGATAAGGTTGGAATTGATGGCTTACATGGAGGCCAAACTAAAGGCCGAGTTAGATTCATTTCAATAGCAGATGAGGTAGCGTGGCAAGGAAGCATTGGAGGAGAAGAAATAGGCGAAGGAAGAAGAGTATAAAGAGAGGATGATTAGGGGGAATATATTTCTTTTTTTTATGTTTGATATTGTAGATTTGAACATTGTTTTTTTGTAATGAGTGATGTATAAAATTTAAATTATATATATATATATATATATATATATATATATATATATATTTTGTTTTTTGATTGAATAATTTACTGTTTGGTTGTTATTCTATTTCATTAATTGGTTAGAATGGTATCCTAAAAGTTGTGTTAATAAGTGCGATAATGTAAATAAATAAGAGAGAATCAATTGTTGTGTTAATAAGTGCGATAATGTAAATAAATAAGAGAGAATCAATTGTTTTTTTACTAATGCTAGAGGTTTGTGATGACTTACCGTCAGTTTTACAACTACTTTAAAATATTCGTAGGCAAAACATATAGCTAGCCAATGGACATATTTATTGAAACCTAACTGATGACTTAAGTGCGTCATACAAAAATGACGTCCTTCACACTTTTCCAACAGTTTATCTGCCGATTCAAAACCAACACATCAGCAACACCGAACCGATGATATGTCAAAGTAAAAAAAAAAAGATAATGGGCACAACACTTTTCTGACAGCTCAACCATAAATTGTAAGAACTGACGCATTAGCGACACAAAATTAACGGTTCACCTGGGTCACGAAAACTTGTAGGCACAACACATTTCCCATGTGTAAGATGTCGTTATTACCGACGAAGCATCTGTCGGTACTATGAACTAATGAAAACCATTAATTTAAAATTTTTCAAAGAAAACTACGATAGTAAATTGTTGGTTATGCGTCTATAATTTTATGTCGTTAGAATATATGTTTGTTTTGAAAATACTGACAAACATTTTTTTCATCAGAATCAATAAAATTTGGCCGTTAGAAAAGACTATTTTTTCTGCGGTGCAAGAAAATAGTAGAAAAGAAAATCTATTTTTTTGTACCAAGTAAGATAATATAAAAATTTATGCATTTTAAGAATCAAGGGATATTATAACTATATCACTGACAAAAATAATGAGCTTTCTTGAAGTACATGGAAAGAGATTGAATTGTCAGAGTGAGAATATTACAGAAAATACTTTTCAATAAAAAACTGATTTGCAATCTCACAACTCGAAAGAAGGTAAGAGAAATTCACAAGAAAATTTTAAAATTTAATATAAACAAAATTTTTTTTACAAATATCCTCTATGCTATATTTGTAATTAAAAAGCCACTTGGATAAAGATTGTTGGTTAAATGGAAAACCACAGAGCCTAAATGGTAAAAAATTTGAGTACACAAAAAATGTTAGTCGATTAAAAAGAAGTTAAAAAACTAATTTCTCAGAATTTAAAAGTAAAAAAAAAAATTTCTTCTAGGCTTGTCAAGTTGTACTATATTAGAAGAAATATGCATTATATTTACATCGTGGTTGTAGTAATGACATGAAAAAAAAAAGAAGAAATACTTTGTAGTCTTGTAAGAATCAAGACAAAAGTAAAAAATATGAAATGAAGATTTCATGGAGGTAATAGGAGTAGGCATCAAAGCTATTAAAATGAGAGAAGGGATGTGATACATCAATGATGAACTCTTAGTGCCAAACTTTGATCAAAATCTACGCACGTGGAACTAATGATTGAGAAAGGATACTCATCAAATTTGGATGGAGATTCTAGCACAGTATGTGATAAGTAAGGTAAATTCCGGAAATTGTAAATATCAAGATGACAAAGAAAAGGTGTTTTCCTATTCAGTAGAATACATAAATAATGTGGCAATGAAGATAAAAATAGATGAGTTATGGTTATGAAACAAGTGACATGGGTGCTTCGACGTCCATGGACTGAAGATTCTATAACAAATAGACACGAAAAGACATCTCCCTACAATAATGAAATTAGTGATTTATATGAAGTATGTTTGATTGGTATACAACATTGACACCCATTTCTATTAGAAAAAGCAATGAAGCTAAGAGTCATTAAAAACTTTTCACTCTGGCTTTTGTCGACCATTGCATACTCCATCACTAGAGTAAAATAGATACTTATCATTTTCATAGATGTCTTCAAAAGAATGACATTGGTCTTTTTCTTATGAGAATGATTACATGTATTTGAGATATTCAAAAAAAATTTAAGACTTATATTGAAGAACTAAGTGGATACTAAGGCACTTTGAATTGATAGAGATAAAGAATATACCACCATTGACTTCAATAAGTTTTGTGAACAAGGTTTTGAGAAAAAACTCACATTGGATATGTAGGAGCGTAAAATTGAGTTTACAAAAGGAAGAACAGAACTGTAATGGAAACAACAAGAACCATACTAATACATATGACTCTTCTAAATTTTTATTGGGCAGAAGTTGTATATACTACTGTCTATCTACAAAATAGATGTCAAACTAAAGCGGTGAAGGACAAGACACCAATTGAAGCTTGGAATGGAAGAAAGCCTTCAACTATGAATCTAAGAGTCATTAGTTTTATTTATCTTGTTCACGTTCCACAAAAAAGGAGTAAATTAGATGAAAAGACTGATGGGAATATTCTTATGCAATATTACTCAATCTAAACGATATTAAGTTTGTAGTTTAGAAAAAAAAGAATCACATAGTTGGTCGAGATGAGGGAATCTGATGAAAATGCTGCATACAACTAGAATACATAAAAGTTTAAAGAATAAGTCTCAACACACCGCCAATAACACATCAAAAAGTTGAGGAAAATCAACCAGGGAGATCAACACATGCCAGATAAAGCTGTAGATTCATCTCAAGATTCACCACTTAGAAAAACAAAATTTCTAGTAGAAATCTATAAGCATTGTAACTTAATAATCAGAAAACTATAAAATAAAGTTTGGTGAGCTCATTGAGGTCAGAGGGATTAAACGAAATGAAAGTAGATTTTTAAATTAAAAAAAAGATTATTTTTTTTATTTCCTTACTAAAATAAATTAAAAAATTGAAAATATAAAATATAAATAAAAACTTTGTGAAAATTGCTTGAGTTGGTCCTCTGACCTTTAGCAACATTATAAAATTTTTTTGAGAACAGATAACATGTCTTGAAAAATTAAATTAATTATAATTGAAAATTCATAATTATTAGTCTAAATAATTTCAAATAAATAAATAAATGTCAGAAAAATATAATTCATCTATGTTGTCTTAATTAGTCCACGAGTAAGAGGTCAGAGAAATGTCATGATTATTAAGGAAAAAAATGTAAAAGTTGTGGTGGCATTAATCATAAAAGCATAATTAAAATTTTGGAGTTTTTTATTTACAATTACAAAGCCATCGAATATAATCGGTGGCTTTCATATTTATTGTAACTTGTCAAGTTATTTTCAAAGGTTTGTTTTTCCAACAGGAAATCTCAGTATTGACCGTTTCACGAGTCCATGCTTCGGCTCCAAGCTATCTTAAACTTAAATATTGATAAGGATCGCGTGCTTCATTAAGCTGAAAATGAGTAAAATCATTCATTCAAGAATAAAGACTGAGAAATTTAAAAGCTACTGTAGCTGATAACGACTTTTTTGCTCTCGTCGGAAGCCTATAAAATATTGATCGATCAAGACAGATGGACATAACCTGATTATTTTGTTGTAGAACTCTGGTGAGCAGAGGCGCGCAAGAGATGGGTCTTCTGAGCTTTTGCATGCCGAAGTTGGGCAAGATCATTTATGAGGATTTATCTTACGAGAAAATAGATTTGCTAAAGCAAGAGAGCAGTGATAACAAAACGAAGACAGAGAAACTGAAACGGTTGGAGGAGAAGAAGAACAACTTAGAGAACGTGGCCATGGCTGCGCCTTACTTTCCATTCCATTGTCGTCCTGGTATTCGCTGATTAAATTTGTCTTTGTGCTGTTTAGATGTTTTAAGACTATTGTGGAGAAGATATATGAGATATTAAAGGGTTGTCAGTGCGGATACCAAAGTTTGCGTGTCAGTTATGTAAAACCTCAATTATTGTGTGGTATCTATGTAAATTTGCCATTAATCTAATGTATAAACGTCATTTGTCATAAAGTAATTGAAGTTACTTTGGCTTAAGTGGTGCACTTTAATTTTAATATATGGATCTCAAGCTTAATCTGTTGGTATAAAATAATGATGAATTTCGTTTGTTTCATATAAATTAAATATCTTTAATTTATCATGAGTTTTGTTGTGCGTTGGAAAATTTGAGCTTATCGTCTTAATTCAATATGAAGATCTCACATACACAGACAGGAAATAAAAAGCACAAGAATCACCAAAATTTTCTTATGTAGAAAACCTGAATGAAAAATTATAAAGCCTAGCCAAGTGAAAAATAATCTACAAAAGGATTTCAGCTGATTTCTAACCGTAAAAAATATATCTAATGTTATTAAATTTTTTTGAGTCATAAGAATAAACTGATGACATTCTGACTAAAATTTAAGCCAGTTTTTCAATTTTCGGAAAACCTAGTTTCGATTGAATTTTAGATCACATAAACCGAAGGGTAGCAATAACATGGGAAATAATTTCTGACAGGTTTGACTCGTCAGTTCATACAGGACTAAGACTCCAGTAGCCATTGGTTAGTAAACTCACAAGTATTAACCATCAATTTATTTTGTATCAATAGGCCATAGATATTGTCGTCAGCTGTATGTAAAAACTGTATATGAAAAAGAAAAAAAGCTCATTTATTTCAAATAATTTCTACACCTATAATCACATCATAGACACATACATCACAAAATCTAATTTACCTATCCAAATAGTTACTAAACTAAATCCTTATGGATGAACTCAAAAATTGAAATAAAAAGTAATTGCAATTTATTGAATCAGAGAAAGAAATAATATATCCACATGCGGCAAGTATGTGTATAAATGTCATTTAATAAAAAAAGAAAATAGCCTTACTCGTCATTGATCTCCTCTTTATCCTCCTCCTTTATCTCCTCGTATACATGCAACTTTCCTCGCTAACGCGCCTCACATCACACCACCTTTAATTTAATTTTAAATTTGGCCTCCATATTGGTCTTCATCTCGATAAACAAAGTAGCAAATTGGGTATCCAGATCGACATTGAATGCGACAACCTGCCTACAAATTTTATCATTTTGGTAGCTGTAAAGTTCTGTCCGACAAAGGAGTGATGTGCATTGTACGCATGTGCCTATGGCCCGAAACCATGAATTCTTCATTTCTTCTTCCAAAACACCCCCGCCACCCTGATGCTCGACTTTATATTTTGCAAGAATTTATGAACTCAGGTTTATAGATTTATAATAATTTTGTTAAGTCCAAGCATTCAACGCAAGTATACGTATCGTATCAAGTAATACAGGGCTCTAATGGAGTCCTGGATATCGATCCCACAGGGAAATAATGAAGTTTTAAGAAAACGTTATACAATGTGTAATAAGCACTAAAGTTAAGGTTTAATACTTACAACTACTATGCAGGAAATAATAATAACAACAAAACAGTAACAATTAACTAACTACAATTACTTTTAATAACTTTAAGAACAGGATTAACAAACAGATACATTAAACTAAGTATTTGAAAGGTTTTTGATATATGAGAAAAGTATCTTTCCTCTTACAATGAGAATATGATGTGTGGATTGATATGGAATAATTATCTATATTATTGTGTCAAATAGGAGCATAGATGATTCTTTACTCTTAAAAGAGTACCCCCTCTTCTAAGTAAGAAAATAACATTGACATATTCTAAGTTTAGTCACTAACTCTAAGGCTAGGCTGGGAGGATAACGGCTCTCACTTCGGAGCTCCCACCCTTCACCTGAAGGCTAACCTTTGATATTAGTTACTAATCTTAGAACCAATTTGGGGATCTCAGCCTGTCACCCCGAAATCTCCACATTGAAGGCCATCAAAACATATTTCCCTATTTATTTGCACTCAATTCTCATGAACTACGCAATTCATCCATAAAAATTGAATGGACCTTTCATTATTGTTGTAGGACATTAAATCCTTTCAAACTTATTTTTCAACAACATATTTTAACATTTCAATGGGCCAAATCGAAAGTAAATTAAGTTCTGAACGAAAAATCATCACAATTTCTTCATTATATTAAAAGCACATCAAATCCACATTAATCCATCATCACATCTCTATGCAAGAAGAAAGACAAGGGAGTCTACTTAGAATTCTTGGAGAAGTTATAATAAAACATGGATTTTATATATAAAAGAAAAGTCATACAAACCTCAAAAGAAAATACAACTTATCTCTTACTCTATCCCAATGCAATTCCCTTGAAGTTCCTTTGAATCCTCTTCTTTCTTCTTTACAACACTTGATTCTCTCTTTAGAATGACAAGGAAGAAGCAATCTCTCACTTTACCTCCTCTCCTCCCCTTCTTAGAGAAGAATCCCTCTCAACTCTTTAGTCTACACTCTTTACTCCTAAACCCTAACACTTAACACTCACTAAAAACTACTCTACAAGACACAAGACACACACTAGACACACCATTTTTTGTCCAAAAGTAGTTACTTATAAGATAGGGACGAAATCCTAAGAGTTTCCATAGGCATCCCTTCAAAAAGTCACAAAACTCTTCAAATTTGAACTCCATCGACTTCGGGCACCGGCGGCGCTCTATCGTGCCATTTAATTGATGTGCTCTCTGGATTTGGGCGCCGGCGGTGCCAGAACACTTTTTCACCATTTTGCTCCTTTTTGCTCCTTTTTACTCCGGATTCGTTCCTTTTTGCTTCTTTTCACTCCAATCATCTAAAATCATCATACCTGTAGCAAATCATGAAAAATACCTTTCTTTAAATTGCAATATCACCAAAAATTGGTAAAATTAGATAGCAAAAACTGTATATATTTTCATTGCATCAGAATCCCCCAAACTTTAACTATTACTTGTCCTTAAGTAATCTTTTTACTGCATAAAATATAACTTTAGGCAATGTACATTTAAACTGTAAGACACTAAAATTTTTCATTCAAAAGAATATATTGGTTAGATTTTCAGAAAGAAATTTAGTAACTCAGGTCAACACTACAAGTATAAGAATATTCAGTAATCAAGTCTAAGAGTTCTAGTCTTCTATTTATTTCAAGATGAACTATAATTTGTTACATTAAGTGTGCCTTAAAAGATTATGTGAGAAAGGAGTTCATGCAAACTTAATTAGAATGTAGGCCAGTACTTAAAACATAAATTCAGAAATGAAATCAAGTTCTCCCTTTAGGGTGACTCAAGTGAAGCCAATTTTTGATTAGGCATCTCCTCAAACTTCTCCTCATAAATATTTTTTCTTTCTTTTTCTTTTCTTTTTCTTCTTTCTCTTTTTATTTTTGGGATAGTTTTTCAATCCTTCTTTTCTTTTCTTTTTTATTTTTTAATGTGGATTACTATATCTGGATAGCCTTTAATAATTTTGAACTTCACTCTCCTCTTTCTAAAGTTCAAACTTGAAATATCTCATTACTTTATAGATAAGTATAAGCTTCATCATTCATCATAAAGTTACAATCTCTTTTTAATACACAATACTTTAAGTCCCTTAACATTTCAAAAATACAGTTTTCTTTACTTTAAATAGTTGATTATAATCAAATTCTTTCATACCAAATATCTTACTTCTATAAAATCAACCTTTATCACTACAAATTTTCATCCTATCCTTCCTTAATATTCAATTGAAATTAAAAGTTTTTCGTTACCTTATAATGAGGTTCAACTGCTAGAAGTTATACTAATAATTTTTGAAAATATAATAATTGAAAACAAATCAAAGTTAGTATTTCTCTACCCTCTCCTAAACTTAAATTTTTCAGTAAATTTGAAATAGTTTATAGTAGACGAAAACTAACCTCTCTATGCTGGGATCTTGAAATCTTCAAAAGCTATCTGCTATTAATCAAAATTTACAACTAGCAGGCATGAAACACTTAGTAGGAGTGGTATAACAATTTTAAATATTTGCATGGGTAAAGAGAAATTAACATTAAACATCTAAACATCCAATAAAACACTATAACATGAAAAAAACTATCACACTACTAACAGTACAACTAATAGTTTTAATGTTTCTGTACAACATAACAGTACAACATGAAAAGTAAATAACACTACATCACAATAGTACAACACGAGGTTTACATATCACATGAAAAGTAAATATCCACAACATCACATCGGTACAACACAACACAACTAAGATCAACGAAATAAAAACAAAACAAACTATCTACCGATCTCCATCACGAGGATTAGCGAGCGGGGTCATCGGCGGGGTCGAGTCGATATGGTGTATAGGTGAGGCGAGTAAGAAATATCACATTAGACTCCGCCTTCATAAATCTGACACCGAGCATCATAATAAGCAATATCGAACTCCACTCTCCTATGCGGATAATTTTCATTCACATCACTCCTCGCCTCAAATACATCCATCCGACCATGGAGTCTATCCATACTAGTACTCTGTAGTCTCAGCTGCTCCATAATATCAGATAAGGTAGGCGGCTCAGATGTAGGTGGAACATCATAACTAGTAGTAGGAATATCAGTGCTCCTACACTCAGCTCTGGCTCCCACATAAGACTCATAAGTACGGATAATATTCTTTGTAATAGGTCTTAATGGTATAGCCACTTCCTCAGAACTACTGAACTCCACTCCAGACTGAACACAGATGGCATGACCTAAAGCAGGATGTCCTAATCCTCCAGTGGTCTCGCCTCTAGCAATCGCCTGAATATTCTTGTAAATAATAGCTCCAATATCAATCTTTTTCATCTTCTGAATACAGTAGTTCAAAATCGCTCTATCTCTAGTAACTTCATTGTGGTGATAAGATTGTAATAATATTGTAGAAATGAAATAATGCCAAACTATTGAAGCAACATTCAAAGTGGAGGCGGGGAATTTATCAACAGTTTTTTACTTACTTTCCATTCTCCTCGCCCATCAGTCAGAAAATCAATAACTTCTCTCATATTCTCCCTCCCAGTGTCAAAGTTTTCATATTCACACATGAATGGTTCCCAAGTCTGATTAAAAGAATTGATACACTGAGGAGTAAACTCAACCATCTTCCCTCTAACAAGCACATACTCAGTCTCGATCCAGGGTATGTTAGAATAGAATTCTCTAACAACTCCCATAATAGCATTCGCGGTAAAATAACAAATTTGCTCTCAGTTTCGCTCTGCAATTAATTGTTCTACAGATCTAGCAGGACTATCAAAAGCTTGATCCTGGATACACTTCTTGTTGTGAAGGATAGAGTTATAGCAAAATTGGGCTTTGATGTTAACAAACCTCTCCTCATCAAAATCCAATTTCCTCTACCATCTTGGAGCCATGTGAATTTCTAAAATTTGCAAGAAAATTCCAATAAATCCTAAATTCACAATGTAACAAACTCCAAACACTATTCTAAACAAGTAAGAGCAAATTTCATCATAGAAATCTCAAAATCTCTTTTGAACTCCAAAAATTCTACCATAGGCAATGTGAGAGATTTCCATGATGAAAATCCAAAAATTTTAACTTAAAGTGAAGCTCTTACCAAGAGAAGTGCAAATTCAGTGTCAAAAAGCCTTGAAATCTCCTTAAATCTGAGATCTAGCAAGCTCTGGATCATCAAAATCGTGAAAATGGAGGAGGAAGACGATGAAAATGGAAAAATTTGCGGGTCCTAGGGCAAAAATTGTGAAATCGAGGGTTTTAGGCCTTTTTCTGGGTTCGGGCACCAGCAGCGCTCAATAGGGCGTCGACGGCGCTCTATTTAAATAAATTTGTCAACTCTTTGGATTTGAGCGCTGGTGGTGTCAGTCCAAAATATTTTCTGGTTCCGAAAATGTTTTCGTAATTTCGATCGTTTTGACGCCCACAATGATGTTTAACGCCTCAATAAGCATTTACATCATCCCATAAGCAATATTAACACAATTTTTCACACAAATAATACACAACAATCTTATATATATAAAATCCAAGTAACATCATAGACACTAAATATGTTCATTCAAACCAACAATTCTTAGATGTTTAGTGCAGCAAGTACTCTACGATAAGCAAGCACTAAGATCTAAGCACAAAATGAAAGTAAACATAACCAAATCCAAGTTCAAATCTCAAAGCAAATACTACACAAACCAAACATAACTAAGTAAAACAAATTAAACACGCAACAAACATAAGTAGAATCCATCAATTACTCCACATCAGTTCAAGAACTGTCCTCTCCTCTAATGTCTTCAATTGATTGCTGATGCACAAACAAGTTATAGAATGGACGAAATGGAAATTTGTTAGATGATTCTTTAGCAATCACCGCATTCTTCCTCATAAGATTGATCAAGCCCATCTCAATTCGACCAGTGTGATTAAATTGCTCTTTCATTCTCCAATCTATATGATCGAATAAATCAGAAATGTTATTGATCACATTCATAACGTTCCTTACCTCTTTCTCCAATTGTTTGATCCTCTTTAATATCATTCTAGAACCTTCAGGAAAATAGGTTTGAATCGACTGTGAAGTCTGTGTTGGTTGATCAACAAGCAAATTCATATCATCTTCATCTCCAACTATCTGGTAGTCGTAGGGATTAGTTGGATCAATAGGCCTCCATGGAAGAAGAACCTTTTCCCAACTTTCATAAGGAACCTGTGACTGACTACATAACAGAAATATGGTGGACGGGTGTCCAAGCCTATATTTGGAGCCATGCACAATTAATCCAAGTACTGATTTCAAAATAATATTACCAATGTCAACCGACCTCCCAATTTGAATACAGAAATTCAAAATGGCGCTTTCCTTGGTTACCTTGCTAATCTTCAATGTCGGAAATAACTTTGCCGAAATAAAGTAATGCCACTACTTCGATACTAGATTGAGAGATGCAGATGGGAAACTCATGTATCCATTCTCTCTAACTTCCCATTCTTGATTCTCAAATGTTAGATATCAATATACATCATTCATATTATCCCTCGTGGCATTGAAAATAGAATAATGGCATATTGGTACTTTCTTGATCATAAAGAGATCGTTGATTCATGTAGGAGTGAATTGAACAAATCTACCACGCACAAATACGAACCATTGGTTGATCTCGTGAAGATTTACATAAAACTCTTTCATGACGGGAACAACAACGGCAGCGGTAGTGTAGCAAATCACTTCCCCACATCTCTCTTTAATAATTTCTTCAATTCTAGCAGTAGGATTATCCATACCTCGATTTATGAAGCATCTTTCCTTGATAATCCTTCTTTTCATCATTACTTTGTTGAACAAACGTTGCGCTTCAAAATTTATGAACTTCCTTCGGTTGAAAACTCGAAATCGAGGGGTTTCAATGGGAAAGGAATCCATAGGATACGAATTGGGATAGGTGGTTTTCGTTTTTATGGAGTTAAGAAGTCAAAATTGGAGTTTAGAGAGTTATAAGGATGAAGATCCTGCCAAAAACTGCCAAAACTCGTACTTTGAAACTTAAAAACCATCAAGCAGATTTTGGGCGCCAGTGGCGCTCGATAGGGCGCCGTCGGCGCTCATACAGTCAAGTTTAATGTAGAAAATACGATAGGACGCCGATGACACCCATTATTATGTCGATGGTGCCCATTCTGACGCCTGCGGTGCCAGTAGTAAAAAATTCTCACTGAACTTTGTTTGGTCTAAAATATTCCAATATCTCGATTCGATCCATCATTTATCAATTTCTAAAGTTTTTAAGAGTAAATATGATTCAAAAACAATTATCTAAAAAGCACAACTACTTCGAACAAGAAAACACACCACAAAGATACATATGGGTTGCCTCCCATAAAGTGCTTGGTTTTACGTCGTCGGCCGACAAACCATTCGATTAATCGAGATGACTCAACCTTAAAACCACTTTGAAGTCAGGTTGAAACCCATCAAAGTAAGGCTTTAATCGATGCCCATTAACTTTGAAAATGTTTCTAGTATCAGGATCTTTAATATCAACAGCTCCAAGAACTTGTAAAACTGTAAAAGGTCCTAACCATCTAGACTTGAGCTTTTCAGGAAATAACTTCAATCTTGCCTTATATAATAGAAATTTTTGTCCATTTTCCAAGTTCTTTTTCAATATCTTCCGATCATGCCATAATTTTCTTTTCTCTTTATAGATCCTATCATTGTGATAAGATGCATTTCTAATCTCTTCCATTTCATTCAATTGCATAAGTCTTTTCTCTCCAGCATTTTTCAAATTAAAATTTAACTTTTTTATCGCCCAATATGCTTTATACTCCAATTCAACTGGTAAATGACAAGTCTTACCAAACACTAGTCTATAAGGAGACATTCCAATAAGGGTTTTAAAAGCAGTTCTATAAGCCCATAAAGCAGTATCTAATCGAGTAGACCAATCTAATTTATGATTATCCATAATTTTCTCCAAAATTCTTTTAATTTCACGATTAGACACTTCTGCTAAATCACTCATCTGGGGATGATAAGCGGTGGAGATTCAATGTATGATATTATATTTCTTAATTAATCTCTTAATTTGATTATTCCTGAAATGGGATCCACCATCAGTTATGATTACTCTCGGCATTCCATATATTGTAAATATGTTTTTCTTAAAAAATTTTGAAACACTCCGAGCATCACATCTAGGTAAAGCAACAACTTTAATCTATTTCAAGACATAATCAACAACAACCAAAATATATAGATTTCCAAACGAATGAGTAAATGGTCCCATAAAATCTAATCCCCATACATCAAAAATTTCAACTTCCAAATTATAACTTAGAGGCATTTCATTTTTTATAGAGATATTACCTACTCTCTGACACCGATCACATGATTTATTATATCTATAAACATCTCTAAAATGAGTAGGCCAATAAAATCTAGATTGTAAAATCTTAAAAGCAGTATTATCAACACCAAAATGTCCTCCCAATTCAGAATCACGACTTCCTTGAATAATCAAATTTGTTTCTTCTTGTGGCACACATTTCCTAATAATCAGATCCTTACACTGTTTATATAGATAGGGCTCATCCCAAAAATAGAATTTTGCATCATATTTAAACTTCTTTTGTTGTTGACTTGTTAAAAAGGGTGGTACAATATCAGTTACAATATAATTCACAATATCAACATACCAAGGCAAATTATTTCCCGTAATAGTATAGAGTTGCTCATCAGGGAAAATTTCAGTAATTTCTTTTTCAAATTCAGATAATTTATCATAGACTATTCTGTATAGATGATCAGCTATTTAATTATTAGCTCCCTTCCTATCAACTATCATAAAATCAAATTCTTGCAGAAGAAGTATCCATTTAACGAGTCTTGGTTTCACATCCTTCTTTTGCATTAGATATTTAATAGTGAAATGGTCTATATGCACAATACTTTTAGCTCCAATTAAATAAGGTCTAAAATTTTCAAAAGCAAACACTATAACTAATAATTCTCTTTCAGTTGTGGTATAATTAATTTGAGCTTCATTAAGAGTTTTACTAGCATAGTAAATGACTTTGAATACTTTATCATGCCTTTGCCCCAATGCTACTCCGATTGAATAATCACTAGCATCACACATAAGTTCAAATGGTTTTTCCCAATCAGGTAAAACAATTATTGGTGTAGTGATTAATTTTTCTTTTAATAATTCGAAAGCTCTTAAGCATTCATCATCAAAATCAAACTTACTATAATTTTCTAAAAGTCGACATAAAGGTTTGGTAATTTTAGAAAAAAATTTTAATATATCGCCTATAAAATCCAGTGTGTCCTAAGAAACTTCTCACCTCTCTCACAGTAGTGGGTGGCGGTAATCTCTCAATCACTCTAATTTTAGCAGGGTCGACCTCCATACCATGTTCAGAAATTTTATGCCCAACCACAAATCCTCCTGCAACCATAGATTGACTTTTCTCTCAATTCAGAACTAGATTTGTTTTATCACAAAGCTCCAAAATTTTGCTAAGTTTTCTAGACAAATTTCAAATGAAGTCCCGAATACAGAGAAATCATCCATAAAAACTTCTATTCTATTATTTATCATATTACTGAAGATAGACATCATACATCTCTGAAATGTTGCATGTGCATTACATAGTCCAAAAGGCATTCTTCGAAAAGCAAAGGTTCCATAAGGGCTAGTAAATGTTATCTTTTCTTGATCCTCAGGAGCAATAGGTATTTGATGGTAACTAGTATATCCATCTAGAAAATAGTAGTACTTGTGTCCAGCAAATCTGTCTAGCATTTGATCGAGAAAAGGAAGAGGAAAGTGATATTTTCTAATGACGGCATTTAATTTCCTATAGTCAATACAAATTCGCCATCCATTAATTTGTCTCATGGGTATAATTTCATTGCATTCATTCACTTTAACGATCGGTTCTCCTTTTTCCGTACACAATGTATTGGACTTACCCAAGCTCTTGTTGACCTCATTTTCGATGAGGTCTTCTCTTCTCCCTTTAGTACTTAGGATCTAGCCTTAGGCTTTTCCTTTCGACTCGTCTTAGAGGATTAGAATTGGGACCCACCACCTAGAAATTCAAACCACTTCTTAACTCCCCGCAAACTCCAAAACTTGACCGTAGACCCCTAATCACCTAGAGGGTTGAAATCAAATGTGGAAGTTTAAAGGATGAGTTCCTATAGGACTCTTTGGCCTTAGGATCGCCTCAGGTGGCCTGGTCTGGTGAAGGGCTGACTTACACACACACTACACCTATACACTACACTTTCACACACATCCTAAAAACACACTCATACCTAACTTGGCCTCCTAACTCTTGAAGGTGATTCACATGGATGGTCCTTAACCCCTAAGCCCTTGACTAAGAGGGTTAGGAACAACATAGTGAATGCCACAAATGAGTCCCTTCATGGCTCATGTGGGCTTGATATGGCTTCATGGCTCAACCAAGATGATTTCATTCCACTTACAATTACGCAATCTTCATTTTTGCAAATTTTCAATTTTTGACCCCCGGGACCCTACACCCGCCTAGCCTACCCAAAGCCCTTGAAATTTCCTAAATTTTTCAAAATTTCCAAATCACCCAAAATTTCCCAAAATTAACCTTAAACATTTCCTCACCAATCAAGTTGATCATCCATAGCCAAAAATACCAAAAATTCCAAAAATACTTCCCAATACCCTCCAAATACCCAAAATACCCCTCTTAACCCAAAAAATCCAAAAATTCAGAAAATTCCCAGAAAATTCCAGAAAATTCCAAATATTTGCAATTGCATTTTGTCCAACTACACCATGGGCCAATTATGTCAATTTACTCCACTTTTGTCAAAATCCCCAATTTGACCCATTTTAACCCAAAGTGAACCCAATGTCAAACCAAACCTACCCAATTGACCCAAATTCTGGTCCAATTCAATTCTAAACTTCAATTTAACATTCCCAACACCAATCTAGACCAAATCCAAGTCCAATTTGATTGACATTTGAATCCAATTTCACTTTTGGCCTTAAAGCCCAATTTGGACCCATGACCCAAACCTAACCCAAACTAACTCAATTCAACTCCAATTAACCCCAAACCTTTTCTAAACCTTCCCTAACATCCCCAAAAACAAAAAACTAACATGATTTTCCCAAAATTTAGACCTAAACCCCACTCAAATTCAACCCAAAGCCAAAAAGCCCAATTTTGACCTAAACCCAAACCTAACCCAAATAAGCCCAAACCCCAAAATCAAAACCCATCCAAAGTCAAAACCTCTTTGAAACACTCCCATAAACATTTCCCAACATTTATTTTACATCAATTTCAACCCTAGCCCAACATTGGCCCAAGTTAGCCCAATTTGACCTACATTGGCCCATTTACCAAAGAGGTGCAAATCCAACCCAATTCAAGCCCAAACCACTTCAAATTTATTCCAAATCATTCATGAAACATTCCTAAATTAAATTCAACACTTATTGGATCTAATCCTTTGCAAAATTCTCATCCTAAAATTTGTTTTGAAATCTAAATTCCCACTCTCTAAACCATCTTGAAAGCCCATCCCAAAGTGAAATCCAAAAGCCCAAAGCCCACATTACAATTCCTTCTCATCATCCCTTTAATTGGGATCAATTCCTAAGTCCCAAATCAATCATCAAATCAACCTAAATCAAGCACCATCTAAATTTTTCACTAAATTGCCAAAATCTCCAAATTCCTTTTTCATATAAATGGATCCACTTTTCCTAAGTCAAGGATGAGCCAAATGAAGCCACATGCAAGCCATGGACAAGCCACATGAAGCCATGGAAGGTTTGACATGTGACCAAGCCATTAATGGAAAAAGGAGGGCCCCATTTCCTAATCCTTCATTAAGCCTTTTTAACCATAAGCATGTCACACACTAAACCATGCTTAGCCACCTCACCATGGATGGAGACTTCACCACTCCATGGAAGCTGACCCAAGTGACTCTTTTTAGCCCAAAACCAGGCCTTGGTTGATGCACCTAGCCCAAAAGGATGGGTTGACCCAAATCAAGCCAAAGTGGCCTCTCCCCCATACCATTTTAATCCAACCACTTTACACATGTAAGGCTTCAATTGAATTCATCAACTTCAACCCCTGACCTCCCCGACCTTGAGGGTGACCCTTGCTCGTCGGCCGGCCACCAGGCCGCCGGAAAACACCATGGCCGAGACATGGGAAGGAGCCAAGCATTGAAATTCCACCTCGTTGAGTTGCCCCATGCCCAATGGCCACCATGGTTGTTCTTCCCTCGACCTAAGCGAGTCGATCCTAAGCCTTAAGCTCCCCACGGGAGGCCTCCGAGCCTCTCCTATTTAAACACCCCCTCTCTCGGCCATGGGAGAGGTGTTGAACCAACCTTAAGGAATCTCTGCCAAAATCATTCCAGACCACTCTCTACACATAGAGCACTTGATTCCCACTGGATTTCAGCCCCAATTCCCTCTAGCTAAGCTCAATTTTGAGTTCAAACTTCAGACACAAAACCAGGACACTTCTTCACGGTGGACCAATCCCCAAATTGATTGATCCTACACCTTCACCGGACCGAGGGAAGAAGTCCACCAGCAAAAGCCCCTCTCCGGGCCACCCATCCGTTCCGGACTCCAAGCTTTGTAATCGGCCGTGGTCGAAATCCTACCTAGACAATTCACTGGACCAGGAGACTTCATCCGGAGCTTCTTTGGGACGCAATCGAAGGTGACACAACCCTCAGATTGAAGCCACACTTCTCTGAGCAAAGGTATGAGCTAACTCTTTATCCCGAGCTTCTGGAGATTCTCCATTTCAAATGCCTTAATTTCAATGCATGATCACCATATAGATGTATTCGTCTCTTCAAGATGAATCCATAGAGCACAAGAACATGAAAATCCGTTAAGTATTGAGTGAGATATTAAGGATTTAGTGTGGATGGTTCTCGGGCTAGGAGGCTTGGGGACGATGAATGGATACCGTTCATTTAATACACGCGCGGACGGACGGCCAGGATCGCGTCGGATGAGGAGACGGAACGATACAGCGGGCCCCTGGAGCATTGAGTCGGATGGCGGTGCCGAATCAGAACACACCGCGTGGCCTTTCGGAGACGCCGAGGTTGAGTCAGCGCCGCGTGGATAATTTGAAAAATAGGTTATTTTTCTATTTATTTAATTCCCTAAACTTCAAAAATGAATAACTTTGTGTAGGAAAATCAGAAAAATAAAATAAAAATACCCTCTTGCTCGAGTGAACAGAGGAGAATAATGTGGAAAAGAAATCATTTAATTTCATCAAGTATTTTATTTTTAATAATTTATTTACTCTCTGCACATTTTCAATTCTCCATGCATGTATACAATTCACCATGGCATGAGACCATAGGGCTTTTGAAGTCTCTGAATTTGGGAACATTCCCTGAATTTTCCAAAGTTAGAGGCCATCCCTATGAAGAGTTATTGATTTTTCAACTCTAGGTTGCTAGTTTGAGTATTTTAATTCCAATAATTAGCATATTGTGAAATAAATTCTAGGAAAATTTGGTGATGTTTATTATGACCAGAGGAACCTAGGAAAAATAGATTTTGAATTAATCCACTTGGAATAACCCTAATTGGCTTAAACACCCAAAATAGGTCCTTAATTAATTAGAGCTAATCATACATCAAATTGACTTGAAATGAATTCTCCACTGACCTTTAGGATCGAGAGGAACCCACCATAAAAATTTGAAGTCAATTGGACTTGATTAGCCTCTACTAAATGGGTTGATTAAGCCATTTAGCCAATTTAAACTTTAAAAATTCATAACTTTCAAAATACTTTTCAAAAATTCACTAAATTGGTTTTGGAGCCTCTCTGATATCAGGGAAATTTAAGAAAAATAAAATTGTAATTTTCTAAAAAAGTTGATTTTTTGCATTATTTTAATATTTTAATAATTAAAAAATAATAAAAATCACAAAAATAATAAAATTCACCAAAATGTCACATTTTGAATTTTAATCACTTGGGAACAAATCCCATATTTTTCTTAAGTCTCTACAATGAGATATTAAATTTTAAAGCCTTAAGGTAATTTAAAATTAAAAAAATGTATATTTTTAGTATTTCCACTAAAATAATTCTAATAAATCAAAGAGAAATAAGAAAATTATAAAAATTAATTCTCTGATTTCCTTGATATCAGAGAGATTTTTGAAAAATATAAAATTCATTTTTCAATCTTTATTTTATTTTTAAATTAATTAATACTCCAAAATTCAAAATAATTATAATAAAAAGAATAAAATTCAAAAAATCACCAAAATTGGTCCAAGTGGTCCTCTAGTCATTAGGAATGTCCCATAATTTTCTTAACGACAGAAACTTTCCCTTGGTCATATTATTAAATTTTCCTTGGAAATCCCTATTTTCCACCAAAAATAATTAAATAAATAAATTAAATACAGAAAAATCACATTTTCTCCTCTCATACCTTTATTGACATATGAGTGAATTCACATAAAAATTTCAAGTTTATTTAAGCTCAATTTAGTGAGTTATGAAATTATTAAGCTTGAAGGGCAAAATGGTAATTAAAATTTTAACCTTTAATTAAAACTTTAGGCTTAATAAAATTAAAGAGTAAAGTATTTGATCCTAATCTAATTTGGATGATTGAAATTTGAATAATAAGGGTAGAAACCTATTAAACAATTTAAAAATAATTAAAATAGACCTAAATCAAATAATTAATTAAATTTGGAAGAATAATAAATTTGGAATTATTAAAATAGGGATATTATTAGGAAGAGATTTGTTCTTTAATTTATGAATCCCTAAATTAATCATCTCAATACTATTTAATTCCTAATTAAAATGATAATTCAAATTTAAGATTTAAAATGCTAAAAGACTTAATCATTACATTAAATTAAAGTTAAATTATTTAAATTAAACCCTTTTAAAATTTCAATTAAATTAATACTTTAACAATTACAATTAAATCATCTTTAAAACATAAAAAATAAAATATTAAATTAAAATTAAAAATAAAATAAAATTAAATAAAATAAAATCGAATTAAAACATATTAAATTAAATCAAATTAAATCAAATTAAATTAAATTAAATTAAATTAAATTAAATTAAATTAAATTAAATTAAATCAAATTAAATTAAATTAAATCATATCAAATCAAATTAAATTGAATTGAATTAAATTAAATAATAGAATCAAGTTAAAATTAAAATTAAAAGTAAACCAAATTAAATTAAATTAAAGTTAAATTAAATTGAATTAAAATCATTCATCATTCATCAATCCTTTGTGATACCCTTACTGTCACTCTACAGAACCGTACATGAGATTTTCGCCTCATACGGCTCCTCGTTCAATTCTTTCCAAGTAATTGGATTCTTTTCTTCGTTCGAGAATCTCCTCCCTTCTTCTACTCCGTCCCGAAGAGTAACTCGGACCAATTCATTCACGTTTTCATGTTCCAATTGAACACTTTCCATTTATGATCAAAGGAGAAGATTCTTCTTTTTACCAAACCTATGCGGATCAAATCAAGATCTTCTAATTATAAGAAGAACAAGAGATCTTTCTCGATCAATCCCTTTGCCCCTCATTCTTCGAGAACCAGAAAGATCCTTTTCGAGTTTGAATTTGTTCATTTGGAATCTGGGCTCTTCTATCTTCTACTTTTTTTTCTATTTCTTTTTAGATTGACTTTTTTTTTTAATTTTCTTCTTTACTTTTGGATTTTTATTTCATTTCGATTTTCTTTTGATTCCCTTCCATCATTCCTGAAGTCCCATAGGTTTGTTGATCCTGTAGAATCTGACCCATTTTCTCATCGAGCGAGGGGTACGAAAGAAATCAGATTTCTTTTTCAATCAAAAGAACTATGTGAAATCTTCGGGTTTTCCTCCTCCTCTATCCCTATATCCCATAGGTATAGCGTTTGAATCAATAGAGAACCTTTTCTTCTATATGAATCGATATTCTGACATTCCAATTCCTTCCCGATACCTCCTAAGGAAAATCCCGAATTGGATCCAAAATGGACGGGTTAGTGTGAGCTTATCCATGC